>JAYEVI010000532.1:600000-832276 GCA_036346575.1 Dendrocalamus sinicus
AGTCTAATAAACATTTGAGGTACAAGGTCTTTTGATGAAGACTTGCTTTAAGGAGATTTATTTTTGACTACCGGACCAAATTCGTTTTAAGGTGGAGATTGCAGTGCATACGCCAAGCCATGTCAGACGTAGCAAAAACTAACGCATCCGACTCTGATTCGATTTTCTTCTCCATCCAGGACTCTGATCCCTAGACTATAAATATAATCTTTTAATCCATAAGAAGAATAAGAGTCTCATTGTAATCTCTCCTTATAAAGTAAATTCTACCCCCCGTGCATCCGTAATTTTTTCACAAGGGTTTTTCACGTTAAATTCGTATCTTTTGTTCTTTTAATCATCCATTTTTGACATACGTTTTATAACACATGGTATAGCTACTTAAATGCTACACCAAATTGGATGAGCACATTTTACATAGTAGTTCTCATTTGGTATTAAAACTAGAAAATTGCACCGGACATGCTGTACTATTTAGCTTTTTGTAAATACATGTATATACTTTAAAAGTGGTAATTTACCACTGTGCTTTCAATTTAGTGCAAATGTGTTTAAAATTACACTTGGTTTTTGAATCTTGGGTGGTAAATTTATGTGTCAAAATATAGGTGGCAGGATGTTGCTAGTTTTTGAAGTACAAGTACCTACGGCAAAAAGAGCAACAATGGTACCACTGTGCATTGTGCCTATGTGTGGATAAATGTACATCATGTATTTGTTCCTGCTATAAACTAGTCCTTGTTTTGAAAAGAAAACAAAAATGAAGTGTCGGTCCATCCAATTCTACTTTTTCTTAAAAATATAAAGAGCTATTTATGAGTGAGTAAATATGCAACCAGTACACATTACAAATATAAAGAGCAGGCACACCTGATATTTACTCAAATTGGAAATTTTAGTTGTAGATCAACCCCCCTCCCTAGGTCCACAAATGGCCCTATTTGTTTAGGCTTTTTCTTTGGCTTAAAAGCTTAAGCGTAAACAAGCGAATGGCTTTTTTACTGAGTTTTAAAAAAACTCAGGTCACCATATAACTAAAAGCCAGCTTTGATGTACTATTTTTGGCTTTTGCGGGATGGAAATAGCCCATTGCCACTGAACTTCGCCAAAATTACTGGCTTCTACCACATATAAATAATTCTCCATCTCATCTCCCATCGTCCAGAACCCACTCAGCACATAGGGTTCCCAAGCCGCTCCCCCATGCCTCGTTTGCCGCCACCTCCACCATGCCTCGTTTGCCGCCACCTTCTCACCTGATGGCGCCACCCCGTCGCCTCCTTCTCCCCCAACGCCACCCCCTCGACTTCACCGTTGCGGCCCCTCGTCACCTCCTCCCCCAACATTGCCGCCCCCATCGCGTCCTTCTCCCCCGACACCACCGCCCCCGTCGCCTTCACCGCCGCAGCCCCTCGTCACCTCATTCTCACCTGTCATCATCATCCAATTTCTTCCACCTTTTCTAGAATTCTTGTACAAGATGGGAATCATTGCATTCTTTTTTCTAATTTTTCAATTTTTTCTTGAAATTTCTTAAGGATGAAATTTGTTGCACCTAATTAATTTGTTGAGAGATGCTTGGATCCAATGGATGGTGCTTATGGATGGTGTTGGCTCTGTTCTTATGGATGGTGCTTGTTGTTCGTCAATTGGTTTCAGTTCCTACTGTTCCCCAAATTTTTTGTTGTTCATTAATAAAATCAATTGTTTGTTTGTTGTTCATCAACAAATACACTGGTTAATTCACTCGTTTGTTGTTCATGACAAATACGCTGGCTAATTCACTCGTTTGTTATTCATGAACAAATACGGTTTGTATTGGATTTTGATGAGTACTAAGGAACATAGTAATATGGATAGGAATGCAACACAAATGAAAAGTTTGAAATAGATGATAATAACTTTATTAGTGAATGAATAAGTGGTAACTTGTATCTAGGGTATTACAGACTTTTCAACTTTAAGCCATAGCTTAGGAGGTCAGAAAAGCAAGGTTACCAAACACACTGGCTTGCCTTAAAAGCATAATGCTTATAAGCTATTTAAGCCAAAAAGCTAACTTTAAGCTAAAAGCAAAAAAGCCTAAGTCTAAACAAATAGGGCCAATGTAGCTTGGGTGTGGCTTTTGGGGAGAAAATATATGGCTCATGCCACCATAGCTGTGGTCTCCCCAAGCCCGTCATGCTGAAGCTAGCTCACTGTGCCCTAGGATGAAATATTACTGACATTCGCTAATTTATCGGTTTGGATTATTTCTATTTATTTATGTGATATAGTTAAAGATCTATAGGACCGTCAACAACGATTAGAGGGGGTGAATAGGAGCCAACATTATTAAAAGCCTTTTAAAAATCTTTTCCTAAAGTAAAATGAGAGCTCTTCACTCTAATAGCTATATGAAACTATAGAGATCAGAGATTAAGCACCCATAAGAAAAACTCCAAGAAAAATCGAGCCAAATGAGGCCGGACATATTTGGGCGGTTTGACCGTAGTACAAAGGGCAATCTGACCAAGTAGGGATGATCTGACGTCTCCTCCCGACGGTCTTATCTCTCTTACATGGGCGGTCTTCCCTCTTGACAAAATCAGCACAATAGTTAGGGAGAGAAACTTGTACAACTTTCAAACCATAGCTCTAAATCATTTGAAATTTGGCATACACCTTATCTAGGATGTCAGGACCTATTACTATCAAAGATCAAGTAGATCATTGCCAAAGTTCTTATTTATTCTATTTATAAGGAAGGTTCACCAAAATCGGGCAAAATATAAGAACTTGAATCAAGACTTACTCATTGGTAAAGGATGGTCAAGATTGGATCTACTCCCACACACCCTAACAAACTTAACAACAGCAAGAACCCAAGCTAAAATCCCTCAGGATCAAAACCCCAAAATCACACTTTCTTAAATCAAAATTGGGTAATTATAATAACTTGCTATGGATGTGCCTAGATGGATGGGATCTAGTCTTCAAAAGGTATCTCAATCACTTATACATTCTTAGCACAAAAGCAATATCAAGAAGGGAAAAGGAAACACCAAAAATAAGCTAAATTAAGATTTCAACACTTGAGTAAAGAGGAGAAAGACTTTGATGAATTTTGATATCTATTGATACTTGAAGATGAATGTTTACATTCACTCTCTAGCCAACCACAAAGCCTAAGGGTGAAAAAAAGCTTAAGACAAAGATCCACAACCCATCTCCCAAGTGTTCTCTTAAAGAACACTAACTCTCCTCCACTTCGCTTTCTAGAGAGCTCCCCTTAACTCTCTCAACTCACCTCTTTATATAGTAGAGACTTACAAGATACCATAACCAACACCTCTAGTTTGGTTTTATTCACTAACATGGGCTAACCCTATCAACGATACAAATCTAGACAGTAAACTTACAAGTACCCTAGGTCGGATATGGAGACTGCCAAGGATGCAAAGGGACTTAAGGAGAAGTACACAACCACCAAGTGCACTCGATATGAGTGTTTTCTGGTTGGATTATCTTACGTAGAGCGAGAGAAGGACTCTATCTGGGTAGTGTGGACCGATTCAGCAAGCCTGCACATTTTATTCCCATTCGCACGATGAATATGGCGAGTGATTTGGCTCCTATTTATGTGTGGGATGCTGTGTGGTTGCACGGTGTGTCCAAGACTATTGTTTCTGACCGAGATGCAAAGTTCGTCTCTAAGTTTTAGGAAAGCTTATAGAGTGTGTTGGGCACACAATTTCGTCTTAGCACTGCATTTCACCTGCAAACGGATGGGTAGTCCGAACGCACCATCTAGACACTAGAGGACATATTTAGGTCCTATGTCTTGTCATGGAAGGGAAGTTGGGAGGATCATTTGGCACTGGTAGAGTTTATCTACAATAACATCTACCATGCCAGCATTCGAGCAGCACCATTTGAAGACTTGTATGGGCGAAGGTGTAGGTCACCACTTTGTTGGGCGCTATAGGTGAGAAGGCAATTCTGGATCCCAATTGAGTACAGGAGACTATTGACCGAGTGGCAGATAGTGGGCAGAATCTGTTGGGCACTAAGAGTGCGTAGAAGAGTTATGTTGATATAAGAAGGCAGGAGTTGGAGTGTGCGGTGGGTGACCAGGTGCTCCAGAAAGTGTCTCCCACTAAAGGTTTCCCACTAAAGGCATTGTGTTGTTTGGTACCAAAGGGAAGGTTATCCTAAGGTACGTTGGACCATTTCTGATAGTGGCGCCAATTGGGAAACTAGCATATCGTTTGGACCTTCCTGAGTCCATGCATGGTGTCATGACGTGTTCCATGTTTCCATGTTGAGGAAGTACTTGAGGGATCCAGAGCATGAGATACCCTTAATGCCATTAATCATCGAGCAAGATCTTACCTTCGAATCCCGTCCAGTGTAGATAGTGGGATAATCAGAGCGAGTGTTGAGGCATAAGACATTGAAGTATATCAAGGTGCTTTGGTTGCATCAAACCAAGAGAAAAGTGATTTGGGAATTGGAGTCTCACATGCGTAAAAATCGCAACTAGTATGTGTTAAAGTTTAATTTTGAAAATCTGTTTTATTTCTCGTGTAGAATTTAGGGTCAAATTCTGTTAGGGGGTAGAATGTAATATTCCAAAACCAACCTTCCTAGGGACCCATTAGTGAATTCAAAAAAGTATTAAAGGAAACAAAATTGAGGGGAAAATGGGGAGTTTAGTTCAATTTCTTGACCGAGTTGGTCATAGAGGGGGAAGTGTGCTGGGCTTTTTAAGGAATGGCAGGGGTAGGGGATAGAGTAGACCTATCCACCATCCCCCTAAAACCCTAGCAGTGCATCCTGCCACCTAGCTACCATATCACTACCACTCCACTGCCTCTTGGCTGCTGCACCAGTGCTGCCCTACCACTGTCGCCGTCTTTGTTGCCCTGCTGCTGCTGCTGCTACTGTTGCGATTGCTGCCACCTTGCTGGTGGAGGAGGAGAAGAATGGCAAGGAGGAAAGGACCGGTTAGAGAAGTGAAGGGGAAGGGGAAGGAGAAAAGAAGAAGATGAAAGAGGGAGACTTCCATTTCTATGTTCGTTCGTCGTGCCGGCAAGAACGTTGGGTTGTAGGTAAAATTGTCTAAAACCTTGTGTTCCCTATTTTATGCCATGGTATATTGGTTTTGAGATTGTGCTAGTCCTGGTTAAGAAAGAAGGGAGGTGTTAGAGATGATTTATGAGTACCATTGTTCGTTAGGGTTTGCTATTATGTATTTTAGGCAAGTTTTTGGGTAGCTATGTCCTGTTTCGTAACTTTGGAATAATATCAAAGTTGTAGACAATTGTTAAATATTTCTATGGAGTTCAAGAACATGGGATTTAGTTGAGTGGTTTGGAAGTTGTGGCCTTAGACTGTTGTCCAGAATTTGATTGCTACTGGACGCAGTTGTGGCAATTTGCAGTTTGGGCCTAGTAAATGACCGAATTAAATTATGGGCATAACTAAATAAAGATATATGATTTTATGTAGACTCGGGAAGTGGTATGTTTTAGTATGTTTGGACAGGTAGATTAGTAGATATAAAATTGTTAATTCTGCAGTCCAGTAAGATAACAGAACATTCTTTGGGGTTAAAAATGAGAGGTTAATTAGATTAATTAGGGTTGGTGGCCAACTAATAAACTGTAGAAAATTTTGTTTAGATTCTAGAACTTATATGGTTTGCCATGATAGGGTTTCTGAGTCGAGAGTTATGATATTTTAATTGCCGGGACAGCAGGGAAGGACTGCCTGGTAAAGAGGGGATTGTTGGACCGTGAAATGCATAGAAGCAACATTGTTTATTTGATGTTTATGTATTATTGTGGTATGTTGTTGAGACTGATATTTACTATAGAAAGAGTAACTTCAAGGTTAGTGTCGTCTTCACATCAATCCATCTCACATGGTTAGAAAAGGTAAGTGCAAGGTAAAATAGTAATACAGATGGTTTGCTCTTATTTTTTTACGTTTCTAAAGTGCTATGATAGGACTTCTGAGTCAAGAGTTATAATATTTTTATTACCGGGATTGCAGGAAAGGATCGCCTCATAAAGGGGGATTGTTGGACCATGAAACGTGTAGAAGCGACATTGTTTGATTGATGTTTATGTATTATTATGGTATGTTGTTGAGACTGGTATTTACTATAGAAGGAGTAACTTCAGAGTTAGTGTCGTCTTCACATCAATCCATCCCATGTGGTTAGAAAAGGTTAGTGCATTTAGAATGGTAATACGGATGGTTTGCTCTTATTGTTTTATATTTATAAAGTACCTAACATGCTAATTTACATGTTTACACTTATGTTCTTTAATGCTCATATGATGATGGATAAAATGGTGATGATAATAAGTAAGTAATGTTGATAAATGATTAATATTGAGAGAACCATTGCATTGTGCGTAATGAGCATTCATGATGAAAAGAGATGACATGTGTGAGCCTCTAGAGTCTATTTTGTGTGGGTGATCCACGGGAGTGGGAAGAGTAAAATCTATTTGGATAGACACTCCATGGGAGTGGAGATGAGGTCCCCATATGAAAGAGGGCGGCTTAAGGTCTCCGTATGAAAGAAGACGGAATTGATATCCCCGCATGAAAGAGGACAGGTATGGGTAAACACCGACTGGTATTACACTCTGCTATACCAATATAAGCAAAAGAGATGATGAGATATGTGCATGGCATTAATGAAAAGATAAAAGACATGATGAGATATGTGCATGGCATTAATGAAAAGATAAAAGAGATGACGAGAAATGTACATGGTACTAATAAAAGGATAGATGAAAATGAGATAGTGGTAAATTGACATGACTACTTGCTAACATGTTTTAAAACCATTTATTATTTTATTATATGCTTGCTGAGTCGTAGACTCATCTTTGCTTATGTTGTTGTTTTAGGTGATCGATGAAGGTGATATGTATGGGGAAAATAGCTCATAATCAGTTTGTGCACTGTCATTGCTTCACTTGTCACATTAGACAATAAACTTTTTGTATTAGTGATTTGGTTTATATAAACTCTTGCAATTGGCTAAGTATCAACGGTTAGTTTCAATAATTGGATTATCTTCGAATTATTATTGCTTCAAATCAATGTTAAGATTTTTTATTCAATATCGTCATGTTTATAAGTGAGTATTTATGAAAGTTTGGTCAATATATGGATATTAGTAGTTTGTATAAAAATGGTTTAATTTGGGAAGGAGTGGAGTTAATGGTAACATTCTGGGCTCATGTAGAGTTGGGGTGTTATAGTAGTTTTGCTTTGGTAAGATATATGCAGAGTAGCACATGAATCCATAGGCGATATTAGGTAAATTTACAAATATGGACTACTTACATGCTACTCCAAATACGATGAGCAAATTGTACAAAGTTTTCATTAGATATGAAAATAAAAGAAAAAGATTGAACTGAACATGTGCGTACTATTGAGCTTTTGCAAATACCCATAAACACTTTAAAAGTGGCAGTTTACCTCCTATATTTTCAATATGGTTCAAATGCGTTGAGATGTATTCCCGGTTATCAAATCTCGGGTAGTAAATTTATCTGCAGAAATATGTAAGTATATGTGGTAAGTTGCAGATTTTTGAAGTGGGTCCGAAAGAGGAACAGCAAAGGTGCCACTGTGCATTTGTGCTTATACGCAGAACGAATGAACATGTTGTACTGTTCCTCCTGTAAACTGGTGTTTCTTTTGAAAACAGAACAATGAAGATGGAAGTGTTGGTCCATTTGATTGTACTTTTGTTGAAGGTGTCATATGATTGTGCCACACGACCTGCTGTAGAACTAAAAGATACCATACTCCATCCTTGAAAACTTGCTGGCTGGTTGGTGAACTGTTCATCGGTGAGCCAGTCTGCATCCAATCTACATTTACAAGCATAAAAGCAGTGCACTTCAGTAGTTTAGTGTAATACACTCAACAACACTTTCTTGTAGGTTTCTTGGACTGAGAATGGGAGAAGTTGACGATGGCCAATTGCAAGAAACCTACAAGAAAGTGTACTTGTTGAGTAGACGATGGCATGGAACGTATTCGGAAATTCAGTTCTAGCCTGGCCCTTGTGTTTTGTTCACCTATGTTAGTATGTGTATGGCTGCTAAGGAAAAGGACCCTGGCTCATACCTTGGTATTCGGAAATTCAGTTCTAGCCTGGCCCTTGTGTTTTTGTTCACCCATGTTAGTATGTGTATGGCTGCTAAGGAAAAGGACCCTGGCTCATATCCTGTATTGTGCAAGGGGTATTGGAAATGGTCCACAGAATGACTGTATTCTAGGTAGGTCCTTAGCCATGGTCCTTGATGAAGCTGATTTTGAATGGATGTGTTATGACCAAAGATTTCTTTCTAGTTTAGGGCCTGTTTGGATGAGCATGATTTGGTTGTCAGCTAAATCATATCCTAATTTCCCTCGTCAAAAAATGACCATACCGGATTATATTATGCATACATGTAGTCGTAGTTAGAGTTCACAGACATGACTCACTTGGAACATTTTCCTGGACTATTTCCGAGAATTTGTTTTTCAAGTGTGTTGTTCAGGACATCAGTCCATGTCTCCACTTTGCAGTCCAGGTTGGAGCATGCGTGCTCAATGCATGACTACATTTTGCTGTCCATATTTACTTTCTAAATTTCTATAAATCAAGTAGTCTAGCTCATGGTATAGTTGGCTTTTATACCCGCAGGAGCATATTGCAGGTTGAGTTGAGCTACTGAAACATAGGGCATGTTCTTTTGTTGCTGCGCCTTGTGGCTTTTGGCTGTTCGTGTGAGAGATTACAGAGTAACTGAAATTCAAGTGCGGCTTTTACCGATATAAATGAAGTCGGTACAATATGTAATACAATGAACTAGTAGACCTCATCTTGAAAAGACACTCCGTTTAAAAGCTAATTACTGTAGAAAAACCAAAAGCCACAAAAGATAGCTTGGCATGGAGAATTGGCAATGGAAGCTAAGTAAGGTTCTGGTATGACTGGTCCCTGACTCCCTGGATCCCTCACCCTAGATGAAAGCAGTAAATTTTCCCATCTATTGGAGGAGCAATGCTGGCGTATTCAATCTATTTTTTTGTACATGTGATTTTATAATATGCTGCCCATAACATGGCTCAGAAGGGAATTAGTATAAACACGGTTCTAAAAAAAAGCCATTCTCAGAAAGATCATTTGATTTATACAAAGCACAATATTAGAGTATAGTATCTACTACGTTTTCATCTTCCTCCTAGGGGACTCCGAATCTGGTGACGGTGATATGATTTGCATAGGTCGTCCACCTCACTAGTGGTGTTGTTCGTCCAAAGGAAAACTATTGTATACAACTCAGTCCAACGATGATCTCAAGTGCGGACGTTGCCATTGTCATGAAAGTCTAGCAGGCGATATGGTGCAAAACCCATGAAATCCGGTGAATGACTAACAAAGAAGAGAACGAATGGACAGAAGCAATTAAATATAAAAGAAAGCATAAAGAGACTAAGGTGGTGTTTGGTTGGGAGCGAGGTAGGACGGGACAGGATGGTGCTACTTTTTTATGATGGAATGCGATGGTCTAAGTAGGGTGATTAGTTGGGATGATGAATTTTGTTTGGTTGAGAGGATGGGATGATATATGATCAATGTAAACATTGTTTACTTTACCAAATTAGGCTAGAGAAAAATTAAAAATTTAGTATAAATTACAAATTAATTAACTTTCGTTAATAACATTTAACAAATCAACTAAACCATACACCCTTAAGTTTCATTAATAACATTTAATCGTACACTAATCAACACCCACTAACACTATTTACAAATAATTATTATATATCAACACTAATAAATGATAACTCTAAAGCATGCTAATTGTCACTGATCATTGCTAATGGTCATGATTAATTGGTCCTATCTCGCCTCGTCCGGCAAATTTGAGGTATGACGTCGTGCCCATGCGGAGAAAATATTCCCTAAGACGGGATCAATCCATCCCTCCTAATCCCGGAAACCAAACACAGGGAGGAGTCCCTCGTATCCAATCCAGATAACCAAACACTACCTACAAAACGCCGGCGAAAACTCGAATCACTGACGGCCGGAATAACCCAACTCGAAGAACCCCTGCGGCCTCCCCCTCCGACCAGCAGTGGAAGCCGGCAGCAAATCCAAGCTGCGCCAGCAATCTAGCCGGCAGGCGCTGATAGCGGTTAACAACATATGATGATGGATATGGACTGCAGTGCTGGGCGAGTCCTATGCATGCCCTTGAGGGCTGTCTCCTGCAGACCGACAACGGCAACTCGTGCGCGCGCGCCGGGGAGAGCGGAGGTCGACAACTGGAGGTTGGCGTAAGTCGACATAGAGATGCAATGTGGAGACAACATCGCCAAGGACGTGACGTTCTTTCTAGTTTCTAGGTCTTTTTACCTTGTGGTGTTTCAGATTTGGTTGCTTAGGCTTAATGCTTCTTTTTTATCGATTCCTTAAACATCAAAATGTACAATAGATCTTTTTCTTCAGAGGGGAAATGTATAGGTTGAATCACATATTCACTTGAACGATGAATGTCGATGCAATTATATGTTTAGAACAATCCATTACTTAGCTAAAGTCATGTGCATTTCAGATTCCGTAGGGCTTCATCTGTAACATATAGGGGTACTTTAGCGTTTCAGATTACCTCTATTGTCCAAGTACGCCTGTATGTTAATTTGTTTTTTTAACTCCCAGAACTCATTATCTCGTTTAATAACACCTTCCATCCTTTTTTTTAAACTGACCCGATTCAAAAACCTAAATTCTCCATAAAAATTCCTAAATTCAAACTTAAGTCCACATAGTTTGTTTTTGAAAACACGATCTGGTCTGGGAATTTGAAGACAAAACATTTTGCGTCCCTTCCCAGCCCCTCCACTTTCACAGATATATAGGTTGAATCACACTTATCTTATTGCAATTATTTGTTTAGAGGTAAGAAACAAGTACATTATCTGAAGACGATTACTGCAAGTGCACACTACGTACAATACTCTCTAGCAAGAGAAATCAAGTGTACAAGAGCTGATAAGGATAGAAAGCACTAACAATTAAACACTGAGAACAGGATAACAGCCCAAACGGCTAACGTGGTAGACCAGTAGATGACAGATACTCTTGCTCTCTACTATCGCAGTTTTGGTTCTGTTGATATGTTAAATTAGCCTTATCACCTGAATCAGTAGCCAATGAATGATAATCAGCTTTAGACCTTGCAGACATCAACGGTATGTTGCATCTCTTCATTTTCTCCCGGAGCAAGGTCGCGTGAGTTCAATCTTTTCATTCTCAAGGACTGTAATGTCATCTCCACTTGTTTCATAGTTGGTCTTTCTTCTCCTCGAAGCCTTAAGCAGGTCTCTGCAAGAGAAGCAACACTCTTGATCTCTTCCTCGGTCGCTTCATCAAGGACTTGAGCAGAAACTATCCCGTTAATTGGCCTCCTTTTTATTTCCCAGATGAAGTAATTGGCCAAGTTTTGCTTTGAACCAGAGTCACTTGTAAAAATAGGCTTCTTTCTAAAAAGTAGCTCTAAAACTATAACACCGAAACTCTAGACATCACTCTTCTCATTTAGTTGCCCTTCATAGTAATACTCAGGATCTAGGTATCCAAATATGCCTTGCACAATTGTAACAACATAAGTTTCATCAACAGGAATCAGCCTTAAGCACCAAAATCTGAAACTTTAGCAGTGTAGTGTTCATCCAAGAGTATATTAGAGGACTTTATGTCACGATGGAACACTGATATTGTAGCTGTAGAATGGAGATAATGGAGATCCCCCGCAATTTCAATAGCAATCCTTAGGCAATCGTCCCAGGACAGAGAGAATCCATTATATGAATCAGCATGACGAATTTGAAATCACGAACCTTTGGGGATAAAATCGTACACTAATAATGGGACCCCAGTTTCAAGGCAACATCCAAAGAGCTTCACAATATTCCGATGATTGATCTTAGAGAGAATTCCAACCTCATTAATGAATTGATTGATCTTTCACCACCCTCAATAACCTTGGACTTTTTAATCGCCACCACACGTTGGTCGGATAAAATACCTTTGTACACCATGCCATGTCTTCCGCGCCCTAGGATGCGAGTGGCATCAAAGTTATTGGTTGCCTTTTCTAGATCCTCTAATGAGAAAATCTATGTCGTTTCACTTACGTTTTGGTCAGATGATATTAGTTGTTCTAGGAGAAGACCATGGTTTCGCCGGAAGTACTTCTTTCTTGCTTGCTTTTGGACATATCTTTTCCTTCTACGTTGGAGGAATATCACAATGAAGCTAAGTAGAATTCCAAAGCCACCACCACTGCTAGCACCAATGGTATACAACTCAGCCCAACAATGATCTCAAGTGCGGACGTTGCCATTGTCATGCAAGTCTAGCAGGCGATATGGTGCAAAATCCAAGAAATCCGGTGAATGACTAACAAAGAAGAGAACAAATGGACAGCAGCAATTAAATATAAAAGAAAGCATAAAGAGACTAAGGTAGTGTTTGGTTGAGGGCAAGGTAGGACGGGACAGGATGGTGCTACTTTTTTAGGATGGTCTAAGCAGGGTGTTTAGTTGGGGACAATGAATTTTGTTTGATTGAAAGGATGGGATGATATATGATCAATGTAAACATTGTTTAGTTTACCAAATTAGGCTAGGGAAAAAGTAAAAATTTAGTATAAATTACAAATTAATTAACTTTCGTTAATAACATTTAACAAATCAATTAAACCATACACCCTTAAGTTTCATTAATAACATTTAATCGTACACTAATCAACACCCACTAACACTATTTACAAATAATTATTACATATCAACACTAATAACTGATTAACACTAAAGCATGCTAATTGTCACTGATCATTGCTAATGGTTATGACTAATTGGTCCGACCTCACCTAGTCCGGCAAATTTGAGGTATGGCGTCGTGCCTATGTGGAGAAAATATTCCCTAAGACGGGATCAATCCATCCCTCCCAATCCCGGAAACCAAAGTACCAAACACAGGGAGGAGTTCTCCCTCGTCTGGAGACCATCCCATCCAATCCAGATAACCAAACACTACCTACAAAACGCCGGCGAAAACTCGAATAACTGATGGCCCAAATAAGAAAGTAGCCGAAAATATGTTCTACGGCCCGAGTGCTAGTCAGTACATCCATGCCTCTACCAAGCTGCACCAGCAATCTAGCTGGAAGCTCCGTAGAGAAGATATCAAGAAGTTCTCAAACAATAGGCAAATCTTTTGATAAGGGTCCAATGATAGGCTTCTCTAACATAGCGAGAAGGCACTCCGACTTGGTCATCCAGCGATGACTGGCCTCTACCAAGCTGCACCAGCAATCTAGCCGGAAGCTCCGTAGAGAAGATATCAAGAAGTTCTCAAACAATAGGCAAATCTTTTGATAAGGGTCCAATGATAGGCTTCTCTAACATAGCGAGAAGGCACTCCGACTTGGTCATCCAGCGATGACTGAAATAGGAGGCTAAGAATAGGAGACTGAGGCATCGTTTTTTGTCTTGATAAACAATCTCCCCATTATCTTGAAGAAGAATAATCTTGCGGTCCAAGCAATGGATAATAGCGGAATGAAGAGGCAGCTAATCCCTGCTTACAACAGGTCAAGGGTTGGATGGGCGCCACAACCGCGTCTATGCTGAAATTTGTGGCCTTCAACGCTAGGGCAACATTGAGACAAGTAGGATTGCGAACAAGAGGTCCATTGGTGGTGGTCACCACCACAGGATACGCCAAGATACTAATGGGTACAGAGTGCTACTGAATGAAGCGAGGTGCCAAAAAGGAGAAACTAGCTCCTGAGTTAAACAATACAACAGCAGGGTGTGAATTCAAGATAATACTACCCTAATGGTCGAGGGAAAAAGGAAAGGTAAGTGATAAGACGTGATAAACTACACCACTCTTGAGTCGACAATGCGTAGAGACGCGCATCGGTACCCTTTGGGTACGGTAGCAATTGTAGCAGGAACTGGAGCCGCGTTCTGATTGCCAGTGGCGAAGCTGAAAAACAAGCTGGGTTGCATTGCCAGCCAGCCTGCATGGCTGGAGCAACCCACGCAGAAGAATGGAATCAGAATTCAGGGAAGCGTAGGATTGAAGCAATGTCATAGGATAGCAATGGAATAAAAGAGACGGTAATTGGATATGAATTCATGGTAATATGCCAGTGACTGGATATGCATGCATGAATGACTTAACCCGAAGCCTTGTGTACATGCAAAAACACATTTTTTATCCAGAAAACTACAGCCTGGGCTCTGATACCAAATGTAGCACCTCACATACCGATGTGAGATACTACTATGGAACGTCATTGCCAAAGTAAAAATTAATAGAGAACCGACAGAAGTTGAAATAAATATTTGAAATATGGGACCGGTCCACTTCTAACCAAATAAAGAACAAATAAAACAACAAATAGTGGCAAGCCACAGTGTTGAAAACTCGAGTGCTCCCACCCATGCATGATGCTATCACTCCACTAACCATTTTCTTGAGAATGAAAAGAGCAAGCATGAGATTTGGAAATCTCAGTAAGTACCCAACAACGGTCACAACACGGTGAGTAAAGGGCAGGTAATGCAAGCAAGATATGTAACGGACAAGCAAAGCAAGAAAACAATTGACACAGGTTAAGTGCATTGAAAATAGGTTATCGAAAACACTGATACAGATTGGAGATAGAGATCACAGGAACATTGGCATTAAAGATAAATGTTATTTAGCAAGTTATGACAATGGCACCGATGATCACTTCTCACATACCCTGTTATACGAGAATAGTCAGGCACGCCATCGTCCTCGACTGTATAACCACCGACGGGGTCTAATATCTTGAGTAACGAAAGTGTACGGCTCCCTGTACGTTACCAGGTGGGTGGCAATCTCACCTATATGTGGATGACCCGAGGCCAGGTAACTGGCATCTGGTCATCCAGGATAATTGTTATTTAGCAAGTTATGGCAATGGCGTTGGTGATTACTCCCCACATACCAGGTTATACGAGAATAGTCAGGCGCAACGCTGTCCTCGACTATATAACCGTAGACGGGGTGTAATATCCTGATTAACGAGAGTGTACGGCACCTTGTACGTTACCAAGTGGGTGAAAATCTCCCCTATATGTGGATAATCCCAAGCCAGGTAACTGTTATATTATTAACATGTTATATAGTGTGAATTTAAGGAACTAAGAGAAAGTTAAGATAAAATTTGAAAAAGTGAGGGGATTTGCTAAGGTTGGAAATGAAGACACATAATTCCTAATATGAGGATGATAATATGGTGATAAGGTAACTAATACATCATGGACAGACTATATAGTATGAATTTAAGGAAACTAAGAGATGGCGAGGATAAGGCTACGATAAAGTTATGAGAAGTAAAAAGAGGTGCTATGGTTGAAAATGGGGAGACATAGTTCCTGAGATGAGGGTGATGTGGAATAATGATAAAGTGATAGTGATATAGGAACTATCCTAAAGAGGTATTATAATATAGCTCACGCAAGGTTATCAACCAATCAAGTTTTATTATGTGACAAGTGCCTATTAGTCAGATTAACAGGTTTAATACATACATCCTTCGTGGCTCAAATACAACATCACACAATTATTGAAACATAATATTAGAAAACTAAAACACAGCAGCCCTAATATCAAACGAGTGTCAATAATTTAAACCTAAGTTAAACATGTTCATATGCTACCCCCCATTAACAATTTAAGTATAGATTCTAAAATACTAATTAAAAGCATGAATTCTAGGACATTTTAACTGGGCATTCTAATAAACATAAAAGCAGGTGAAATAAATTAACCTAGAACATCATGATATAAATACAGTATTAAAGTCTATAACCAGGTAAACATGAGCGATATGATAATAACCAGAAAGAATTACTGATATGATATTGACCAGATAAGCTTTAGTGATATGCTAATAGCCAGGTAACTTTAGTGATATGATATTAGCCGAGCGATATGATATTAGCCAGGTAACTTTAATGATATGATATCAGACAGGTAATTTTAATAATATGATATTAGTCAAGTAAGCATGAGTTACATGATAATTGTACTCAATGACAAGGTGACAAGTAAACTGGAAACATGTGATATGCAAAACGGAAAGGTCACGGCCGTGAGGTACTTGCCTTGAGCACGCTCGGCGGACACGCTGCACGAAGGATCTGGAATGCACAACTGCAGATACGCTCTCTCAACTGCTGCATGAGAACCTACACGATGGAACAAGGGTGAATCAAATGAGGTGAAGATACAATTCTGGAAGGACTGCAGGAGATGGTTCAGCTAGAAAAGATTGCGTTCGGTAAGATTCGCCGTGCGAATCGCCGTTCAGTCGAGCGAATGACGTTCAGCCAAAGAACAACGTCCCACTGCGTAAGCTAACAAAACTACTGTGCGAATGCGTGGTTCAGTCGGACAACTGACTGGCCGACCATGTGACCATGAAAATCACCGTCACGGCTGCCCCGCCCACCACTGTGCCATTATGTCACCACAGCCACCACCAACCACCACCTTGCTCGGTGCCGACAGCTGCCACCTGAGCCTGGCGCCGCCGCTTGAAGCTGCTGCCGTCGACTAAAGCAGATCTACCGCAGCTGACTGGAGATGCGTCGTCGCCACTCGGTTTCAACCACCCACAGATGTGCACGCCTTCGGCTGCTCGGAATCAAAGCCATCGGCCCGTCACCCACCGCTGGCCCGACGCCACCTGCGTTATGTCAACCGCCCGCTCAGTCCTCGCCCATGACCACCCGTGACGTTGCCACCCCGAAGCCACTGACCCATCACTCGCCTCCAGCCCAACGCCGCCTGCGCCACGCAGGTCGCCCGTGGTCGCCCGCTCTGGACCGACGCTACCTTGGCTCTGCCGCGCCAGCCTCCAACCTCTCCTCGCTCCAGCCACATTGCCGCCACCCGTGCGAGAAGAGAGAGAGAAAACAAGAGATTGATATGGATGGTATAAGGATAGGAAGATAAATATGGGAGAGAGATAGAGATATGGATGGGTTTTGAAATGTGCTCTTTTTTTGTTTGGGTGCTACATTTACTGTTGCCTTGTGGCTATCTAGAAGTGTGGTGCAGTCCCTTTACTGTTGCCTTATGGCTGCCGGTTGATATTTTGGTGATTTGATACAGTTGGTCGTTGCTATGATCTTGGCAACCAAATGGGATTTTGCCTCTTACTTGCCTTGCTGGCTTTGGCCTTAACACCTCTCCCCCATTTTTTTCCTTTCCCACGGGTATTACATTCCACCCTCGTAATAGAATTCGATCCCAAATTTTAGTTCTAGACAATCTACACGGAGGATACCACAACATAAGCTGAACGAAAAACAACTCTAGCTCGTGCCTGTAGAAAACAATTCCAGGTAGCCGTCATGCTTGCGAGGCTCGACTCCCCAGTTGCCTTGTGCTCGGTCTAATTCGACCATCGCAATTTAGCAATCGTTAACATCTCTTGCCTCAGCATAAGAAATTCCCTAATCCTTCCAGAAAATCACTCTCATTGCTTGCACGAAAGAGACAACGCTACTTTTGTTCGCAACAAAGAGAGCTCTTCTTTTTTACAAGAGAAGTATCACATGACATTCATCAAGTTGATTCGCTTCTACATCGCAAAGTCCTTCATAAAGTTGAATTCGATCATGGGATCAACCCATTCATCCACAAACAACAACCCTTCTCCTAGAACAATTGGGAATTCATTCCCCACAAAACATCATTTCATGACAACAAATCTTCTCAGAAGAGAGAAGACCGAATAGGAAATCAACCCTCGTCCTAACAAACAACTCCATGCTATATATATCATGTGGAAAATTTCCATTCCCAATTCAGCCTTTCTTTTCAAAGAAGAAAAGCATATTCTCTTAGACAAACAGATAACACCTTAACAGGGGAACTATTCTCTCTGGTCATAGCATCACATCACAGCAAACACATTAGACAAATAGCACCAAGAAATAGGAAAATACAACAAAACCCAAATTTTATAGTACCATAGTCGACATGGCCGAGCTCATTCTAGACTCTTACTCAAGACCATCCAAACTACATGTTTGGGAAACGCTCAGTGCTCATTCCAGAGTATGTCCAGGACTTCATTCTTAGATACGCCGAAGCTTATGCGTTCGGGTAAGTCCACATAGTTTTGTTTTTGAAAACCCGATCTGGTCTAAGAATTTAAAGAGAGAACATTTTGCATCCCTTCCCAGCCTCTCCAGTTTCACGGATATACAGGTTGAATCACACTTATCTTATTGCAATTATTTGTTTAGATGTAAAAACCAAGTCCATTATCTGAAGATGGTTACTGCACTAAAGCACACACTACAATACTTTCTCTAGCAAGAGAGATCAAGTGCACAAGAGCTGATAAGGATAAAAAGCACCACCAATTAAACACTGAACCGGATAACACACCAAAGGGCTAACGTGGTAGACCAATAGATGACAGATACTCTTGCTCTCTACTATCGCAGTTTTGGTTCTGTTGATATGTTAAATTAGCCTTATCACCTGAATCAATAGCCAATGAATGATAATTAGCTTTAGACCTTGCAGACATCAACGGTTGCATCTCTTCATTTTCTCCCGGAGTGAGGTCGTGTGAGTTCAATCTTTTCATTCTCAAGGACTGTAATGTCATCTCCACTTGTTTCATAGTTGGTCTTTCTTCACCTCGAAGCCTTAAGCACGTCTCTGCAAGAGAAGCAACACTCTTGATCTCTTCCTCAGTCGCTTCATCAAGGACTTGAGTAGAAACAATCTCGTTAATTGGCCTCCTTTTTGTTTCCCAGATGAAGTAATTGGCCAAGTTTTGCTTTGAACCTGATTCACTTGTAAAAATAGCAATGTAGTGTTCATCCAAGAGTATATTAGAGGACTTTACGTCACGATGGAACACTGATATTGAAGCTGCAGAATGGAGATAATGGAGAGCCCCCACAGTTTCAATAGCAATCCTTAGGCAATCGTCCCAGGACAGAGAGAGTCCATTATTTGAATCAGCATGAAGAATTTGAAATAACGAACCATTGAGGATAAAATTATACACTAATAATGGGACCTTAGTTTCAAGGCAACATCCAAAGAGCTTCACAATATTCCGATGATTGATCTGAGAGAGAATTACAACCTCATTAATGAATTGATTGATCTCACCATCCTCAATAACCTTGGACTTTTTTTATGGCCACCACTCATTGGTCAGATAAAATACCTTTGTACACCATGCCATGTCCTCCACTCCCTAGGATACGAGTGGCATCAAAGTTATTGGTTGCCTTTTCTAACTCTTCTAATGAGAAAATCTTTATGGTTTCACTTGCGTTTTGGTCAGATGATATTAGTTGTTCTAGGAGAAGGCCATGGTTTTGCCGGAAGTACTTCTTTCTTGCTTGCTTTTGGACATATCTTTTCCTTCTACGAAGGAGGAATATTAGACTGAAGCTAAATAGAATTCCAAAGCCACCACTGCTAGCACCAATGGTAATACCTACAATCATTATATGCTCTGTAAGTGTTTTTTTCTCGTGCTTATCATAGAGATACCTAGAAGGTAGGCCTACCCAGTAGCAGATTTCCTTTTATACATCCAAATCCTTTGCACTGTCGGACATCTGCAGATTACCAATATCATGGTAAGGCATAAATTAAAGCAAATTCCACAACTATTTTCTGGTACTTGGTAGAGAAACAGTTGTGTTTGGGTGATAGAACCTTTACAACCACTTTGGACATACGGATTTCCTTGGAAGCCGTCGGGGCATTTGCATCTGTAACCAATGCATCCTTGATCTGTCGCATAGACTGGTATACACGTGCTCTTGGCACGAGCACAGGCATATGAGATATCCCGGTGTGCCTCCTGACAGGTTAAATTGGCAACTGCCCATTGCAAAGAACCAAATTCCCCGTCCTGAACATAAAGACTTTCTCCTCTCAACATGCCGTATACAAACCCCTCTTGGTTGTCAGGTACCCTGATTTTGATATCCCCTTCGGCAACATCTATTTCAGTCACCACGGTATTACTGTCCAGTTGGAGGGAAGGTGATGATGTATTTGTGCAGTTTAGGTGAAACTGTTCGCTTGCAAAACAACCTTCTTCCAAGCCAAATGGAAATTCAACTGTGATGTTTCCACAACGTTGGGTACAGTTTGCTCTCCTTTGATTTGGATTATATCCTGCTTTAACCAAATAAATAGTCATAATTCATGAGCATTACAGTAAAAATTTCAGGTTTGATTCAGGAATTTTTTTATTAAACTAAAGGAAAATTAGACACCTGTGCCACTAAAAAGGTATGCCACTCACAAATCTATTACATTATTAAAATGATACAAAAAGAAGCACTACGTTTGATCCTACAGGCTAGAAATTTCCATATAGATTAGAGAAAAAGAGAAAGATCTACACTATAGAGATTATAGTAGTGCAGATTAATTAGATATATATTAGAATTGTTATAGTTGTATAAGAAGTAAAACTCTATTTTGAATCGTAAGCATTAGAATTGTGTAACAAATACAATTCTATAATCAAATAAAATATATGTATTGTAGTATCTAGATGCACAGTTGCACGATAAATTTTGCTAGTTATCACTGAAAACAGGTCTTTTTGCAAAACTTTGTAGCCAAAGTTACCTATTTCAAAAAATTTCACAGCCGACCTGTCATCAATATGGTTCACCAGGACTGTTTTGCAGAAAACAAAAAATGATACACGAGCCAAAAAAAAGTAGAGCCCGGGTGGCGGGGTTGTACATCCACGCCCCCACCCCGAGCTAGGCTCAGTTCGTGACTATTTTTGTAGCAAGACTGAAACACCCCCGAGTCTACCCAAACCCACTTTTGAACTTAATAAGTTTGAAAATGAAAATAATGTTACTGTAGCAAGTGTTGGCGGTAAAAGTGAATGCATTCTGTATTTAGTGTTGGCTAGTTGGAATGTAGGTGGTACCTTTCTCTCTTAAGCACCCATGGCGAACATATGGGTTCCATCGTGTTTCCATCGTGTTATCAAAGGCTTTATGGTACAAGGTGGAGATATAACTGCTGGTGATGGAACAGGAGGAGAGTCAATTTATGTTCTCCGCCAGCAGAGAGAGACGGGAGAGCGCGCGTAGCCGCCTCGCCGGCGCCGTCACGGCGAGGAGGAAGGTGCAGAAGGACTAGGGCCTCGAGCCCTCGGAGTTTGTGGACTCCGTCGCGCAGGCGTTCTTCGACATGGAGAATGGCAACCAGGAGCTCAAGAACGACCTCAAGGTCCTCTTCATCAGCTCCGAGTTCCAGTTGGTTGCGGCCGGGAGCAAGAAGGCGGTGGTGATCCACGTGCCGTTCAGGCTCCGTAAGGCGTTCAGGAAGATTTGTGCCAGGCCCTTCCGTTGTATTGCTGTAGGTTTGATCTGTGGCTCATGTCCCTGGATCTGCTCAGTGGTGGCGCTTAGACGTCGCTTAGTGGTCTCTACAGTGGCGGACGTTGCAGGAAGCGGCTCGTCGTGGAGTTCAAGGGTGGCTATGCCATGGCCTTGAGGCGTGTAGGGCCCCGGAGTGTTGGTGGCGGTCTATTTTGTGTGTGGGTAGTGCGTGGGGTCTTTGTGGAGGTCTTGGAAAGCCTTGCGGTGATCTTACGGTCTCGACATCAATGACGCCTTCGGGCGCCATTATCGTTCCTGGAGGTGTGTCGTGGCACTACATAGCTCTCATGTGTACTGATCTCCAGGTGAAAGCCTTGCCTCGGTGAGGCGGGCGGCGTCGGTGACTCTCGTCGCCTTCTTGGAGACGTCGCCTCGGAGGTCCATCTTCACGCAAAGCAGACCGAAGTTTGGGTGGCTCGGTCGGATGAGGTTAGGGGCTTGGTTGTAAGCAAGGACGGAGCAAAAGTGCTGAAGCTTAGCCTTTCTAGTTCTTTTCGTAGTCCTTAAGCTATCTTTCATGTTGTTTTATGTACCTCAGTTTTGAGGCTTTGAGCCTAAGAGCTCGTGTAACTTTTGACTGTGTATATTCTTTGTGGATATAGAGGCCGGATTTTATATCCTTTATCTAAAAAAATGGCGAACATATGGGTTTCCTGCGTAGCCTGGATTGCACCTGCAGTAGTACCCCAAAGTGCCGAAATTGTCGTCCATGCACCTGCTGTTGCTGCTGACACAGGCATAGCCTGTCCTATTCTCCATAGTTCTGGTGCAGCTTGGTTGATCCATAATACTCCATACGAGGTATGTCTTGTCAGTTGCTACAGTGATCTCATCCCATAAGGAGCTTCTATTGGAGCGTGTTTCCAAGCTGCCATTGCTGTGCCGGACAAACTTAAGATGAAAGGAATGAAAAACATTGTATAGCTCGGTGCTGCAACAGCCAGAGCCGTTACAGTTCTGTCTAGCCACCGTCTCCAAGATATCAGCGCTGGTGCAAGCAGATGTGCAAAGCTTCATGGTTATACCTGAGTTGTGATCGACCAAGTATGCATCAAAATTGCAACCGGTGATGTTTAGTTCGGTGTTGTATGCAACAGAAAATGCTATACCCGGTGCTGTCCAGGACATGTTGTAAACATCAACACTGGATCTCATGGGGATGGTTCGGGAAAAATTGATGCTAATCCGGTTCGTGTCTTGGTAAATTGATTGGGTGTCATTGGTAATGATATCTCCGACAACCTCGCTGGTGCCATCATTTAAAAAGAGCTTGGGAGGCTGACTGGTATCGTTGCAAATAAGTTTGAAGTCAGGGTTGCGGAAGCAGCCAGATCCACCGATGCCAAAGGGATATTGGAAGGTTACATCGCCACAAGTACTCTTTCGGCAATCGGCAAGGGCCGTGGTGGAGGAAATCGTGCCATTATCCAGATGTTGGCTTCTCACGACGCTGGACGCCTGATGCACCATCTGTGTCCACAGTAGTGCAAGCGGGAGCACATAGAAGGTTGCATCGGCAAGGAGGCCCATCTCCAGCACTGGTGTTCCACGCTTCAGAAACCTGTAAAAGTTTGGAGGTTCAGTGCAGGCATTTCTATGTGAAGATCAAGCTATGACAATAAAAAAAAGGATGGCTTGTTACAGCACACGACCTAGGAGGCACGGTTACTATGGCAAGGTTATGATCAGCGAAAACATTCTCAGAAAAAGAAATTCGTGCCCCCATCGATAAATTCAAAATTCAGAAATTTCAGATAATTTCAAAAACATTCATTTCAATTTTTTAATTTCAAATCTAAATTTTTGAGGGGAAATAGAAAAACAAAAATATAGTGCCAATTTTGGGGTTTGAACCACAACCTCATGCTCACCCATAATTTTTTTTTATGAATAATCTATTTTTATGCAAAATAATAGAAATATACCTTGCCGAAATTTTTTTACAAAAATAGGCTCCAGTCGCCTAATCGTCAGGCGACTGGAGCCTATCGCCAAACGGCCGTGCGACAAGCAAGCAATCTGCTGGCCGTTGGGTGAATTATTGTAGTCGCCGAATGGTCGAGCGACTGCTTGCAGTTGCCCATCATTTAGACGACTGCGCTTCCAGTCGCTGAAGGGTTGGGCGACTGGAAGCGCATATAAAAGGACCGCACGGCCTGTCGCCGAAGGGTTGGGACCATGCGGTGAACACAAGCGATGGAAGGAGAGGAGAGGAGAGAAAAGGAGACGGAGGAGGAGAGAAGGAGAGGAAAAAGGAGAGGAAAGAAAAGAGAGGAGAGAAGAGGAGAGGGAGAAGAAGAGGACAGGAGAGGAGAGAAAGAAGCGACTCTTGTGAGGTAATTTTTTGTTGTATTTTAAATTTTGTATACGAAGTAGATAGTTTGTTTAGTGTTAGTATGAGTAGAAAATTGTAGATGTAAACAAAACTAGTTCAATTTTGGTATAGAAAATTTAGACAATGTAGTTTTAGAAAATTAGCAGCCGTAATAGCCTGTAGTTGTGTAAATTTTAGTGAATATAGTTGTAGAAAATTAGCATCGTTAGCAAATTGGCATGCGTACAAAATTGTAGTTGTAGAAAATTGAGTCAACGTTATGTAGGAATTAATCGTCCATAAAAATTTGTAGTTATTAAAAATTCAGTTAATATTTTTGTAAGAATTTCATAATTTACTTTGTATAAAACAATAATACGTAATATTAATGATTAATTACGAATGAATGTAATGTCGTTAGTATATTGGAAAAACACGTGTACCATTGTAACTAGTATATAGGAATTTAAATCGATATGCCATGTAAATTGTCGAAACCATTAGGAATTATTTGCAGTAGAGGACAACTGGAGTAGTGAGAAAAGAGCGGCGTCGGTGCGTGGTCTGCCGATACGAAGTTAGTGCTACAAGGTTTGTGTAGTTGGTTACGATAGGCGAACGGTCGGTGAAATGTAAAGTACAGTACATCAGTACTTTTGTAGTGTGCGATGCGATTTGACTAGTTGTAAAATTGAAAATATATGCAGGCAGACATCGGCAATGCCGATACCCACTATATTGAAAGTGCATTACGGTGTTGGAACCGTTCGTGAAGGTCCAAATGGTGTGAATTTGAGCGGTTTTGCGCAAACCACTCTAGTATACCCAGACGGTGAGAATGCTCGAATCGCACGTGTGATGCATTGGCTTACCTGTAGTTTTTCATTGGACCCTAAGGTATGCAGCGTCGTCATACAATGGCTTTGGAGCTAGTCTCCCACGGATATCATATAGGAGTTGAGAACATTGATGCGCACTATTGCATGTCATCTGGGAGGTGCGAGCAACTCGGGCGGTCCGCATGTTGGTGAAGAGAAGGAAGATGCTCTTAATGAGGCCGATGTGGTACATGGATAAGAGGGAGAATGGTCACACCATGGTGAGAGTACAGGACAAACTGATGAAGGGGAGCATATGGAATACATAGTGCATCAGATGGAGTACGATGACCAGACAGCTTGGGCTGAAGGGGAAGTTGTACAGGAGTATGACGAGGACAGTTTAGATGAGGACGAAGCTCTCGTCCCACAAGAATGGAACCGGTTTGATGCTGAGAGTGTTGCTGCACATGACAAGCACGAATCACCGTGGGAGTATCATGGGACAGAGGTTTGGTTGCATTCAATGTTTGCTGACAAGGCATCACTGCAGGATGACATCAAGTTGTGGGCCCTGTCTATGTAGTGGACTTTTCAGGTCATGAAATCTTGCCAGGAGCAGTACACCATGAAGTATGAGCATGCCGATTGTCCTTGGAGGGTGCACGCACGTAGACCCAAGTATGAGACTCACTGGATTGTGTCGAAGGTGGAGCCGCACTCTTACATTCTTAATAGTGTTATGGCGAGGCATCGTAACCTAACATCCACCTTTATAGCCAATCTGATGTATGGAGAGACAGTGGAGAAGAAAGACATGGAGGCCACGCACATCGTGGTAGCTATCGAGAAGAAATTCAAGTACAAGATTAGCTACACGAAGGCATGGCGTGCGAAGCAAAAGGAGTTGAAAAAACGGTTCGGGTCTTTCAAGGCAGCGTTCGCCAATTTTCTTCGTATGCTTCAGGTGTTGCAGGACAGGAACCCGAGCATGTATATCACTATGAAGGACAAGCCTCCTACTAGGCCGCCAGGTTATGTAGTGTTGCAGGGCCTTCTTAGCATTCGAAGTGTGCATCGAGGCATTCAAGCACATGCTGCCTGTGATCTCAATTGACGGGACCTTTTTGACTGGCAAATATAAGGACTAGATCCTGACGGCCATTGGCATTGACGACAACAATCAAATATTGCCGTTGGCCATTACATTCGTGGAAAGTGAGAATTACGAAAGCTGGTTGTGGTTCCTTAGACATGTGAGGGTTCGAGTTGTCAGTGCTCATCCTGGAGTTTCACGTACCGACAATACAACACAGGCATCTTCATGTAGCGAGAAGGCTACAAGGGGCCCTATAAAAGGAGGTTGAAGAGATTTCTGAGAGAACACTACACAAGTAAACCCAATACTACATCGACGCTTGCTTCACCACACCGAGATGGACAAGAGGCAGAAGAAGCAATGCGACAAGATAATGAAGCAATTGGAAAAGACCTGTGACCTAGCAAGGTTAGCTGCCTCCCTCGATGACGCCACCCGTAGCAACAACCCCATCCCGAACGTTCCTACCGAGTGTTCGCCACAACACCCACCAGACAGGGAGACGGCCCCCCTTTGTTGGTGCAGGGACCCGTATAAGTTCTTCAAGTCTAAGCACCGCCTCAGCCTAGGTATGCGTTACCGGGGTTGCTCAAACTACTCTAATGACTATCCCGATCGCCGTCTAGACATCGCCACCTATCGGCAGCTAATAAGGACCAGGTGCACTATTTCCCCCTACCTTTTCTCCTTCAAAGTATGCACTAACAACCTCTCCCGTGTATCCACAGTCCTCGGAACCCCTATGTGGCTACCGCAAATGGATCGATCTTGAGATCCACCCAAAGGACCAGTGGGCCCTCGACTTCGAGGAGTAAAAGCTCATCTCGAGGTACGCACGCATAGGGAGTGCGAGGCTCGCGAGAGGGAGCACAAGAAAAAGAGGGAAATGGTGACCAAGGCAAAAGAGGCCACCGAGGAGTTCAACGCCGAGCTCGCAAGGAAGGGAAAAAGGCATCGGTCCACGTAGTAGGTCATACGAGTAGTTGGGTTGATTAGTCACATATGATGCTCTATATTATGCATGTAATCAAACTCTACACGATATGTTACTCCCAACTGTATTATGAAATCTATTTTAATTCAGACAAGCTTATTTTCTCATTTTTTTCGCATTCAATTATTCCCATAGCAAGTCATCCAACAATATTAACTGACCAGTTCTCCTCCGTGTACGAATTCCCGGTAACAGCACAATATCACTTACCCTCGTACTTACCGATCGTTCTTAAAAAAAGTTTCACAAATTTTTTGCACTACAACAATATACAACGATCATAAACTCTTATTACGAATCCAACAGATTATCTCCTAGTCATAATATACAAAAATCACAAAATGGATTAAACCACACTGCATCTTGTTTGCGATGCTGCCTGATCGGCGGTGCGATTGCTGTTGCCCAGCCACAGGGCGAGAGGCTCTAGTTGCCCAACTGTCGGGCGATTGGAACCTACCGCCCAACGGCTTACAGACAGCTTTATTGTCGTGCAACCATTGGGCGATAGGCTCTAGTCGCCCGATGGTTAGGCGACTGGAGCCTATTTCTGTGAAAATGTTTGCGTATGTATATTTCTGTTATTTCGAATAAAAATAGAATATTCTTAAAAACAATTCTCACCATCCCTCACCACTAGGTTAGCTAAGTGTTTATTTTCAAGTGTTAGTTACGAAATCTATTTAAACATGAAATTTCTAACGAAAATACACTGGTTTGACCAATTTTCAGACTCGATGAGAAAACCAAAATTCATAAAATTTCAGCCAAAAATGTTTTCCCAGCTAGTTACTTACATAAAGTACTTAGTCTTCATCTCAAAAGATAAAATAATAAGATTTTAGATTATAAAACAATTTTAGATAAAATAATACTTAATGTAAAAATTATTGAGAGTAGAAAGCACAATCTATTTTCGATTTTAACTTTTACTTTCAGTGATTGAGAATATGTCCATGTTCTACAAATGACATAAAGTGCTCTCTAATTAACAAATTGATATACGCCAACTCAACAACATTTGTTCTCATGCAACACGGAAGAAACCAAAGCATTATTTAGAAATAAACCAAAGCATCATTTAGAGATATGGTAGAAAGGCTACTTTGCATACATGACTAATTAAGAAGAAAAAGTAGGTGACTTAATGTGGCATGCAAATAGTTGATATAGTAATTTCTAAATCTAATTTGATTCCTCTACATATTCTAATAACCATGTATATGGTTAGCTCCTCTTCATCTGCTCCACATATTTCTAATAACCATATGTATGGTTAGTTATTTTCCTTTTCTCCAAACAAACACCAAAACTAGGTGATGCACGTAGTGTCAACTAACGGTGTGATAAAGAAAAACATCTGACCTTCATACATGACATATTAAAAAAAACAGAAACAAAACATGAGGTAGAGAATAATCGCAAAATAAAACATGAGGTCAAGAAGGCTCATACCAATTAATGCCCTAATTTAGTTGTGCCATATGTGAACTCCAGGGACTCACTTCTCTGCTCGCTTTATAGTTTATCAATCTGAACGTACCTTTCCACTGTACCCACCCTTATTACACGTAGACGCCGCAGAGTTCGCTGCTTCCCACTGAGTGCCCTGTTTGCTATGCACCGACACGGTGAGCTTGTCCATCAGGTTTTAACTGGCTGAGCAATAATGCTCAAACATTCGATGGCGGATTGGCTAGCTTAGTGGGTCCTTGACCAATCTATTTCGTGATATCCAGCACAAAGCTTCGTGGAAATGACATGGAGGAGGGCATGTGCATCGTACGGGAACCCCAGTCAGCATTGAAACGGTGTGAACTGCCATGAAGCCCATATGCTATGGTAGGCGCTGACATTAGAGCAAGTATTATAAGAGGCTGTAAGCTGGCTGTATGCTGATGTGGAGGAGAGAGAAGAGAAGTGGGCTGTAAGCTTACAGCCAGCTGAAGCACAAGAACCAAGAAACTTTGTGAGAGAAAGGGGTGGGTCATACAGCCTTCAACTGGCTGTAACTACTATATGAGTGGGCTGATAAGTGGGCTGTAAGTATCCATACAGTCAGCTGAAGACTGTATTATAAGACTTGCTCTTAGGCAATGAAACTGGGATTGGCACAAGGAGGTGAGAAAGCACCGGCCACCGTCCCGCATCACACGGTCCGGAGTTCACATACACCCCACTTTTACTAAAACGGCGGGATCGTGCCCGGCCGTGCGCCTTGGGGTGGCCACTTCGCACGACACGATCAAACACGAAGTAGGGAAATTAGGACGCTCTTCGCCGGCCTCACCGTCAGCTCTCTCTCTCTCTCTCTCTCTCTCTCTCTCGCGCGCGCGCGAATGGTCACATGTACCTGAACTAAAATTAGGACGGCAGTGTTAGAAATTTCATGTGGCTTTTCATATTTATTATGGTTTACTTAATGTAGAATTATTCATATTATTGATGCAAGTGATAGGGAATATTTTAATGCGAAAATTTAACTCGAGAAATTAATACTTGAGGTGCCGAGGACAGCTGTGTTGGAATATAGTAGACATATTTATTGAAATCGAGTCTACTAGAATTTAATATGCATGCACTTGTTAACCTAGGTACAGCACAGGACGAAATAACTGGGTTTTATTTTGCAGGATCGGCTCTGCAGCCTGTTGACCCATATGATCAGATTAGAATTGATCTCATAAACAATCTGATCATGGCACATGACTCACATATGTGTGCTTGGGACTAATATATTTTAGACTCATAAAACTGGCATGTCTGATCGTGGTTGGTGACATGATTTAGGAGTCACGGGATACCGGAAACAGTTGGGTCACTTTGGAATACCTAGAAGTGGAGTCTATAAATAGGTCTCTACCCTCTTACATTATAATGTAACTATGAGCGACACCATAGATAAGACAGAGGAATAAAATGTAGACCGAAAAATCTCCACAAAATTAATCTAAAGTTAAAAAAATTCAATATTAGAATCAGAGCAAGGTATTCAAACGAAGTTTAATACTCAACGAAACAAAGGTACATTTTGGCCAATTACCAAAATGTACTCAACGGAGTTTTTGGGCATTTTCCCTTGACTCCGTATTCACTTTCACCTCAAAGTATTTCTGCATGCTTTGGTATGTAGTCCATAATGCCCATAACTAGCCATCACGTCTTTATATATTCTAACTCCCCCAAACTATCTCTACATTCATCGGACTCATCACTTGGTGTATCATGTGCACCAACTAACCTCTTCACGATCCTTCTATTCTATGTGCTTGCCGTTTAAGCTACGTAGTCTCACCCGGACTTATATGACCACCCGGACTCCAGCTTCCCTGTCTAGTCCCGATTTATTACCGTCGACCGCCAACATTCTCTAAGCCACTTGCACATCTAAAGACCAAGCAGCTATCTCGAGCACAAGTTCCATGCACTTAATTTACGTTAGTCAAAATCGTGCATCATGCAACACAACATAATCAACAAACGTCACTTATGCAATGCACGCACTCAAATCAACTCAAAAACCAGTTTCATTGTTCATTGATTGTACTCACCGGTCTGAACGTAATTCCCATGCCGATTAGACCACCTCGGCCAGACCACCGACCACTGGCCAGTCTGACCTTTTAAAAATACCAGAAAACACTCTCTCTAGAATTTCAGTTAAACTCTATCTAGTTTTAGCTACAGTTTCCAATTCTAGTGACACAAAGTGCAAACTTATCCCTAAACAAACTGACACAAGTATTTGCTGTTAAAATTTCCAAAAATCCACAGCTGGTCTGATCGCTCGCCCCATGGCAGTTAGACTGCTGACCATCTGTTGGTCAGACTACTGACCCTATGGCTATCAGACTGTCTAAATCCTGACAATACAAACTAGAATATGAATTTTTTTGAAACTTTTGTAAATTTTAAATTCAACTTAACTAAAGTGTCAATTATTCATCACAAACATATACTAGATCTTCGACATGGTCTCTCAATCTCTTCCTTACTAAACACATTGCCAATTTTCCCAAAAATGTAAAGTTAGGTTGGTTTTAGAATTTAGAAAATAATTTTGCCAATAAATGAATATAAGTTGAAAATGGTCAAGTGATCTAGAAAATAGAGTGAAGAAACTAGAAAGAGCAAATTTTCAAAATAAGCATTCCAAAGCCGTTTAAACTTGAAACGTTTTCACTCTAGGTCCATATGAAAGTACAATTATTCATTTTAACCTTGACCATGGTGAGATGAAGCTAGCAAGATCAAGATTTAGCAATAAAGCTCAAAAATCCAAAACTCTCTCATTTTCACCCCTAGGTCCACTTCATATATTTTTACCACAATTTCTCTCCATTTGATAATAAATTCATCAAGTAAAGAAAAAAGGAAGGAGTTAACGAAGACTAAGAGGCAAATATGACTATTTTGTAATTTTCAGATTTTAGTTGGATTTTAAAAGTGGCAGTGCCCTTTGTGAAAATAAAAAAAAGAGCATCAGAAGTGTGGATGGGGGTAAACAAGGAAGTTGATTGGTAGACACGGGTAGTAGACCATATTATTGTGCCATATGTGAACTCCAGGGACTCACTTTCTCTGCTCGCATTATAGTTTATCAATCTGAACGTACATTTCCACTGTACCTACCCTTATTACACGTAGACGCAGCAGAGTTCCCTGCTTCCCACTGCGTGCCGTGTTTGCTATCCACCGAACATTCGATAATGTTCATCAAGTCTTGACTGGCTGAGCAATAATGCTCCAACATTCGATGGTGGATTGGCTAGCTTAGTGGGTCCTTGACCAATCTATTTCGTGATATCCAGCACAAAGCTTCGTGGAAATGACATGGAGGAGGGCATGTGCATCGTACAGGAACCCCAGTCAGCAGTGAAACGGTGTGAACTGCCATGAAGCCCATATGGTTTGGTAGGCGCGACATTAGGCAGGGAAATGGTGATTAGATGGAGGCCATCGGGTGCTAGCTTAATTAGTGGGTCCTTGACCAATCTATTTCGTGATATCCAGCACAAAGCTTCACGGAAATGACATGGACGAGGGCATGTGCATCGTACAGGAACCCAGTCAGCAGTGAAACGGTGTGAACTGCCATGAAGCCCATATGGTATGGTAGGCGCCACATTAGGCAATGAAACTGGGATCGGCACATGGAAGTGAGAAAACACCGGCCACCGTCCGGCTTCACACGTCAATTAATCTATCTAGTAATCGATTATATTCTATCATTCTACAACTATAAATATCTTTTAGAAATTATACAATTTATCAATATTGTAATTCATTAATTATTTTCACACTTCCTATTTCTCCATGAATCAATTAATTCATCTATCTTGTCAATCTATTCATTTAGGCTCCACCCATTTATTCATTTAGAGTTGACACTATTGTTTCCTTCTGATGATCAATACGAACCCACCAACATTTTTGTGTGTTCACCACAAACATCTATCTTCTTTACTTATAACTCTATTCTTTTCTGTTCATTTTTTTGGGAAAAGTTTTTGAGAAATAAATTTGTTTTGACCATTTGAGAACCCAAAGTGTACTTTGGAATAAATTTTGGTAAGTAGTTAAACTTATGAAAATTTCCTCGAAAGATCAGGTTTGTTGAAATGAGTTTGAAAATGAATTTTGTAAACAATTCGATAATCGGTCCTTCAAGGATAAAATATTTTTTTTTGAAAATGAGCTTCCAATTTAAGCCTTGTGATTTTGGTCCCAAGTAGATTTTCAAAGAGCTTATAAGAGGAGTACTGGATTTTTATCATTTTGAATTCGAAGTAAGAGAGCTTTAGAATGGCTAGGGCATCATATAGATGAGGGAGAATCATCTAAGAGAGATGAGAATGAGCAATGATATTTATTTTTCAAACATATTTTAAAGAAACAATTTTAGTCATGAAACTAACGGCCAGGCTAACTAGGTCACGACCTACAGTCAATATACTCTGATACCAGCTCTGTCAGGCCGGGATTTTGCAATCCAAAATCCTCTGTGATTCCACTGCACTATTCCCTAGATCAGTATATAGTGCTCACAGATACAGTACTGAACATCAAAATACATATCATGTGGAAGCGTAAATATAATAGTAGATTTACTCATGGGAAGACCAGGTCGAAATCAATAAAAGGCAGTAGCAGAAACGGAACACACAGGTAGGACCCTCATGACGTGCCCACAGGCAGCCAACTAGAGTTCGCGACCTAGTTCTTAACCTCTTCATCTTCTTCACCATCATGACCAGATGTAGTGCTGAAGCATAGAGATCTGACTCCTGATTCTGGATTAATTGAGTGAGCGAGGGTGAGCACAAACCACCGTGCTCCGCGAGCCGATACACAGGATGCAAATAGATAACATGCATGACTTATCAAGAAAAGGCTCGGGTTATTTTATATGCCATAAATTGATTTTAAAATATGATACATAGAAATTCCGTAAGACCAAGCAGCTTTAACTAAAACATGATATTTGAGTAAAAGGAATACAGTGATAATAGTAGCATAGATTTCATCCACCGTTACATGGCTCCTGCGCCATATGCTAACCTTTTAGTGTTATATCCGCTTACCTTATCACTGGGATGACATTTAGGGCAACACCAATCAGGACTTTTCACTGCCCGCCACTTCTCCAATTCCACCCATAAAGTTTTTGAAATAGAACTATATCTGGTTAAGTTTTCATGTCCGCCCTTGATCGTGGGCATGACTATTCGAATAGTTTTCACTCCGTGGAGTTTGTACACTTTACCCACAAGAGATGATCTCCTCGTTGCTCCACACGATTCCGTAGTCATGCGGTTGAGTAGACCGTCACAGTAATTTTTCAAAATACCTCGTCCCTTCCATCATCTCACCCATATGGGCTTCTCCTACTTGCTGCGAGTCCCATAAGTTGTGTGGGATGTTCTACCCCCAGTGACTAGCCCATCTGGACTACCCACACTGACTAGCTCACCGCGGCAAACTTCACCCTTAACGAGTGTCCTATTTAAGCTGCCACACAGACAACCACTTGCACTACCCCTCTCCCCCACCGATGAGATGACTTTCAGGGTCCAGTAAATTTACTAAGCCAAATTGTACTTTACAGACTTGTGGTTGTACTTATCTTACATAGGAGGTCATGACAAGATTCAGTCTTTAGGGTTATCTAGGTGGTTCTAACAGTAACCACAATCTCGTGCACCACTGCACCAGCCTTCCCATACCATCCGCTTAGATATTTAAGCAAGTTGGGAGTTTTTAGGAGCATAAAATAATCATGTCAAAATATACCAATCATTTCCACCCACGACTTCCAAATCATTTTCTCATGATTAAAAGTGATGCTTGGGGTATTTTGGTGCCCCCAAGCATCTAAGCAGTACTAAGAATGTGCATAATTGTAGACTTATTTTTGAAAGGTTACCATTATAATTTCCCTAGAGTGACAAGGCTCAGATGTTCAAATGTTCCAAAAGAGGTGTAATACTAACAAGTTAAATAATAGACATATAACTAGAATCTTAAAACAAACATATATTTGCACATGAAATAACAACAGGCAATTTGATATTTTAAAATAGAAATAATTTCCAGAAAATGTAGGTTTATCATGATCAAACTATTGACTCATCTGGTGCGGTTTACCATGGTCTTGACCTCACTCAAAACTTTCTCATTCAATGGTCTTGAGCTCCTGGTCTTCATCTGGATCTTGTCTCACTTTATCCGTTGATTCTTTAGGACTTCAATTTCTAATTATGTGCTAAATAACTGATCTAAATAAATTCAAATAAACTCCAAATATTAAAATAAGGGTAGAAATGGATAGATTGGGATTTTTATGAATTTAGGAATTTGAACGGGCTCAATCGGAGTTAGGATGAAGAAGAACGGGCTTCTAGAAGTTTGAATCTAAAGGAACGAAAAATCATTTTCACCGTAGTCAAAAACTATACGTGGTCAGAAGATCCACAATTGTCGAATGCTCTGCAGTGGTCGGAAGGCAGTAGTGGTCGAAAACAAGTGCGGTCGAAAGCTCGATAGAGTGATCGAAAAACTCTAGGTTGGAAACTATAGAGTGGTCAAAGAGCTACGGTGGCGATCAAAAGCTACAGCAAATTGAACATGGTCAAAAGATACAATAATTGGTGTGTGGTCAGAGAGGTCAAAAATTATATCGTGGTCAGTGGTCAAACGTTGTGGTCGAAATTCTGTACATGGTCTAAGGCGAAGCCAAGGAGGCGATCGTGTCAGCGAGTGAGTGGTCGGGGATGGTGAGGTCTACCGAGTGGTCAGAAATGGCTTCGATGGCGCAAAGTGGTCCGATGGATTGGACAGCTCGAAGCAATCAGATGGATCGGACGGTCTAGAGTGGTCAGATGCTATCCACGGTCAACTGTGTGTGGTCGAGAGTGGCTGCGGTCGTGTGCGGCTTTGCTGGTGTGGTGGCGCATGGTGACAACGATTGTTGGTGCTCGACAGCGGTTGGTTAGGGGTGGACAAAAGAGGGAAGAGTACATGGAATCTTTTTATACCTCATGCGGGGGCCAAAGATGCGTGGATGTGACCGGTGGCGAGAAGTGGTGGGGGAGGGGGCTCGGGTTCCGATGAAGAGGTACTTTCGGCGGTGGAGAGGAACAGCGAGGGGGGTGGGCGAGGTTGATGTTGGCACGATGAAGAATATGGTGCTGACGGCGGAGCTTGACGGGCTTCGGGTGGCCTGAATTGCTCGTCGGTGGCAGAGCAAGCTCGGAGACAAAGGGTGCACGGTGAGGGGATCACTGAGGCTCGAGCGTTGGCAATTGGGAGAGGGAATGTGTGGAGTGGAGTGGGGCGGTGCTCGGTGAGTGGCTTTGCCGGTGGCAGGCGGCAGCTGGGAAGGGATGGCACGTGGTAAAATGGATGGCCGAGGAGATGAGGAGGCTAGGGGAGGCGTTAGCTCAGGCCAGGTCGGTGCTGAGGGAGGATCGACAGCAGATTGGTCGTGGTCATTAGTTGGAGTTGAGTGTGGTCAAAGGCGCTACGTGGTCTTAACCTTCGAGTGCTATCAGTCGGAAGCTTGGGCAGTGGAGTGGTCTAAGACTTTCGAACACAGAGCAGTCGAACTCGGAAGGCGTTGAGTGGTTGTAAACCTCAATGTGGTCATACACGACTATGCAGTGGTTGTAAACATCTTTGAGTGGTCATAAAAGACATTGAGTGGTCGTAAACATCAACTGGGCCAAAGAGAAGGGGCGATGCAGGGACTAGAGGTGAGCACAGGTACACATTTACAGACAAGGGGGAGGTGTTGTGGAGGCCCTGTTGTGGATGACCCTACGGTTGCTACAACTTACAACTATGTTGGCCTTATGGACACAATTGCTTTACGACCATGCCAACTCTATCAACTACGACTTTATCGACTACACCAACTCTATTGACTATGGCTACTATAGTAACTCTATGACAACTGCTAGGACTTACGACTGCTACAGCAGTTGCTACTTCGACCATGGCATCTGTGGCTATGAAAACGGCTGCATAGTGTAAGCTAGTGCGGGGCGGTGGCAACCGATGAAATGAGTTGTGGGCAAGTCAGCAAGGTCATAGGGGCAACGCTACGGCCAAGGCGGTGAGCATGAGCGTTCATGGGGTGTAGTGAAACTTACCGAGCAGCTGGCACATGGGAAGGAGCTCTTGGGGAGGCCGGTAGCACGGGGAGCTTCGCGACACCGGGAAGCTAGGGCGGAAGGGAAACTTGGCCGATGGTGGGGGTTATGGTGGTGCTCCAAGGGAGATTTAGTCAGGAGGAATAGGCCCAAGGTGGCCCCAGTTGCCGGATTGCTGGTTGACCGAAGTTGGGGGAGACGAAGCCATCAGTGAGCTATGGGGCATGTGAGGCCAATTTCTTGTGGTGGGAGGAAGAGTGGGATGTGAGGAACGGGTTGACGGCCTGCCGTGGTTTTTATAGGTGATGCAACAGCCTGGCAATGTGCAGCCCTATTTAGCCGGTATGGCGGAGGTGTGGGGCAGCATGATCGGGCATAGCCATCGGGGTGGGGGAGTGATGGAGGGGATGTGCGACAAGTCGGAGAGGACCACGGTGCTGTGATGGAGGAATGGCGTGTGCGTGAGCGAGGGATATGACGACGGTCCTGTAGTGCATGGTGAGGAATGGAGACACGACGAGGTAGGGCCAGGTGGGGCTGTGGCTGACGGGGGCAGTTGTGGTGTCTGGTCACGGTGGCGTGGCACGCCCTGTGGCTAACCTTGGCAGATGTGGTGCAGTGGTCCGAGTGGTGATCTACCACTCTTCGGCCGAGCAGTAGATCAACATGGGCAGGGTCAGATGTGACGGCGCACTGTGGTGGCGAGGTAGATGGATACGACAAGATGAAGTGACGTGCGTGCACAAGGGAGGTGGTGTGGCTGATAGAGCACTAAAGCGAGAGAAGAGAGAAGGGATGGGAGAAGAAGAAAGGAGCTAGGGGAAGAAACAGGGCGCGCACATGGATCAGGGTAGCGACGCAATGGGTTGAACTGTGGTGGACGTGGGCATCACTGTGGCTGATGGGGTGTGAGACGATGGAGATGGGATGTGCTGATGGCAACACGGTGCCAGACGTCATGGCAGCCGTGCCGCGACACGACTGGTCGTGGCGCACAACATAGGGAGGAAGGAAGAAGAAGGAAGGAGGAGAGGGCTAGAGCCTACATGCAGGAATAAAAAATCAAGATTTGGATTTTTGCTTGAAATTTGGATTCACACTTGGATTTTCAATTCAAATCTTAGTTCGATTAGTTTGATATGAAATATCAATATCCTCTTTATTTGATTTGCCTTCGAATTTTGATTTCCGATTTTATTAGTAGCATTTTCACATTGGAGTTATTCCCCAGTATTAATTTGTATAACACAAAATTCGAAAAGACTCACATAAAATTGTAGAAGAAATCCGAATGCCAATATGATTCAATAAAAAGTTTTAAAATTTTCATAAATTTTGGACTTACGAATTTCAAGATGTCCAAGAGGGATGCCAAGGATTAAGAGCAGACGCATGCACATGCTGCATGGGAGAGGAAAGACAGAAAGGCTCGTGCATGCAGCAGGAAGAAAGGAATGAAGGAAACAACCGTGCGTGACGAAAGGAACGAAAGAGGCATGTGGAGAGGGGATCTGATCTTGGAAAGCCAACGGTCCATCTGAGTTGCATGCGGGCCAACTCAACATGTCTTCTCGTTCCTAATCCAATCTTCTAGTTGGCCTTTTGAGTTACTCTAGAAAAACCGATTCCTCTACCAAGACGATGCGGTTTTTGAAGGGGAAGTCCCGATAGAGCTAGGGGTGTAAATAGAACATATAATTTCCGTCCTTCTGACCATCGAAGGCTTGCAGAACGAATACAGAAGGGGTAGATGGGTATCTGGCACTATCCGTGTCCGATTCCGACTCTGAGAAAAAAATATGGAATAAGATACAGGATAAGTGATATCCGTTCATATATATCTGTATGTCAAGTGATATGAGGAAGTCTGTTGTGACTTCACCTAGGAACAAGATAACATATAGGCAGATTGTCACATCTAAACAGGCAGGAATACTGAGTGTTCTTTCGTCAACATCTTAATAATTAGTCTCCTCATGTTTGCTCTGATTATACCATACTGTCTAATGTCCTGTGCAAAGAAGCCGATAATTTCCGGCCAACCGACTATCTGAAAGATTATGGAATGGATACGGAATGGAGAAATGGATATCCGGCATTATCCGTGTCTAACTCTAACTCTAAGGAAAAAATATAGAATAGGATACAGGATAAGTGATATCTGTCTGTATCCACTCCAATTACACCTCTAGATAGAAGGAGATGGGCCTAAGTGCTTCTTAATTCTGGCTGAACCCATCATGGGTCGGTCTATTGTATCATGTGCATTGTTTGAGTCCGAAAAAAACACTTGGTTGTGTGAAGTTAATTTGGTGGGACCGAAACCCTTCAGGAGTTGGGTCCAAAAGAGAGTCGGCCATAGGCCTATTTACCATGCTATGCACCGTGTGAGTTTCGGAAGACCACATTTATATTCTCAAATTGATTTAATAGAACTTTTGTTTGTCATTTTTAGGAATTCGTGTATTCTTGTCTTCTATTGTTCTTGTAAAATTTTCAAGTTTGGTTAGATTGATCATGATTGTTGTAAGGTTAAGAAGACCAATTAGAGGAGGTGAATAAGTGCTTTTACAATTTCTTTGGCTAAAAACGAGTTTTTGATGTGGAAGCGTAAATCAAATTCATTTTACGCAGTTAAGGACTAAATCATCTAATTTCACTAAACGCACCAACAACTTAAATCAAAGTCAAAGTTTGCAATTCTAGTGTGATAAGCAATCAATACAATTCTAGGAATGTAAATTCCAAGAATGTAAATGAGCATAAGAAAGTAAACTACAATTGACATGGTCTCTTTTTACCATGGTGTTTGTACACTTGCCAATCTCCCCTAGTCCACGTTGAGATAACCCTAAACAAATTGCACTGGCTCTATGAATTAAACCTAACACATCAAATCCACTAGTGGCAGCTCTTTCCCTCTAGATAGGTGAGCTCCAACCTTCACAATACATCAGGCCTTCTCACAAACTTTTTGAGAAGATCACCAAACCACGATGTCTCCATGACATCTAGGAGTCGACAACCTCCAAGAATAATAAGCCAAGCCCTTTGCTTTACTCTCACCAAGTGCATCACATGCACAAGTGGATACTCAATCCACCTCTAGAAACAATACATGAAGCTAGAGACTTCTCTCATTGCTCACAAAGTGCAACATATGCATAATTGAAAGGAGAAACTCATACTAGTAAAAAAGAATGAAATGAGATGCATCAACCTTGCTCCCAACCAGTTATGGTGGGTATTTATAGCTCATACACACAAAACTAGCCGTTGGGATAAGATTTTAGCAAAAACAATCTGGACTAGTCTGACCACCAACACATGGCCGGTCAGACTGGCCCCCATTGTAACGGCTAGAAAACAAGCTATTATAGACTAGTCCAGTCAGACCACCCACATAAAGTCCAGTTAGACCGCTTAAACATCATTGATTAGACCACTTGGCTAAAACCTTAGAGAAGTACCAAAAATATGTTCTCTGGAAAAAAAGGTATGGCTACACAGCCTGATCATATTGCTCCATCAGTCAGACAACCAACACATGGCTAGTTAGTTCGCTATGAGAGGGGCCAGCCAGACCGCTCACATAGAGCTGGTCGGTCCAACAACCCACATAGAGTAGGTCGTATAGTCCCAGCAAAGACAGAAATGTATGTATTTCAATAAATTTACAAAACACATTCGCAAATCATAGTACCATGCAACCATGGGTTAAAGTATGATTTGCAACAAGTTACAAAATACATTTGCAGACATTAAAATCATGACGCAAGGTTTAGGGATATGGACTTAAACCATATACAAAACACATTTAGCTACCTAAGTCATATGCTACAAGGATTATACATAAGTTTCAACTATTTGCAAAATGCATCTGCAAACCCTAGTATCATACCACAAGGAGTAGGTGTATTATGTATGGATTTCAATAATTCGCAAAATGCATTTGCAAACTTTAGTCGCATGTTACAAGAATTATGCATGAACCCTTAACTATTTACAAAATACATTCATAAATAATAACATCATACCACGAAGTGTTAGAGCAAACAAGATTGATCTATCAACACAAGATCACTCCTAATAATGCAGTAACCTACACTAGCAATCCGATCTTCCAACCAAATATCGAGACTGGTAGAAGACTAAAACACATCATTTCCCTTAGCCTATGCTGGTTATATCTTTGCCTTGAACATCCTCTTGAAGCTTGATGACTAACATCTTCACTTAAAGTCTGAATTCTTGTCTTAATGTGCATCAACACATGATGTGTCCGCTTGACTTGATGGCCTTCAACATATGAAGCCATCCACCACTTTGGAATCTTAACTTGGTGATAATCAACACATGATGCCATCTAAGGTCTTCATCATTATGAGATATTACCTATTTTACAAACGCAATGAAAATGTTAGTCTCACAAACGGTTGTCATCAATTGTCAAAACTCACCATTAACACATAATGGTGGGGCTAGATTCTTCAATCTTTGTCATGGTGATTCTACGATCCAAATGTGGTTCATCTTCCCATCCACATCAACTCCGTCGTCTTCTCCATCGCGGTGAGACCTTGGGCAGCGATTCTACGACATGACCATGACCGTGGCTAGCGAAAAGCGATGCGAAGAGTAAGAATTAGAGCACGCGATGTTGTGATCGAGGTTAGTTGCAGTCATCCTCCTCTCTAATTGGATTGTGATGTAGGGTGTTTTTTGGTGGCAGAGCATTGGTAGGGTTTGCTCTTCGCATGTGGATTTCATCAAGTTGGAATTTTTATGCGAAATTTCTCCATAACATAGCAAGATCTTGACCTCTTTCAATTGTACCACTGTGTATATCTCAATTTGCTCTAGTTCGTAGATGAGCTCTTGGTTGGTATTTACAGTAGTTGGTAAAGATCAAATTTTGGTGGGACAAGTGGTGATCGGGGGATATAATCTACTGGATTTTAGTTGCATAGTATTTATTTTTCTAGTTTTTCAAGTAGTATGATAGGCATGCTATGATTATAGCTTCATGCATGTGGTAGGGTTTAATAGGTTGATGACTTTCTTACCCCTTTTTTGCATTCTTGCGATGTAGGAGTGCTAGTTGCACAATGGATAATCCAGACAAACTCGGGCTTAGATTTCATTACAAGGGGAGTTCATCAATGATGGCAGAAATGTTCATTACATTAGGGAAGAGAGGCAATTTTTTCCATTGATCTGATAAGATGTCCTTGCCTGAGTTCCATGGTCATCTTCATGATCAGGATCCTTCTTTAGAGCTAGTGAGTCTACATTGGTTGTTCCCTAGGATGGAGTTGAACAATGGGCTTAGGCTTTTGATAGATGATAAATCATGTCAGGTTATGTCTGATTGCATCACTGATGGTAACGTGGTTGATATAATTATTGATGAAATCGATGTTGATGCATCTGATAAGAGTTTACTTGGTGACTATGAGAATGAAATGGATGGAGGCATTGCAGATGAAGAGGACACTATAGATGGAGATGACAAAAATGAGCAAGAGCGACCAGCAAAGCATAGGCATTAGCAGGTAACTACACCACCATCCAAGCAGGAAAATGACAAAGATTTAAGACCTTTTAGAGAATTCTACAGGTCCCCTCCTAGAGCCTCTAGTGTAGGTTCAAGTAGGTAAGCAGAAGTACAAGAACCTGCTAGTACACAACAACAATCACAAGCTGTTGTCTTTGAAAACCAAGAACCAACTATTACAACATAGCAAAAACCTGTTATCCATGAAAACCAAGATGATAGTGATGAAGATGACAATAACTATCTTCCTGGAGATGTTAATAGCTCCAGTGAGGATGAGGAGGTTCAGGAGATAAAGAAGCTATGTAGAGCATTCAAGAAAAAGTTGAAATAACCTTTGAAATTTGTAGATGTGCCTGTGGAGTGTGAGATAACTGTGAATCAAGAAAACTTATATGATGGCTATAATACTCCCTACAGGGATTCTAGTGAGGAAGCTTCCTATGATGAGCTTGATGGTGAGAATGATGCTTCAGTTAGGAGGAAGAGTAGGTTCGCAAGGTATGATGGCAAGGCTCGAATTCTTATGTTCAATGTTGGAATGCCAGCTCTGCTTATTTCGGCTTAAGCTTCTGGCTTATTTTTCACTATTCATAAATTTCGTCTTTTTTAAAACTTTTTGTTTTTTTAGATTTTTTGTCGATTCTTTTTTTCCATATTCGTTCGTGTTGTCCGTGATGAGCTAACATATTTTTTATATTTTTAAATTTTTAAAAATTTAATTACGCCAAATAAGCCACCTTCAGCTACAGTGTAATTTCAGTCGCTACAGTGCAATTTTCAGCTATAAGCCATAGCTTTTCAGCCCAACCGAGCGGGGCTGGGAACACTAAACTCAGGGCAAAGTGTTCATGGCAGAACTACCCATGGATACTTCATGGCTCCAAGGTCAGTAGAATTGATTGGATTCAAATTGTCACTTACTGTGATGAGCATAGTTGCCTTGAGAGGAGGGAAATAGATTGGTTACAGCAGCTAGGATTCGCCGATAATTTTGAGAGGTATCTAAGGGCCAACCCTACCTGGAAAATCCATAGCTCGAGGCAAACAATTCTTGAAGACATGTTTGATGATGTTAGGGTATCAAAGGTTAAGAGAACAAAGGCAATTGTGATGCAAAGACTGTATGATGCAACCAGTGGGGAGTACTAGTCAGCTAGAGCCGTTGAAAAACAACCCTGATAGCACAATATCTTTTATTCTTGATTGGGATGGAGGGAGGCCAGCTTTCAAGAGAATGGATATTTCCTTTCATGCTTGCAACAAGGGCTTCCTTGTTTGCTGTAGGAAGGTCATTAGAATAGATGGGTGCTTTTTCAAGGGAGCTTGCATTGGTGAGTTGGTTTGTGCAATTGGTAGCGATGCCAACAACCAAATGTACCCAATTGCATGGGCAGTGGTGGAAAAGGAGACCACTTATTCTTGGGAGTGGTTCATCCGTTTGCTTTGCAATGATCTAAGAATCTCTACTGTGAAGGTTGGGTCATCATATATGATCAACAAAAGGTATGTCATAAACAATGTTGTTGTAACATGAAATTAATGCCTGTCAACTTGTGTACTCACCCTGTAATTGCTGTTTAGAATTCCTTGCTATTTTGCAAGGTTGACAATGGCTGCTGTTGTAATGATGCCTATGGCAGAGCATAGGATGTGGAGTAGGCATATATATATAAGTGGTCCAGACACCTAGGCTCCCTGCCGTTAGATTGCTTTTAGATACGTGCTAGAGCAATGGTATGTATGGTATGTAATATATTAGGCATGCTAAATCAATCATGGAAGGAAAGTCTTAATCATGGATGGAAAGTCTCAATCACACTAGCACGCATCTAAAAGCAATCCAAAGGTAAGGAGACTAGGTGTCTAGACACCTAGGTGCCCCTATTATTTATACTATATATATATATATATATATATATATATATATATATATATATATATATATATATATATATATATATATATATATATATATATATATATATATATATATATATATATATATATATATATATATATATATATATATATATATATATATATATATATATATATATATATATATATATATATATATATATATATATATATATATGCAAACTAGTAGAAGAAACATAGGGATCAAAGGTATTAGAAGAGATTCGGAGGTGTGCTAAGGCATCCATTGTGATGCTATTCAACTATCATAGGGCCAATTTAGCAAGCAAAACTCCTCAAGGTGCAAAGGACATGATGAATATAGACCCAAAGCACTAGAGTAGAACATTGTTCATACTTAGGTCATTTTATGATAATATAGACAATAATATGTGTGACTCATTCAATGGGTGGATAATTGATACAAGGTTCCACCCAGCAATCTCCATGCAAGAGGGCATAAAGCACAAGGTGATAGAAATGATTCAAGTTAATAGATCCAAGTCATCATCATGGCAAGGCACTATATGCCCAAACATTATCAAGAAGCTGAACATCAAGGGCTCAAGATGGTGTCATGCAATATACAATGGGAAGGACTCATTTGAAATAGATGAGAAGGGGAAAATAAGGTACATTGTAAATATTGCAGATAAGACTTGCTTGTGTAGGTACTGACAGTTGTCTAGGTTGCCATGTCCCCATGCAATCTTTGCAATCTACATGAAGGGAGAGAGTCTAGATTACTACATTGCCAGCTACTACTCAATTGAGGAATACACCAAGACATATGAGCGTTGACTCATGCTAGTGGAAGGAATGGAGAGTTGGCTAGTTTCAGATCAACCAAGGCATGCACCACCACATTATGTTAAGATGCCAGGTTAGCCTAGGAAAGAAAGAAGAAGAGATGCATCTGAACCAAGGAAGGGAACCAAGATGACAAAAGTGGGAATAATTATAAGTTGCAAGCTTTGTAGTGGTACTGGGCACAATACAAGATCATGTTCACTGAACCCAAATAGGAAGAACAAGGCAAACAAGGCTGCCAAGATAAAAAAGAAGCAAAAAAGGAAGGTAGGCCTATGGTAATAAACATAACTAATCCTATCATGGTGTAATATGCACACACTGAAACATGAAACATTGCAGGAACAAACTGTTGATGAAGGCAACACACAACAAGTTGTGGATGGATGCAACACACAATAGAGCAGCTCTAGGCAAAGGTTCACAGGATTTGGAGTCTTATCACTCTGAGAGAACAAGATCTACAATCTTGAATGTAAGTGCACACTGCATTTCACTTCATACATTTATGTAGTTCATGAACTAAAAATCTTGTTATGACAGCCTAGAATGTGGAGCCAAACTATCTTGAACCTATCTACCACTTCTTCTAGGGTGACTGATGCAACCCTTGATTCAAGCCAAACATCAAGCAGTGCAAACCTTGGTCCTGCCAAGAAGCCAAGAACAACAAAAGGAGGTTGTTGTGGCTACAGACCAAACAGAGAGAGAGATGGTAGTGGAGAGTGATGAAGATAAGTGTAATGGCCTGGGTCCTCCCCATGGCTTGTACTCATATATATATATACACATGAGGAGTGCTTTTACAGTTATACCCTTACATTTGGTTATCTCCTCTGGGGGCAGTTATGTCATTACACATGGCCTATTCTGGGCCTTATAATCTCCTACCAGGCCTGCTGGGTTTAGGTGGGGGCCATCCCTACGACAGGAGCCTCTCATGGTAAAGGGCTTCACAAGGCCAAAGCCATGTTGCCGAGTCCATTGGCCCCCTCCGTCCCCGCGGCCTGTGAACCTGTCCAAACTTGACCCGGGGCTGCGCTGCGGCCGAAGCAGATGCGTGCTCTTCCGGCCGTCCACGTGGTGAAGCGTGCTTGGCGCGGTGCGGGCCTTGAGGCGTCGTGACCATCAATGTGACGGTGGACTCCCAGCATTTGGCCTTCTGTAGCGCGCGCGCTCCGCAGTCGTTGCGACCTTGCCGCCTGGTTGTGTGCTTTTTAATGACGATTGGCTTGCGGGGTAGGCCGTCGATCGTCGATGCGCCTTCTCGTAAGTGGAGCGTGCGACGGTTTCCGGTGTGCACGCGGTGGGTGCGGACGGTTGCACTTATGCGCTCGTAGCTGAACCGCCCGACTTCCCCAGCTTGTGCCGTCGGTTGGCATGCCTCCCGGCGACTCTTCGCCTGGTGAGGCCGAGTATAAATATGTTGGCGCCGGGGGCCGCTCCCTAGACATCCCTTGCGGTACATCCCGTACCTGTTCATGGTTAACTTCTCATATGTAGGGAAAATTTTGTTCACCTGCGTTTGATGACTGCGTCGACCGGCGTCAATGCCCGCGAGCGCCGGTGAACAAAATACGTCCTATTTGTGGGAATGCTTCACAGCTTGATGCGGAAATGGCAAGGCCTGACTTGCTCTCGTAGACAGATATGAAGTCATCCATACGCTCTGATCGTGTGAACGAGCATATGCTGGTGTGGCGACGCATATCTGTTTACGAGGTCATGTCTGCTCTTGCCGCAATATTGACCTTTGCATGTTCGAGTTATGGTGGTCGTATGTGCTGTTCTTCGTTCTTCAAGCTCACTCCATCCCTATTCTTCGCATGGGTGGCAGCGGAGGCCGGCGCCGAAGTCGAAGTAGACGCGCGCGCGCTCCGTCCCCCACCCATCGAACGGGTGGCGCGGTGGCGCTCGGTTGACGTGAAGCGCGCGGCGCTCCGTCCCCTACCCTTCGAACGGTGGCGGCGGCCGGGCGCCTAGTCGAGGTAGACGCGCGCGCTCCGTCCCCAACCCTCGAGCGGGTGGCGCTGGCTGGCGCCTGGTCGACGTGACGCGGCGCTCCGTCCCTACCCTTCGAACGGGTGGCGCGGCCGGGCGCCTGGTCGAGGTAGATGCACGCGCCCGTCCCCAACCCTCGAACGGGTGGCGCTGGCCGGCGCTCGGCGACGACGACGCGCGCGCTCCGTCCCTACCCTTGAACGGGTGGCGCGGTGGCGCCTGGTCGGGTAGAGCGACGCGCCCGTCCCCAACCCCTCGAACGGGTGGCGCGGCCGGCGCCTGGTCGACGTGACGCGCGCGCCCGCCCCCAACCCTTCGAACGGGTGGCGCTGGCCTGGCGCCTAGTCGAAGTAGACGCGCGCGCTCCGCCCCAACCCTCGAACGGGTGGCAGCGGCTGGCGCCTGCGTCGACGACGCGCAGCGCTCCGCCCCTACCCTTCGACCGGGTGGCAGCGGCGGGCGCCTAGTTGACGACGACGCGCGCCCGCTCCCTACCCTTTGAACGGGTGGCGTGGCCGGGCGCCTAGTTGAAGTAGACGCGCGCGCCCGTCCCCAACCTCGAACGGGTGGCGTGAAGGCGGCGCTAGTCGGCGTGACGCGCGCGCTCCGTCCCCTACCCTTGAACGGGTGGCGGCCGGGCGCCTGGTCGAGGTAGACACGCCGCTCCGCCCCAACCTCGAACGGTGGCGCGGCCGCGGCGCCGGTCGACGTAGACGCGCGCACTCCGTCCCCAACCCTTCGAACGGGTGGCAGCGAAGCTGGCGCCTGGTCGAGGTAGACGCGCGCGCTCCGTCCCCAACCCCTCGAACGGGTGGCAGTGAAGCTGGCGCCTGGTCGACGTAGACGCGCGCGCTCCGTTCCCTACCCTTCGAGTGGTGGCGGCGGGCCGGCGCCTCGTCGAGGTAGACGCGCGCTCCGCCCCCAACCGCTCGAACGGGTGGCGCGGTGGCGCTGGTCGAGGTAGACGCGCGCGCTCGCCCCTACCCCCCGAACGGGTGGCGCGGCCGACGCCAGTCGGTAGACGCGCGCGCTCTTTCCTACCCGCCGAATGGGTGGCGGCGGCTGGCGCCCGTGGAAGTAGACGCGCCGCGCTCCGTCCCCAACCCCTCGAACGGGTGGCGCTGGCGGGCGCTGGTCGACGTGGGCGTCGCGCTCCATCCCCTACCTTCGAACGGGTGGCGCCGGCCTGGCGCCTAGTCGAGGTAGACGCGCGTCCGTCCCCAACCCCTCGAACGGGTGGCGGTGAAGTGGCGCGCTCGTCGACGTGACACGCGCCCGCCCCTACCCTTCGAACGGGTGGCGCGGCTGGCGCCAGTTGAAGTAGACGCGTGCGCTCCGTTCCCTACCCTCGAGCGGGTGGCGGCCGGCGCCTAGTTGAAGTAGACGCGCGCTCCGTCCCCAACCTCGAACGGGTGGCGTGGAAGCCTGGCGCCAGTTGAAATGAGCGCGCGCCCGTTCCCTACCCTTGAACGGGTGGCAGCGGGCTGGCGCCTAGTTGAAAGTAGACGCGCGCCTCGTTACCTACCCTTGAGCGGCGCGGCGGCGGCTGGCGCCTGGTCGGCGTAGGCGCGCACGGGTGGCGGCGGTGACTTGTGGTCTTGCGATGCGGCCTTGCGCTGTAAAGGTACCTGGAATCACGCCGGCCCCCGGCCTGCCATCCGTACCGTGCGACCCGACGCGCCCGGGGCACGTGGCGGCCTACGACCGGCGGGCGGCGGGATGTGGACGGTTGCGTGTGTGCGGCCGCTCGCCTCTTCCCTAGGCAAGGGGGGCATGGGGCGGGCAGTGAATGGCACGGCGCCGGAGCGGTTGTGATCCCCTGGCCCATTAATGCGCCTTTAACAGTGGCTAGGTAGCGTCATGCTGTGACGACCCTTGGCGCTTGTGGTCGTGGCCTTCCAGCTTTGGGCATGGGGCATTGCGCCGGACGGGCGGTTGTACGACTGCGGTCACGCCCCGAGGCAGACCTTCGCGACACTTCGCTTTTCCGTTACAAGGAATCGCGCGGGGCGGACCTTTTACACCGCTGCGGTTGCATCCGGCACGCGGATCGTTGCGACGCTTCGGTAGTGGCGGTATGGGCGAGGTGGCTTGAAATAGCCCCCCCGTAACAGCGTCCCCGCATCTTTACGCCCTCTTTCCTGTCTGCTCCGCCCTCTACACCTTCGCGCTATCTTCACCGCCTGAGTCTCTCTGTGGGAAGCGATGGCCTCCAGTAGCAGGCGCAGCCAGGCGGGTAGTGGCCCTGACATTCGCCGGTGGTCCTCGCTGTTGAAGGTGAAATACACGCTCCAAGAGCGCGACCCGGCGGCGGCGGACCAGGAGCGGCTGGTGGCGGAGGAGGAAGGCACGTTCTCCGGCGAGCTAGGCCCCTCGCCGTGACCGAGAAGACGATCCAAGGGCTCCGCGCGGGAAAGTTATCCGGCGCCAGAGGTACGATTGCCCTCGCCGACGAGACGGAATCGCATCCCGAGAGGTCGAGGCGGTCGTGTTTGTTGCCTTTTTCGGCGCGGGCTCCGCATCCCGGCGCGCTATGGTGGGCGACGTGGTCGCGGACCGCCGGGCCGAGTGGCGCAACCGACTCGAACGCCGTGGTCCGGCTCGTGGTGTACAGCTGGGCCTTGCGCTCGGGGGCGTGCTGGCCCAGCGCGTCGTTGTTTGCCTATCTTCACGAGGCACGATGCCAGCCTAAGGGTCGGAAGGACGGGACGCTGTCGAGCTTCGGTAGCGTCACTTTTATTCTTTGACCGTCGTGCAAGAAGCTCTTCCCTGCGAACTCAACTCGCGGGAAGTGGGAGTCTTGCTGGATGAAGCGGTGGTTCTACCACCGTGTGGAGAGCGGGAGCGGCCTTGAGTGCACAGGCCGACTGATCGCGTTCAAGCCCTCGCCCGGCCGAACGGTCGATGATGAGGACAAGCGGAGGGCCAAGCGGCTCGTAGGCGTGGCCGCCCGCCTCAACATGCGCGACCTCGCCGAAGAGTACGTGATGTACGGCGTGGCGCCGCTTGCCCGCGACTAGCGTCTTGCCGTCGAGACGATAATGTTTTGCCATGGGTTTGCTTGCTGCCGGCACCCGGTGATCTGCGTAAGCCACGCTCACGTCTCTCCTTTGTTCACGCGGAATGCGTTATATGCTGATGGTCTTCTCCTGTGTTTGAGGGATTTCCTTGGAGGAGGCGAAGCAAGGCGCGCGCGTATTCTTGGGGCCGTACACCGGCAGGGAGCACGAGCAGCGCGCGGCTGCTATCGCCGAGGCGGGGCTGGGGCGAATCAACCGCGTGTGCGAGGCTCTGGGCCTTGCCGTGCCGGACCGTGTCGCTCCAGATGACGGTGCAGCGAAGAAGAAGAAGACCCCGTCGCGGAAGAGGGGCCGCGGCGGGGCACCCGCCGCGGTTGACGCGCGGCGGCGGGCCGCTGCCGTGCTTCCGAGTGCGGCGGGCCCGAGTCGGACTCGGCGAGGTATGCCGATTCCGGTTTGGGCGGCGCAAACGTCGAAGGCGAGGTATCTTCGGCGAGCGTCTCGGACGGCGGGTTTGCCGCGAGCGGCCGAAGGGGGGAAGCCTCACCGCCGCCGAAGTCGCCGAGGCGGCACCCGTGCAGACCGGCGATGTCGAGGTGGAGGTTTCGACCATGGCCGCTGTGGTGCCGGAGGTGCCTTCCACGGGGGCGCACGGAGCCGTGCTGCCCTTACCGACAGCAGCAGAAACTGAGGTGCCCCCTGCGACGACTGCCACCATGGAACCTTTCGCCCCGGGCGCGTGGCGGGAGGGGGCTTGCCACCGGCTGCGGGCGGTGTCGCCGCTGGCTGCCCCGGCTAAACGGCCGTGCGTGCGGTTGGAGTTCCACCGGACACCGCGGGGATTCGTCGTGGCCACGGGCATCAGGAGCTTGTGGGATGCCAGCACAAGCGCCGGAGACCCTGTGGCATACGCGCCTTCTGCCCCCCTGGCCACGCCGCCCGCCGCGCGGGGACAGCCGTCGCCCTCCCCTGACGCAGAGGCTTCTGCCCGCGGTGGGACCCTTCCTTCTGCTACCGAGGGTAAGGTGACTTAGCTTACTCTGGTGTGTGCTTTTATGCCTTGGGGTGCTCACCCGTATCTCTGTTTGCAGCGTTGCTCATTCCGGAGGGGGAGCACTCGGCGGAACACGGAGCCTCCGAGCACGTAAGCCCCGCTGACTTCGTGCTGCCTCCGGATACGCTGAGGGCGTGGCGCGGGGTTGTGAATGATGCGGCCGCGAGCGTCGACCCGCAAGTGCTGCAGGCCTACGGTGCGGGACGCCTCGAGGCCGCCTTCGAGTTGTCTGGGGTGAGGGTAAGTACTCCTGCGACAACGCCTGATCTAGCTGAGCTTGCTGAGTCTTCTCCCTCTGCAGACCCTTGTGCTGGGGCAGGCCTTGCAAGCGGTCTATACTCGCGACCGAAGGGCGCTCGAGGATAGACTGCGGGTCACCGAGGAGGGGCTATGCGAAGCCTCTGGCGCCCGTTCTGCCCAGGACGCCCGCATCCGCCAGCTGGAAGCGGAATGCGCCGAAGCGAGGGCGCACGCCGAGGGACTTGTTGCGTCGGCGCAGGAGTCGGCCGCGGCGGCTGCTGAACAGAGGTTTGCGGCGGAGCGGGACGGGCTCCTGGGGCAGGTCGCCACGCTAGAGAAGGAAAAAGGCGAGCTTGCCTTGACTCTAGCGGAGCGTAACCAGACGCTGGGCGACGCCTCGGTGGTTGCGTGGGACGCCATGCAAGTGCTGGAGAGCCATCTTCAAGGGCTGGTAACTAAGGTGCCGGACCGCGCCTTTGGCCCGGAGGAGTTGTCTCGACCCTCTCGCTGGTCGGGATGCCGCTAACGCGCGCGCGCGCCGCGACGCCCTTGGCACGCCGCTGCGCGTACACCTCACCGCTTGGTGCGCGCTCCAAAGACCGCGCTGTACGACGTCGCCGGGCTGGATGACCCCCAGCTGGAGATACCTGGCGGGGTCGGAGTAATGTCCGGCGCCGTCCGCTCCGCCCGCCGTGCCCTCGGGCCCTTCTTCGATCGGAGCTGGGATTACGTCGGGCCGGAGGCTGCACGGATCGAGCCCGAAGTCGCCAGACGGGACGGGAGCCTCACCACTCGGACGGGTCCTCGACGCGACGATGGCGGCGCTGGGCCCTCCGAAGGCGCCGGGAACCCGCAGGTCTGACGCCGTGGTGCCTAGGTGTAGGCATGCGTTGTACTGTTCCTTGTCTTTGCGAATAAAGTACGCACTTCTGCATGCATTCTGACTTTCGCCTATATCTCGGGCAGCTTCCTCGCCGGGGCCGGCTTGCGGCCGACCTTTCAACCCGGCGACGCCGACGGACGCGAAGGGTCAAGAGTCGCTGACTTTTGGGCGAGCCGCCGCCTTCGAGCGGGTCCTCAGCTTTAGCGTGTTAAGGATGAACCGTGGATAGCGGCTAGAGTAGCGAGGATGTTGCGGGACCTTTGTACTTGTGATTTTTCCAGATGCGACTTCTGGTATTCTAGGATATGCGCTGTGTGTTGATGCCACCGTTGGCGAAGTAGCTGCGCCGGGGTTCCTTAGAATGGACAGCCCGTAGACTGGCGTGTGCGTAGGCGGACCTCCGCACTTTGCCTTGTTATAGTCCGTAGACTGGCGTATGTGGAGGCGGACCTCGGCACTTCGCCTTTCTTTATAGTCCGGAGACTCGCGCGTGCGGAGGTGGACCTCGACGCTACGTCTTGTTTAAAGTCCATGGACTGGTGCGTGCGGAAGCGGACTTCGACGCTACGTCTTCTTTATAGTCCAGAGACTCGCGTGTGCGGAGGCGGACCTCGACGCCACGCCTTGTTTAAAGTCCGTGGATCTGAGTGCGTGGCGGAAGCGGACTTCGACGCCACGTCTTCTTTATAGTCCGGAGACTCGCGCGTGCGAGGCGGACCTCGACGCCACGCCTTCTTTAAAGCCCGTGGGCCGGTGCGCGTGCGAAGCGGACTTCGACGCCACGCCTTCTTTATAGTCCGAGACTCGCGCGTGCGGAGGCGGACCTCGACGCTACGTCTTATTTAAAGTCCGTGGACTGGTGCGTGCGGAAGCGGACTTCGACGCTACGTCTTCTTTATAGTCCGGAGACTCGCGCGTGCGGAGGCGGACCTCGACGCCACGCCTTATTTAAAGTCCGTGGACTGAGTGCGTGCGAAGCGCATTTCGACGCCACGCCTTCTTTATAGTCCGAGACTCGCGCGTGCGAGGCGGACCTCGACGCCACGCCTTATTTAAAGTCCGTGGACTCGTGCGTGCGAGGCGGACCTCGACGCCACGCCTTATTTAAAGTCCGGTGATCGTGCGTGCGGAGGCGACCTCGACGCTACGCCTTATTTAAAGTCCGTGGCCCGCGCGCGCGAGGGCGCCCGGTGCGTCTTTTGTTTATACTGTGCCCGTCACCTTTTGGCTACGGCGAGTGCACACGCGAACATGCGACTTCGATTTATACTCGATCCGTACCCAGCTCTAGCGAGTGCACACGCGAACGTGCGCTTTGTTTATACTCAGCCCGTCACCTTTTGGCTACGGCGAGTGCACACGCGAACATGCGACTTCGATTTATACTCATCCGTACCCACTGCTACGGCGAGTGCACTGCGAACATGCGACTCGATTATACTCATCCCGTCGCTTTTGGCTACGGCGCGTGCACACGCGAACGCGCGACTTCGGTTTATACTCGATCCCGCACCCACGGCTACGGCGAGTGCACACGCGAACGTGTGTCTTTGTTTATACTCGGCCCGTCACCTTTTGGCTACGCGAGTGCACACGCGAACGCGACTTCGGTTTATACTCGACCCCGCACTGCCACGGCGAGTGCACATGCGAACGCGCGTCTTTGTTTATACTGTGCCCGTCACCTTTTGGCTACGGCGAGTGCACACGCCGAACGTCGCGACTTCGTTTATACTCGATCCTGCACAGCTACGCCGAGTGCACACGCGAACGTGCGTCTTTGTTTATACTCGTGCCCGTCACCTTTGGCTCTGGCGAGTGCACACGCCGAACGCGCGACTTCGGTTTATACTCGGCCCGCACTGCCACGGGCGAGTGCACGCGAACGCGCGATTTGGTTTATACTCGATCCCCCACTGCTACGGCGAGTGCACACGCGAACGCAGCGCCTTCGTTTATACTCGTGCCCGCCACCTTTTGGCTACAGCGAGTGCACACGCGAACGCGTGCGCTTCGTTTATCTGCGGAACGCCGCGTTGGCTAAGCTGCGCGCCTTCACCGCGTACTTGCGCGTGATAAAGAGAGATTAGCGACAAACGGCGATTTTCATTACGTCCCCGTTTGCGCGGGTGAGCAACTACAAAGGATAGATATACTAACCGTTTGCCCTTGGTGCGGCCGAAGCCTCTAGTCGCTAGACATCTGCGGGGCCCGTCAAGGCGCCTCTGAATGGCCCCGAGGACCTCCGCGCTGTGACGCCCGCTCTAGGAGCGCCGTTGGGCTTCGCGACGCGGGCACCTGGTACCTGGCTCGATGCGGCGGGCCATATCCTGGTCGCCTCGGACGGTGATGATGGTCCGGGGACCCGGGATCTTCATGCATAGATAGCCGTGATGTGGTACCGCGCCGAAGGAGTTGAGGATTGGGCGCCCTAATATGGCGTTGTAGGGGTACGGGAGGTCGACCACGTCGAAGGTGGCGTCTTCGGCCCGTACATTGTCATCTCGGCCGAAGGAGACTTGAAGACCTATTTGGCCCAGCGCCCGCAGGGGCTATCCCCCGAAGCCCTGCAGTGGGATTCCCGAGGGCCCTAGGCAGCTTCAAGGGATCCCCATCTGGTCGAAGGCCGCCGCAAACAATACGTTCGCGGAGCTACCGCCGTCCACCAAGCGCGCCCCACGCCACATCCCGCGATAGTGACCCGGATGACCAGGGGTCTCGATGAGGAAGTCCACACCGGGCGCCGTCGGTGTGAATGTAACCGTGCCGCGCCCAATCCGCGTGCTCGCGCTGGGTATGCCGCCACGTGGTGTAAGCCGCGCGTAGGCCTTCTGCTGCTGTGCCGAGGCGAATTCCAGCGCAGAGCCTCCGGATATGACGTTAATGACCCTGCGGTGGGTTGCGTCAGGGCCTGCAGCGACGTGAGGCCCTCCCGAGGCTGCGTGACGTGAGCTTGGATCCATAAGGCGCCTTCACGGGTTGCATCCCTTGCGCTCAGCCACCTGCACGGGGCCTCGTATGGGAATTGACGTGGGCCACCGCGGCGGGTGCGCCCGGTTCTGTCCTAGCGACGCTGCTGCGGAGCGCCGCGATGGAGGTGCAGCGCGGTATCATGATTGCCGCGCCGTGGACTACGCACCACGTCCCCGATGCTGGTCGCCGAATCTCCACGACCCTATCGTCGCGGCCTCGCCACGATCGCGCCCGCCACGGCGCCCCGACCGCCTCGGCCGGCTGGAGCACCCTCGTCGGACCGCCGCCGATGTCGAGGACGTTCGGTTTCGCCTCGACCTCTGCTGGCGCGCTTGGACTGATCGGACGACTCCTTATGCGGCGCCCTCGCGGTCGGCGCGTCCTCGACGACTCGCCACGTTTTCCCTTTGAAGAACCGCCTTCGCGGATCTTGGCTTTGCCGAGGCTCCGCCTGGTTGGTGCTCGAGTCGCCACCTTGCCTTCGCCGCACGCCTTCCTCCGCCTCGCATATTCTTCCATCTTGTCGAAGAGCCGCCACCGCCTTGATTGGCTTTCAAGATTGTACTCAGCCATCGGCCCGGACGAAGGCCTGTATGGCTGCATTAACGATGGTGGTTTCGTTGGACGTCTTTCACTTGGCATCGAATCTTGGCGGCGTTTGAAGTAGTCCCGAGCTTCTCGAGGGTTTACCTTCCAGCAAAGAGTTGGTCGCGTCGACTCGGCCGACGTAGTTTCCTGGAAGTTGTGAAGGCGGACGCGAAGCTGCTCCCACGCGTAGATGGAGCCCGGCTCTATGGTAAAGAACCAAGAGAGCGCCACTCCTTGCAGCGCGAGGGGGAGTCCCTTCGCCTTCGTGGTGTCGTCTCCGCCCGCGGCTTCGATCGCGGTTTCGTATACGCGCACGAACTCACGGGGGTCCGTGTCGCCTTTATACGAGTCGATGGCGCTAGGAAACTTGAAGTCTTCGGGCCATGCCGCCTGCTGCAGCCCCGCCGAAAGCGGGGACTCCGGATCCACGCGCCGCAGCGGCACGCGGCTAGACGTGGGGGCTTCACGACTGTCCGCCCTCTCCGGCGTGGGCTCGGACGCGATTGTGGCGCGGCCTGCTGACTCCGAGCCTCTTGCATATCTCTGACGGCTTCGCGAAGGTCCCCTAGCTCCCGCTGGAACGCGTTGAGGGCCGCCAGCAGGGCACTTTCCACCGCCGGTGCAGGCGGGGTCGCCGGTGCTCCCGACGGGCGGATCGGCGTGGGGACGACCGCGTCGCGAGGTCCCGGGCTGCCGGTCGCTCGTCGTGGCTACCTCGAACCGCCGGTCCGCGCCGCCGGCGAGGGTTGCGATGGGGCGGCGAGGTCGGCTGTCGTTGCGCCGGCGGGTCGTTGTCGCCGCACCAGCGCCGGCGTCTTCGACCGCGGGTCCGTCCCGCAACGCCGGTGGCGGGCGGGTCGTCGCGTGCCGGTGACGGGTTGGTCGTCGCGGTGCCGGTGACGAGGTTGGTCGTCGCGGTGCGGTGGCGAGGTTGGTCGTCGTCGCGAACGCCGACGTCTTCGCCACCGCGCTGCGTCGCCACCGCGCCCGCCGCCGATGCCGATTCCACGGTACTCATACGACGCCCGGCCCGCCGCCTTCTTTCCTTCGCCGCGCTGAAGAAGCTTTTGGTGCCATCCTTCTTCTTGGTCTTGAGGCTTGTCCTGTCCTCCCCACTGACGGCGCCAAGCTGTTGTGGCTGCAGACCAAACAGAGAGAGATGGTAGTGAGAGTGACGAAGATAAGTGTAATGGCACAGGTCCTCCCCATGGCTTGTACTCATATATATATACACATGAGGAGTGCTTTTACAGTTATACCCTTACATCTGGTTATCCCCTCTGGGGGCAGTTATGTCATTACACATGGCCTATTCTGGGCCTTATAATCTCCTACCAGGCCTGCTGGGTTTAGGTGGGGGCCATCCCTACGACAGATGTCAAGACTAGAAACTGTTGTTAGGATTAGGGTGTGATGATGCATGTGATGTTATGCACTAAAGTGTTTTGGTCTATCTCTGAACTTGTGATTTTGTGGATGTACTATTCTGTCATTTTGGTCACTGCTAATGCTATAAGTTTGGTCTATATCAGAACTTGTGGAATTGATCACTGAAGTCTATCGTTTTGGTTTCTACTTATGCTATGAAATTTGAACTGTGTCAGAACCTATTAATTTGTGTATGCTTCTGGACTAAGTTGATTGCTATACATGTTCTTTACATGCTGCTATTATGTATGCTCAACTTGGAATGAAATTATTGCCTAGATTCACAAATAAATATTGATTGCAGTCCAATTTTCATTGCAACACAATTCCATTTGCAAATCTCCATGAAAGCATGTATAATTCTTCACTTAAAACTAGCTAGTTCCGTGCATCACTACAATCTCACTTGCCTCCTAACCATACAGAAACTACAAGAACGCATATCGCTAGTGCCTAAACCATTATGTGACTAGTATTTTGTAGCATCAGCTAGGTAGATAAGGCTTCAAACTGGGAGACCTTTTCCTGTTGCATAAAAAGCCAGTTCTGCATTGTGCACAGTCTTTGTCTCTTCCACCTCTAAATTCATCTCTCGTACTTGACCTCTAGCACTTCCAATCGCCTCTCTAGCTCAAGATTCTCCTTCTTCAAAGACCAAACTATGTCATGCAAATTCAACACCAATTGGTTGACAAAAGGGGAGTTTTCAGGATCGTGCCATACCCAAAATTTACAACCACCATCCTGATTGCACAAACCAAATCAAACCACCAACCAAATTTCCAAATCAGATCAAAATCCAAATAGGATAAAAAACCAAAGATTACCTGAGCTCTCACACATGTGTAGACTTGAATCGCACATGCATAGTACCTCCTCCCTAGATCAGCCTGACTTCATGAAAGCCACCTAGGTGCCTTCATCCTGCACCAATAATACCTAGCCGACTTGTACTCCATCGGTTTCTCCCTGTATAGCACTGGCGATTGTGGTGCATCTAAGCTCCTTTGATTCCAAGATGAGGGCATGTGTGTAGATCCAAATCTCCTAGCACTCTACTCATCCATGACAGCTACTCTTGGGTGGGGTGGGGGCAGTGGCGGACCTAGGAAAATATTTTTGGTAGGGCGAAGTGTAGGAGTCGTAAGCGTGGACCACCTAAAGCAAAATAATTCATACAAACATTATAATACAATCACACTAATAATAGTATATTGCACCAAATGGAATCAACAACTACAATTCACATGTGAGCATGTGAAGATGAAAGTAGGACATAGAAAATACCTTACAAATGAAGCTTATGCTTGAAACTTTGCTAATTTATTTCTTCAAATCCATTTCTACTAAATTAAAAAAGTAATAGCAATATCACAATACATTTGAAATTTTCAACACTTCATGTCTCCATTTGATTTTCACAACTCACAAGTAAAATAGTAAAGTCTAACGATTTATCACTTATTAGACACTTACGGTTGGATTTGGAGCTTTTCCTCATTCTATCCATTTTGAATTTGGAGCTCTTGAAAGACTTCACTCATTACTATATAAAAGGTTATCACAGGTGGTTCAAAAATGTCATCATAGATGGTTTCGTGAGATGTCTGAGTTTATAAGTCAGTGATTATAGGAGTTCATCACCGATGGTTTTTGAACTATCTGTGATACACATACTATCATAGACAGTTATTAACTCATAACCATCTATGATGGTTGACTATCACAGACGGTTATTAACTCATAATTGTCTATGATAGTTGACTATCACAAATGATTTATAGTAGAAATCATCTATGATATCTGAGGAATCACAGACGGTTTCAACTACAAACCGTCTATGATAGTATATGTATCTCTTGGGTCACTGGATAAATGTTCCAATGGCTTGCCCTAGAGTCATGACCTCGTCATTTGGGAGCTTCTGTAGTGGGATGACCTCGAAATTGGCATGAACACCATCCACATTCGCTTCTATGAAACCTGGCGCTAGAGTTACACTGTGCACCAAGGCCCGACACCAAGGCCTCCCCTCATGGTGAGATTGAGGCACACCTATCAATTTGACCTGAGCCATGTAATCGACATAGAACTCAATGACCACTTCGGTTGCATAACCTTCCACGATGTTGCCATTTGGCTGAGATCGATTTCGTACATAGGACTTGAGAATTCGCGTGAACCTCTCGAACAGGTATATGCTACTTACAAACATGAGCCCGCACATCTTTATTTCTCACACAATATGAACAATGAGATGAACCATGATATTAAGAAACAATGGAGGGAAATACATTTCAATATGACATAGAGTCGTCACCACCTAGTCCTGCAAAGCATCTAGTCCTTCGGGATCAATGACCTTCTAAGTAATTGTGTTAAAGAAATAACACAACCTTATGATTGTCTCTTAGATATTGACCGATAAAATACTTCTAATTGCAATAGGGATTATTTGTGTCATTAGCACATGACAATCATAAGACTTCAAGCCAATTAACTTTAAATCTTCCATCGAAACAAGTTTCTTCACGTTGGTGGAGTAACCAGATAGAACTTTCACACCATGCAAGCACTGGCACAGTTCAGTTCTCTCAGCTTTGGACAGAGTGTAACAAGAAGGAGAAAGGTATGTTCATCCTTTATCGGTCTTTGTTGGTACTAACTCAGGTCTGATATCCATATCAACCAAGTCAAGCTGTGTATTGAAACCATCCTTTGTTTTGTCATGAATATTCAGTAAGAGATCATTAAGCTGTCACATATATTCTTCTCTACGTGCATAACATCGATGCAGTGGTGAACTTTTATGTGCTCTCAATAAGGTAAGTCCCAAAATATTAATCTCTTCTTCGAAATGTTCTTCGCATATCATAGACCTAAATCATTAACCATATCATAGACCTCTTGTTCGCTTAAATACCTTGGAGCTTAACTGTCCCCCTTCTCTCCATCGAATTGTTTCTTTATCCTACGGTATGGGTGAGCCCTCCAAAGGAACATACGGTGATGTATGTACATAGTTTTACGCAATTGCTTCAGCCACACACTCTCGGTATCATCTAAGAAGTCAGTATAGACTTTGGCCCCTTTTACACTCTGGCCCGATAGGTTAGCAAGAGCGGAATAATCATTAATAGTGCAAAACAACAAGAAACATAAAGTGAAGTTCTTTTGGTTGTACGTATCCCATACCTGTACCTCTTCGATCCACAGTATTTTTAGATCTTGCACTAACGGTGCTAGGTACATATCAATATCATTTCCAGGTTGCTTTGGCTCTTAGATAAGTATCAACAGCAAAATATACTTTCACTTCATACACAACCAAGGAGGAAGGTTGTAGATATAGAGAGTCATGGACCATGTGCTATGTTAGCTGCTCATGATACCGAAAGGATTCGTTCCATCTGTACTCAATCCAAATCATATATTTCTCAATTCTGCACCAAAGTCTGCAAACCTCCTATCAATGTTTCTCTACTGGGCGGAATCGATAAGGTACCTTAACATTCCATCCTTGTTACACTCCTCCGAGTGCTAACGCAGCAATTTTGCCTCCTTTGGGTTCGCAGGAAATAGCTTCAAATGTGGAATCATAGGAAGATATCACACCACCTTAGCGGGAGGTCCTTTCTTCACCTCTATTCCCCCGCTGTCATCTGATTGATTCTTACACTTGTATTAGGATGTGTTGCACACTAGACATATATGCTTGTTTGCATACTCTTTACAGTAGAGGACTGATGAGGACATCCTTTCCATAGATACAACTGTGCCAAGTCCACAACAAACTCAATAAACTGAAACTATGATACAAGGACCAATGACTCGAGCGCGAGCGCGTCAACTTAACCATCAGGTGAATGCATTCCTAAGTTTGCATACAAATATTTCAAAGAATGTTATACTACTTAATTCTTGTGATGATTTAATTGTCCTTAGGAACCATGGGGAAGAACCACGCGAGCCCAAGTGTAGAAGTGGAACCGTCAAGCGCAATCCAAGTCCTGTTCGCGAGTTCAACCCAGATTCGGCCTTTGTAACAGCGTCTACTTCAAACGGCCATAACTTTTGATCCAGAAGGCTTCTCGGGGCCCGTGAGTACTCATTGAAAAGCTCTTGGAGTCTACTTGCAGATGACTCTAGTCTCACCTCCAAACTCCATCTGAGTAGATCAAACACTGCGAAACAAGTCACGTCACTTTTCCAGTCCGAGTCAAAATGGGCCGAGGGCCTTGTATCACCACTTAGGCTATTTGGGCCAGTACTGTTCACACCGTACTATTCACATGAACAGTAATCATGAATAGTACCATATCTCTTTTTATTAGATAAGTGCGGCTTCTCCTTCCCTATTTAAGGAGGTCGCATCCCTTTAGTTTTCCTTGGATTTTTCATAAGAGATTATTCTGCTTAGCAGTTTCACCGTATGTTCGGTTGAGGAACCCCAACTTGTGAACTTAATCTTTATTCGCAATACAATTTTAGATTGCATCTTGAACTCTCTTGCTTATGTTCTCGATTCGCTTGCAGGAGATAGCCTTCTTGGCGAGGTCAACCGTGTTCGGCACGGTTGATAACCAACGGAGCAGTGGTGTAGTGATTGCGAGGGGTTCGACCTGTTTTGGTCGGAGCCTTTGGATCATCAACATCGAGTTCTCCATAATCAACTTATCAGTACCTTTCAGAAGATCGGGCCATCGTCACATTAGATACAGTCATTTGGACATGCATGTATTCTTTCCACTTCCATTTCCAATGGACAAAGAACCTTCTTGGCTTTGTAGGTACTTTTGGGCAACTCATTTTCCTCTAGAAGCATGCCCACTAAGAGACCTAACTATGTCGTAAAACTCTTGTTAGACCAATTGTTGCTTGCCTTCAATTTCAGCAGCTCAAGCATGACTGACAACCTTGTGCATTTTGACTTGCAGTATGTGAACAAAAGGTTTCTCCGAGTCCTCCATCAAGCCTCGAAATTTAACGTACTCTCTCTCTCATCACAGTTCCCTTCTGCATCTCGAAGCATCTGATCCAGATGGTCATCATGCAGGCTATTTGAATCAGAACCACAATCGACATCATTCAGCGGCATATCATTAACTTTGTCGGTGATGTCACTATTAAATTATTTGCAGCTTGATAAACCACTAGATCATTCGTCTTGGCGGCCATGATTTCCTGTATATAGCGGCAAATGTAGAATTCACATACGTTACCCTGTAGTTATTGGTGGCACTGAAAAATAGAATTACATACATAGGTATTATTAGTTCTAGATGCATTATTACGAAGTATGATGTAGGATTGTTGTGTTGTAGCAGGTACCAGAAATCACATCCTATGTCGCAGTGTGGCGCTGAATTCCTTGTGTCTTCCTCCCTGGGCAATGTAAGTGCTGAATGACCTGCGTATTCCAAAAAGTTAGTCTCAGCCATTGCAAACGAAGGGAAGCCTACAATAGAGTTATATATAGAGGAAATGAGTTTACCTTTTAATTGCTTGTTGCACACAGGTAAAGTCATAGTTGCTCCTAAATAGGGAATCAAGGTATATTACCTTGCTCTACTTTGGTATAATCACAATTAGAATCCAGTGAGACCTAGTCATGTATGTCGCCATAGTGATTAATCCTAAGTTCATTTTATACATAAAGTACAAATGAAACTTATATGGTAACTAGTGAAACACTTACCCTTGATTGAAGGGTACCAGGTTGTAGTCCTTGTCACTATGAGTAAGCAATCTCGTCGTTATGTAATCTTGGACAAAAGATGTGTTTTCATTGATGGATTGCTCAAAGACCAAGTGTGGGTCAAAGAAACCCACCGGTTGTCACTATCGCTGGACTTGTTGGATCATGGATCTATATGTAACCAATGAGTTATGACATTTATCAGGATTTGTAGGATCGAAAACGGCAACAGAGGGGGGTGAATGGTGCCTTCAAAAACCGCCCCAAGTATCCACACGCTTTTCTTCTCCGATAGCCATAGAAGCTATGAAGAAGGAGGATAGAAACGCTCATTGAAAACTAAAGCACACAACAACCAGAAAAGAAAATGAAGCATTTCTGAAAGCAGGCAATCAACACAAAGTGGTCACAGCCGGTCAGACCGCTGGTGCTTGGCTGGTCTAACCGCCGGTGTTGCACCATTCTGACTGCCTGCACAGATCTGGTTTGACCACCGGCCACAGAGCGGTCTGACCGCGGCAAACCCTAACGGTCTGACTGGAGGCTGGGAAACAGAGCTGTCCGAAGCAGAGAAACTAAACAGCTAAAAACACGATGAACAGTAATTACTGCAGATGGGTAGAAAACAAGATAATGATACAATCTGGTGCTGAGTTTCTTAGATCAACTGAACAGAGCTTCATCCTAATCATTTGATTGACTCCAGGGGAAGGAAGATTTGATCAAAAGAACTGCTTTGCAAGAAAACAGAGCACCAAAGCTGTTGAAAACAGAAATTACTGAGAAAGACTAACAAAGAAATACTTGCATGACTACTGTGATTCTCAGGACAGATGGACAACATTTCAATCAAAATAGCAGAAGGACCTCAGGAACCAAGAAGATGCAAACAAAAAGGGCAAGGAGCTGAAATCTGAACTAGAGTCTGAAACACGAACAGAAAATGAGATTGAAACCAAATAGCTCGAGATTCTCTGGTCCTTTGCTCATGAAACTTTCAATCACAGCAGGAGACAACCTCAAAACAAGAAAGCACAAACTGAGAACAATTCCTAGCCAAGAAATCAAAAACACCAAACTCCTCTGCCTCCAAACCCTAGAATTTGATAACAGAGGAAAACTGCAGCAGGGAACTCTTGACAGAAAACTGCAATAAGGATGTATGCTCTCAGGTATAATCTGGCCAAGGAGCCTTGAGGAGATACCCAGTTCAGAGAAAAATCATTTTGCAGCTTCTCAACCAAAGATTCAACTCACAAACAAAATAAGTAGGGATGAACTGAGAACAACAAAAAGAACAAAGGCAAAACACATAGCAGTTCAGGGGATTAGAATAACTCAAACACATGTCTTCTCAGAATGATTAAGAGACATGAATGATTACATAGTAAATGCTTACATCCAGTTCATTCCATTTCTCACATCGTGAGCACACACAAATGGAAGAACCCAACACCACTCCCTACCAGACTCATACGCAAGAGGAAGTTCAAGAACAGTCAGGCAACTACCACTACCAGACTCACACACAAAAAAGAAAAGAGCTAAAAGCCCTCATCAGAATAGAGGAAGGAAACAAGCACACACACTTCAAACCCTAATCTCCTCTATTTATAGCCTTCTACTACCGGGCCTCCAACCCATTTGCTACAGCACTTTACCCAATAGCACTAGCAAACTCAACCCTTTACCCATTGTCTTCAACAAGATCCACTTCCATTTTGCAGCCTTGCGCATTTTACCGAAATGCCACTTCTGCACATTTCTGGAAGCTTCCTCTTTTCTTGCTGTCCACGCCTCGCAACCACTTCGAGTCCTCGCCGTCTTCGGCATCTCCCGACCGCTTTGACCTCAGCATCGCATGTGCCTAGTCCGGCCATCCATGCCTCACCACGACCTAGCCTCAAAGTCCTGCAGCCATCACAGACAAGAAAATATCACATAGCACCGCTCGAAACAGTATAACCATACATTAGCATTAGAAGAAGATACTGAAGCATGGAATACCCTAAACAAACTCAAGCTCTCTAACTCAAGCGTTAATTACTCATCACAAACATAGGATTACCTCCACATGGTCCCTTAGGATTACATGAATGTAGAACTTGATTATACAGTACACTTATAGTGTCCAGCATCGTAGAAGTGAGGCGTCAAGTCCATCGAAGTTGAATAGTAAGAATAAATCTTCGAAGGTCACGACGAAGTAGCCCAAATCGTGTTGGAAGTGCACCTCCGTGTATCTCACGGTGAATCCACTTCGTCGGTTTTGTTTCCTATTGAACCTCTGCATATACCAAGTATGCAAAACCCTACAAACTAGTCTAAGACTGGGTAATTATGACTCGGGGATCAACGACACTCTGAGCTTGTACTTTCAGAGCCTAAGAGGCTCCTTAATCTTATTTGGTTGAGCCTTAATGTCTCGCTTGCGATACATCTTCAGCGTCATCTCCATAGGAGCTGATGCGATGACCTTCTGAAGCAGAGCTTGAGGTAGAGTCATAGAGGGTTCTGTTTGACAATCATGGTCATGTAGAGATCATGGTACGAAGGGTCCAGGGTGATGTCCCTCTTGGGCCACTAGATGAATGTGTGGACAGCATCCCCTAGTGTCATTATTTCTCTGTTTGGGGGCCTCTCTAGTCGGACGGCCCTAAAAACATCATTAATTATGTCCACCTAGAATTTTGCAAAACTGGTCCCTAGCTGGGCAACATGCACCAACATCCCTAGTAGGCATGGATACGCCAACCTCGCCCAGTGTCAACGGGAATGGAGCCAACAAGCCTGACTCTAAGGATGCACGACGTGAGCTCCTACATAACAATACACGATGAGCTAAAATGTCTACCAGGTCTATCTATGTAGCATTATAGAGATGTATATTTGATAGACCATGTGGAGGTGACCCCGGTTGTGTGATGAGTAATTGATATCGGTTTAGGAAAGTCGAGTTTGGTTTTGTGGTTCGGGCCATGTCGTTGCGCGGTGCAATCGGCTTCGGTCGGATTGGTCAAACTAGGTCGAACGTACTGAAGTCGTTTATTTTTCGTTTCGATCGGTTTGGGCTTTGAGTATTTCATCTGATGCTAATGTATGGTGACAATGTTTCGAGCGGTGCTATGTGATTTGTTTCTTGTCTGTGATGGCTGCAGGACATCGAGGTGGAGTCGTGGCGAGGCACGGGATGACCGGACTAGGCGCAGGTGGTGCCGAGGTCAAAGCGGTCGAGGTGTGCCGAAGACGACGAGGACTCGAAGTGGCTGCGAGGCTTGGGCGGTAAGAAATGAGGAAGCTTCCCGGAAGGTGCAGGAGGGGCATTTCGGTAAAAGCGCAAAGCTGCATAAGGAAGCGGATTTGGTTTTTGGTTTAGCGGGTAAAGCGAGGGAGAAATCCGTTAAGCAAAGACTATAAATAGAGGAGGGAACTCCTGGTGCATGTATGGATTCTAAGGCTTGAGGGGTTGTTAGGGTGTTGCTTTAGTCAAAATGTCTTGGTGAGGTGGTTTTGCTTTGTATCCTTTTTGCTTTAGTAGTGTGAGTTGGTGAGATGGAGCAAATAGTTGTTGGTGTATGTCTCCTACGTAAGTTTCATGAGTGACTTCTCCCAGGGTGTGAGATGTAGGGAGAAATTATTGTAAACTCTCGTTTTCATAATCATTCATGTAATAATGTCTCTGTGTTGGTTTCAAGAAGTGTTACGATGAAATGTCTTGATTTCTAAGCTTCTCCGTTTTTTATGCCTTAGTTCGTTTTTCTCCTGCCTCTTTCTGATCTTCTCGTCTTAGGTGGTTAAGGAGTTATTTTTTTCATCTTTTCGCTGCAAGTTCGTTAAGCTCTGAACTGGGAGTGATTCTTGAGGTCCCTTGGCCAGAAAATCCCGAGAGCAAAAGCTTTTTAAGTAGTCTCTGCGTAAAGAGTTGAACAATAGTAGTTTGGCCAAATATCTTGATAGACCAAGAAATATCTTCCGAGAGCTAGATTTCAATCTTTCTAGTCATTGATTAGTGCTTGATTCTACTTGACTTTTCTTGTCTGGATGAAGTGAATACCAAAATTGTCTATTCGGCCAGGTTGCCTTCTTTCATCCATTATTCAGTTTATTAATCTTCAGTGCTGTTTTCGGATATCTCCAGAAGATTATGTTTGGGGCTGCTATTTTCGGGATTACTCTCGGATGATTTGCCCTTTTGTGAGTCTTTTGCTGTTGAGTAGCCATTAATTAAGTCCTGTCTCCAGTTCGGTTACTACAGATTTTTATTGATGTTCCTTTGACCTTGCTCTTGATTTCGGTCATGAATGGCTTACAGTTAAGTAGTCAATCGGCAGATCATTTATTTCATTAGGACAGCAAGCTACAGTCATTATTTCGGAAGTTTGGCTCTTGGAGATATTCTCTGTTCCGACAAGAAGTCTGCTATTTTATTTTTACTTTTGTGTTTTGGCCAGGAGGCAGCTAGCAGTACTTTTTGTCCCCTCCTGAGTAGAGAGACGTTTGGTAGATAATTTCTTTGCTTGTGGTCTCCCTTCGGAAATCTGTATTGCGGCTGCCATGCTTGGTTTGTGTTCTGCCGCCCTGATCTATTATTACTTTTTACTTGAGGTTCGGTTTTCCTAAGCCAAAGAAGATCAATGCTTTTTGGTCTTGTTCTGCTTTCGGTTGGCAGCAGATGTTCTTTTTGTTCTTTCGGCCAGCAGTAGGAAGTAGTTTGGTGGTGATGCTTTAAGTCTGGTTGCAAGACCTTAAATGGGATTTCTCTTCTTTGGTTAGAAGTGCTCTTCTCTTCACTCTCTTGACAGCAGGTTTACTTTGGGTTCTCACCATTGTAGTTTTATCTCTTGTTATTGGAGACGAAGTTTTTGTGATTTCTTGGGGGCAAGTTTTAATGGGTTTCATTCACCCCCTCCTCTGTCGCCATTCCGGTCCTTCAATATTACCTGGATGTCGTCAATAAGTAAGTAGGCGTCACTATGTTCAGAAAGTGAAGCGGACGCGCAGTTACTCCAATGGTGAGGGTGACTGGGTACCGCAATAACAAGGGTGGCTTATGAGTGGTTATGGACTTCTCTCAATTCTTCTATCAATGCATCTTTATCTCCTCGAAGTGAGGTAGTTATCTCTTCAAGTTTTGCATCAAAAGTCCTATTTTATACATTCTTTGTTCTCGACCTTGGATCTCTTCCTATTCCTATATGCCTCGGAGTTGTTTGGGAATCTGTGCCTCCAAGATACGTAAACCCCTAGGCCTCATGTGCGATCTGGGTGCCTCGTATGCGACCTAGGTGCTCCTTGTTTTCTAAGGCCATGGACAATATATCCCTCTCCTTGACTACTTCGAAGGAGCCTTCGGATGATTCATTTGAGTGTCTCTCGAACACCCTCTGACTGAGCAAGCAAGTCAAATTGAGCCCATATGCTCTCTTCCCTTTCTTGAGGGGTCTTGGTAAGGTTGACTCGGTCACTCGCCACCTCGACTAAGCACTCCAAGTGATGGCAAGCCTCCTGGAGACATGTGACATCATTGTGGAGGACTATGCCGATGGCGAGGTTAGCTCACTGGATGCGGGAGACCAACCAGAAGATGCGGTGGAGGAGGATGTCAAGACAGCAGAAGATGGCCTTCAACTGCTTTAGCAAATCCTCGAACATAGGAGGGAGGACACTATTGGTACAGTGTCCTTTCGCAGCATCTGCCAGCGTACGACCAGTGAGAAGCTCATCCAAGATGTCTAGGTTGGCCATCAATGCTAGCGACAAGAGTAGGGAGCCATTTATTTGTGCTTGAGAGACAAGGAAGACAAGGAATATAGTCGGCCGGTATGGTGCTCATACAGGATATATCAGCGATGTGGGGATTAATTTCCAATGGCGGATGATCATTTTTATATAACAAGGAATACATTCAGTGCGTGGATGAAGAGATGCATCGAGGAGCCAAAATGAACGAAAGGCTCGCATTTGGGAGACAAAGCACTATTTATGCATACAAATACATATCACAACTTGGTTCCAACCACAAACCGTCTTTAATATGCAATTATCACAGACGGTTTGTATTAATAATCGTCTGTGAACTATCACATAAGGTTCTAATTAAAAATCGGTTGTAATGCCTGTAATTATCACATAAGGTTCGCATTAATAATCATCTGTGAACTATCACATATGGTTATTAATAAGAACTATCTGTGATAGTTGCATATCAAAGACGGTACATGGTCATGCTTGTAAAACAGTCTATGATAATTACAACACAGACAGTTCCCTATGAACCATTTGTGATGAAGCATTCAGTATAGCTTGTTTTATAGTAGTGCATAAATGTGAATTAAATACAATATATTAGCAATCTAGCATGCCATATATTGTCTGTTCCCACGATTCAATCTCTTGAAACAACATCCTGTCTGTTTTTTTAATTCAAACTCTAATGTAGAGCAAACTTAACAAAAAGCAACTTCCTCTTGGGGATTTTCAGCTTTTCAGTTTATACCTCAGTAGTTATGATTTATGAACATGATTCTGAAATAGCATTAGGGATTAGAAAATAGGGAATGCCACTGACTAAATGGAGGTAGTAAATAGTAAGTAGTGTATTGATTGAACTTACCTGTGATATCATCATGGCTCCTAGTCCCTAGTCGTCACCGAGGCGCCGAGCCCCCCTTGGCCGCTCGCCGCACCTACAATGATGCTGCCATTGGGGCTGGACCTTGCCGCTGCTTACCGTCGTGCACCCCTGCAGCCTTGGTCGCTGCCTCATCGTGGTGGTGCCCCACGCCCTCGGTCGCCTCGCCACTGCAGCCTTGCGGCATGCGGCCTTACTAGATTGCCCCCATGCCATGCCCTTGCGGGTTCTGGCCTTGCCTGCCCCACGGTGCCACGCCTTTGCTCGCTGTCATCGTGGCCTTGCTGGGTGCACTGCCGTGCCATGCCTTTGGCCGAAGTGGCGAAACCCCATGCACCTGTGCCCTTGCCTACCGTGCCCCCTTGGCTACCATTAGGGGTGGGCACTTTAAACCCGAGAACCGAACACCGAACCGAACCGAACCCGGATAGACCGAATTGTCGGTCTATTCGGGTTTCGGGGTTCGGGTTCGGTCAATATTTTAATTTAGTTCGGTCTTCGGGTTCGGGTTCGGTCTTTGGCTTACAAAACCCGAATAGACCAAATAACCCGAATTATTTGATATGTCTCTTGTCTCTTGAATTCATGAACTTAATATGTGATGTATGTACTTATTTGATATGTCTATCATCTATTTACTGGCTGGCTACTCATTGCTTTATGCATGAATATTATTTGTTTTGTTTAGCTCATTACAATTTACAAAGATTTTGAGGGGTGACAATGATCCCCATCTTATTTCGGTCAATTCGGTGGACCGAATAGACCGAACAAAAAATTCGGCCTATTTGGGTTCGGTCCTTGTTTTTTTTCTGAGAAATTTGGTCCTCATTTTTTAGAACCCGAATTTTTCAAAGACCGAATAGACCGAACCGAATAGACCGAAAAAACCGAATGCCCAACCCTAGCTACCATCATAGCTAGGGCTCTAGCTCTGCTGCTCCCTTACGACGCTACTTGCTGATGCCTCAGAAACCCAGGCTCAACTCTTTTTACTGGGCCTATGGGCCATAGTCACCACACGTGACGAGCGCATCCTGTGCTGGGGCGCTGGGCTATTGGTAGACATAGCCCAGCCCACAAGTAGCACCTATGGCTGGTGCGCTTGCAGCCTGGTCGTCTGCAACCTTAAGATCAGGCATGGCTGCTGGGATCTAAGGACGAGTGGGGCCTGGTCAGCGTAGGAGCTCGGGCGGCTGCCCGAGCTTGCTAGAAGGGAGGGTCCCCCGTGCATGGGGGTGACAAGTGAGGGCAACTGCGTGGCAAATAATGCTCCCTAGGAGCAAATGCGTGCCAAACATCGCACCTTGGAACCCCTATTCGCGCCACCGGCCAACCACCTGTGTATGTCCATTTGGGCAAACGTGCCTTGGAATAATCCACGTCAGTGATACCATGCTTGTTGTTAAGTAACCTAGTTTTAATCGATGAGGGTGTTAAATAACCAGATTTTTATTCACGGGGTGTTAAATGGATTTTTTGATAGTTTAGATATGTAAAATGGATTTATTTCTTTTGTTAAAAGCATAGTACGGTTGTACCATGCTTGCCGTAGAATCAGGGATAGCATGCATACCTGATCCTTGAAAAGTTGCTTGCTGGTTGGTGAATTGTTAATGTGAGAGTCACTCTGCAGCCAGTCTACATTACAAGCATAAATAGCGGAGAATGCAGTTTTTCTGATCATATGAGCAGCTGCCCACCCGCGTAAATAGCGGACACATAAGTGCACGCGCTTGAATCAACAACAGGAGCACACTGCTTGTTTCTAGGTTTCTTGGAGTGAGAATGGGTGATGGCAAATTGCTTTTGTTGTGATGGTAGCTATATATTAGGAATGAAAGGTACTGGGAATTTCAGTTCTAGATCGGCACTAGCATTACGTACATGTTTGTAGCAACGTGTAAGGCTATTGAGTAAAGGGGAATTTTTTGTACGGATAATCCGTTTTTTATTCGAAAATACATAAATATACCCGCGACAAAAATTTTTACAAAATAATCTCGATCGCCACCCCATTGGGCGATCGCTACCTTTCGCCCAACCGGGAGGCGACATTTAGGGAATCTGTACCGTTGGGCGACTCATCGCAATCACATGCGGTTGAGCGACTTGATTGAAGTCGCCTTGTCGCTGAGCGACTGCATTGCAGTCGCCCAACCGTAGGGCGACTGCAATTATGCCGCCCACTAACCCCGAGCACATTCCCCTCGTTCTGCCATTCTACTCATTCATTTCGCCTGAGAGAGAGAAGAGAGGAGGAAGAGGAAGAAAAGAAGAGGAGAAGAGAGGGAGGAGGGGAAGAAAAGGAGGTGAGGAGAGAAGAGAAGTCGAGGCTATTCAATCGATTTGGATCCAGGTATTTTTTTTAATTATGTTGTATTTACAGTCTTCAACTCCCATGTTATTTGACATGTCGTAAATTTCAATCATACATGTAGGCATACATCATTAATGGCCAGTACTACATTGAGAGTGTATTATGGTGTTGGAATCATTCGTGATGGTCCGACTGGTGTGGATTTGAGCGATTTTCCGCAAGTCACTCTCGATTCGGATGACGAGAATGCTCAAATGACGATGTGCGCATTGGTGACCGAGTTTTCATTGGACCCCGAGGTGTGCGTCGTCGCAGTAAGGGCTTTGGAGCCGGTCTTCCACCGACATCGATGGGAGTTGAAGACATTGGTGCGCTCTGGTTCGTGGAAGGGCTTTGTGCAAGGGTGCCGCGCCGTGGATACGAGTGTGTCCTGCTTGTACAACCGCGCTCACTACAGCAGCCGCGCAAGCTCGGCGCCCGCCATGCTTGGTGCTAGCACTCGGGCGGCCGCGACGCCGGTGGAGTGATGAAGTTGCTCGTGATGAAGGCGATGCGGTACACGGAGGAGAGTTAAGGCCGTCAAGCTATACAGAGGGAACTGGGCAAGCCGATGCGGTACATGGAGGAGAGTTACAGCTGTCAAGCTATAGAGAGGGAACTGGGCAAGCTGATGAAGGAGAGCATAATGAGTATATCGTGCATCGGATGGAATCGATGACCGAGGGCATGGGATGAAGAGCAAGTCGTAGAGGACGACGAGGAGGACAGCCTGATGATGAAGAAGTTCCTATCCCCGAAGAATGGAACCAGTATAATGCGGAGGGTGTTTCCGCACATGATGAGCATGAATCGCCATGGGAGTATCATCAAACAGAGGTTGGTGCATGCTATGTTTGTCGACAAGGAAGCGCCGCAGATGCCATCAAACTTTGGGCCCTTTCAATGCAACGGACATTTCGCGTCGTCAAATCAAGCCGGAGCAAGACATCGTGAAGTGCGAGCGCATCGTTGTCCTTTTAGGTGCACGACGAGACCCAAGTATGAGACTCATTGATTGTGTCCAAGGTGGAGCCGCACTGCATTGTAAACACGGTCTTGGCGAGGCATCGTAACTCGACGTCCGGATTTATCGCCAATTTGATGTATGGGGAGATAGTGGAGAAGAAAGATGTTGCGCCACACATATTATGCTAGCTATTGAGAATAAATTCAAGTATAAGATTAGCTACGCGAAGGCGTGGCGTGCGAAGCAAAAAGGCGTTGGAAAACGTTTTGGCACTTTCGAGCGCGCACGACAACCTTCCTCGTATGCTTAAGGTGTTGCGACAAAGGAACCCCAAGACGTACATCGCGTACGACAAGCCGCCCATAAGTCCACCGATTTGCAGTGTTGCGAGCATTCTTTGCATTTGGTGCTAGCATTGAAGCATTCGACACATGCCGCCGCTATCTCAATAGATGGGACCTTCTTGACAGCAAATACAAAGGGCGCTCCCGACGGCCATAGGCGTTGCGGTAATAATCAAATATTGCCGCTGTCCATTGCATTTGTGGAGAGTGAGAATTATGAGAGCCGGGTGTGGTTTCGAGACATGTGAGGGGTGGAGTTGTAGGCACCGACCGTGTGTGCATAATCCATGATCGCCACGCGGTATTATAAAGGCGATACTAAAACTTCAGAAGACCCCGAGGAGACCTCTTTTGGCGGACATGAGAAACCGGTGGTGCGATGCGTCACTTAGGGCAAACTTTTCAAGCAATTCCCGAAACAATCTTTGATGAAGCTATTCAAGAGGTGGCTAGGCGAGTAACCAAGCAGAGAAAATTTGATGCTTTATGGGGGTTGTTGGATGAGCACACCAGGAAGAACGTCGACGAGAGGAGCAAGGGGCCGGTCACTCCTTGGGAGGCACAACCGCAATGCTTGCCAGCAATCGATGAGTCTAACCCAAGTGGTTCAAGAAGGAGGAGCGCGCGAAACATCAAGTGCTTCTCGCAGTGGATCGAGGGGGAACAATTGGAGAAGTGGTCGCTGTTGCACGACACGGATGGCGCAAGGTACGGAATAATGACAACTAACCTTGCCGAGGTGTACAATTGGGTTCTCAGGGGTCTCCGTTCTCAGCCCCTTGTCGCCATCGTGGAAGGTGTTCTTCACAAGACAACCGCTACTTCGGGAGAGGCACGCGAGTGCCGCGCTTCATGCGCCAATCCGGAGCCCAGATTCGCCAAAAATTACCGCGCACATGGAGGCGAAGGCACGAGAAGGTCAATTGCACAGTGCATGTCATGGGCAACAGGAGCATCGTTTCGAGGTGGTACTCCGTGATAGAGCCGGATTTGGGACATCTCGTTCACTTGTTACTCACGATGTATGCCTTGGAGATCATGCAAACGAACCTAGCCGCACATGCAACAAGCTTAAGTTGTTACACGTGCCATGCTCTCATGTCCTCGCTGCATGCGGGACCGTGCGCATGGATCCTTCTAACTTCATGTCCGAGTACTTTTTCAAGGAGAGAATACTGCAAGCTTGGTGTGGGGAGCTCCGGGGGTTCAGGGCCGTGGGAAACTTCGCCACTTTGGACATTTCAGCGAGGACCGGGTTCGGATATTAACATGCTGAAGGGTGGGAAGGGTCGCATGTGAGCCGACATATTAGAAATGACATGGACGTATCACAAGCTGGAACATCCGTGCACGTTGTGGCGATGCGTCGGAGGGCACACAGCTAGACGATGCAATGCATTTCCGGATCAGTAGTTGGTGTTGTAATGCATGCTAAAATTCATGTACCAGTTGTAAACCTTGTATGTTACATCCCTTTTCTGTAATGCACTTATTTCGTTGAACGTAATGTTTCCTTTTAAGTATTGCAATTTATTGGTGGCTACGAATCCACTTTTATTACGAAACTACGTGCTCTAAAGTGCCTACATAGAGTAATTTATTGCGAGATGACAAAGATGCCACTTTGCCTACCACGCACTTACAACACGAAACAACACATACATTGCACTTGCAGGATCTATGGAAAGTACTACACCCAACAATTTTACTAAACACAACAATCCTACCGCCACAAAGATCAACACATCAACAACTACATGAAATAAAATACGACACAACCATAACCCTCGTTACCTACATGCCAAACGAGCCTCGTGGCACCCACATGGAGAATTGCTGGGGGGGCCGCCTCGGACGTGGCTGGCCGTCGTGGGAGTGGCATGCACATATGCAGCTCGGGTTCGCGCAGCAACATGTGGGATCGTAAGAGCTTCCTATATTCACGACCTCCTCGTTGCCCCTCTCGCGTTGCATCTGTTCGCGGAGGTCGTTGTTCTCCTCAGTCAGACTCTCCATTCGGTTCTCCAAGTCCCATATTCGATCCCATAATGTACCCACATAACGATCAACATACCGTTCATGAGGAGGGTCGATCCAATGGAGAAGTCGCATTTTGCAATCTGCAAAAAAAAGGACGGTAAACTTCGCGGGTCCATAAGCAATATAAGAATGTAATATTACTATTTTGTACCCCGTAGCGTGAGCATCGGAAGAAACGTCGCCCGCCATCGTTCGGGGAATCTAAGATCCGACGATCGCAGCGTACTCATTGTGTTCGCATTTCGCCACGCTGGTTGAGCACGCCGACTTGATATCAATCGATGCGTGGACCGAACATATCCCTCCTTTCTAAGGGAATGTCGCCTTCGTGACCCAAATCCCATCGCCCTCGGCTTCCGACATGGTATGTTTCACCACGAAAGAGATGGTTCTTCTTTGTTCGATTTACAATGTCATGAGACTCAACCGTGCTACTTATAGCAACACGGAGGGACATTTAATGCTACACGGCCTCTGAAAAGCCTACATAGAGACATTTATTGCTACATGGCCTCAAAAGGCTACATAGATCGCCTCTGAAAAGCCTACATAGATCGGCCTCTGAAAAGCCTACATAGATCGCCTCTGAAAAGCCTACATAGATCGGCCTCTAAAAGCCTACATAGATCGGCCTCTAAAAGCCTACATAGATCGGCCTCAAAAGCCTACATACACTGGCTCTCAAAGCCTACATAGATCGGCCTCTGAAAGGCTACATAGGCGGCCTCAAAAGCCTACATAGATCGCCTCAAAAGCCTACATACATCGGCCTCTGAAAGCCTACATACACAGCCTCTGAAAAGCCTACATACACTGCCTCTGAAAAGCCTACGGAGGGACATTTATTGCTACACCGCCTCAAAAGCTGAAAAAGCAAAAAGATTCATATGTACTCTCCATGGACTATGCCCACTCACCAGTTCACCGCCTACATAAAGGCATCCCATGTATTACATACCACAACACAACCTCCTCCTCAAGCCATCACAATACTACTACACAACAATGTCTTTCTCGAGGTCCGACCCTTTGGAGTGCCGAGTGGCATGAGCGTCCGAAGTGCCATTGCGGTTTTAGGACGATGTTGTGCGCTCGCACGGATCCACTACCACGAGCCAACTACGGCCGTAGGTACTTCAAATGTCCGGACATGGATGACGACTTCGTGGTAACGCGACAACTAAATCTTTTGTTTCGTTATCGTTCTTCAACTTTATCCATGACATCTACCACGACACACATAGGCTTGCAAGTTCATCGAATGGGTGGATCGGTGCACGGCATGGCCACGGAACCTCGCGAGGTGGAAAACAAAGGACAATACCTTGTCAAGATGGATCAGGCTCGCGAGGTGGAACGACAAATGCGGCATGAGCAAGAGCGTCGCGTGAGGGTAGACCAAATCCGTCTTAAGGGCAAGGAGGATGAGCTGCAAAGGAGGCGGGAGAAGTTAAGTTCGCGTGAAGCAGCCATCAAGCGTCAGGAGGAAGAGCTTCAAGCTCGTGAGGCAGCTCTCAAGACCAAGACCGACAGAAGAAAGATGCAGCAGAGCCATCTTCAGGGCGCGACAAAAAGGGCAAACAACCACGCTACACCCAGTAGACAAAATGTAATATTCCCTAAGGCATGTTACGACTAGCGGTGGAGTTCTGAACATTACAAGTACAGAGTTCCACACATGCCACTGGTCACATCACTTATCACTTTATGTATCGACCGTTCTTCGGTCAATCCTGCCTAAAAAAAATTTACCAAATTTTTTTTTGCATCTACAACTTACATTGAACATAAACTTCTATTACAACTTTATCTGATTTTTACGCAGTTTATAACTAAAAAATTGACAAAACATACAAAAATCACGCGGATTGCAAACCCTTAAAACATACCAATGTATATATCAAACGTTCTACAGTCAATTGTACTTACAAAAAATTTCTCAAAATTTTAAACGCACCTACAACATACAATAAACATAAACTTTTATTACAACTATACCATATTTTTTTCCAGTTTAAAACTACAAAATTGATAAAACTCTACAAATTCACGGGGACTGAGTAAAGTCGCCCATCCACTGGGCGACTGCAATTGAAGTCGCCCAACGGTTGGGCGACTGCAATCAAAGTCGCTCAACCGTACAGCGATTGCAGTAGTCGCCCAACGGTACACAGATTCCCTAAATGTCGCCTCCCGGTTGGGCGAAAAATAGCAGTCGCCCAATGGGGTGGCGACTGGAGATTATTTTTGTAAAAAATTTTGTCGCGGGTATATTTATGTATTTCCGAATAAAAAACGGATTATCCGTACAAAAAATTCGAGTAAAGGGACTCTTCGTAAGACGATGTAATGCAGAATGGACGTTTGTTGAGGTCCACCAAATGCCAATGTCTGTAGGCAAGCCATCGCCAAGAACTCCTTCGGCCCCAAAAGAACTCGACATGTTGCATCTGCTTGCGACTTGGGATGTGCTCTGGCCAATTTGGATAAGCAGGATTGGGAACTTAAATCCTAGCCCAATCCTGATGATCCACGCAGAAATAGGGCTCTGGTTTGTTTCATGTATTGATGATGTACTGATGTACATGTAGTAGTTAAGAGTCCAGCCATGGAACTCATTTGAACACTTTGTTGGACTATATGTTTTCGACATTTTTCCCCTTTGTGTTGTTCATGACATTACTGCTAGCATGCGTCCTCTAAGCTACATTTTGAACTGTCTTATTTTTCTAAATTATGTAGCCCAAATACGTTAGTAGCCGGGCCAGCATACATTATGCTGTTCTCTGATCATCGTTGGAAGCCGCATCAAGCTATAGCAGTTTTATTGATTAATAACCGTGTAAAAACGAAAGGTGCACGAGATACCTTCACTATAAAAATATCGACCATTGATTTGCATAGGAGCAACTTAGAAAGAGGAAATTTTTGTAAACATAGGTAATTCAGTAATTATTCTTATACCTAACCCTGTTTCTCGCCTGGTGTTTGCCCTAGTTCTCGTCTCTGTTCACATGTCGCTGTTTATGATCTGCAAACCCACTGCAATCCTCTAAAACAGCCACACTTCCTCCTTCCCCTTCTCCAGTGGACCTCATCTACAGGCCCCTCTTTCACTCATGCAGAGTTAGATCTAGGACTCCTATTCATCCATACCAGATGGGAAAGTCGTCACCTTGTCAATTTCCATCTACCTCTGTAGCAATCGGCAAGCCATGGACAAATTATGTAATTTATGTTGACTTATTTAGTATAATAATCAGTTACACAGTCCTAGGAAATTATGTAAATCATATTAAATTACATAGTTTAATATTCAGCTATGTAGTCTCGTTCAGTTATATAGTCTATAGCGTCACCTCTCCTAGTCAGCTGTAACATCCCAAATATGGGAACTATTGTAACTATGAAAATAGTGAAATCGTTTCATCGCTTTTTAGTGTATTTCAAAATTTTGGCGTTTATTCGAGTTCTTGATTGGAGTTGTTGCGGTCAAACTCAAATAAGGAAAATAAAAATCCAAACGATGAGAGCCAACTAATTTAAATTAAGTTGACCATGATTTGAATCTGAAAATTTAAAATAAATTCCATACTTGAAATAAAATAAAATGTAAAATGCAAAGCAATGTTTAAAATTTGCCTTCATCAGGTTTGAGCAAAAGCATGAATTTGAGTTTCAAATTCAAAAATCAAATCAGGAAAATTTTGAATTCCTTTGCTTAGCTCAAAATTCAAGTTCAAAACTGGAAATTGAAAATCTTGAAAACTGAGAATAAGAATTTAAATCAAAGTTAATATTAAAATTCCCCATCTAATTTATTATAACCATGACTTTAAATCCTGAAGTTCCGAAACATCTTCCGAACCTCGAAAATTTTGAACTTCAAATTTTGAATCCAAAAATCCGAAGCCAAAGACTGGAAATTTGACTTTTTTTTCTTTCCTTTCCCTTACTTCAAAGACTTAAGCTCAAAGACGTCAAGGATGTTCGTAAAGATTTGGTGGCCTCGCTTTCGACAAGCTTAGTGTTCAAGATCATGCACCCCTCGCATGTGTGTCCCCACCAATAGACATCGTGTTATTGCGAGTTTCAGTTGGACCATGTGCACTGCCTTCTTGATCTCATGTGTTGTATTTCGTAGACATAGGAAAAGCTTGATTTCAAAATTTGTGTGGTTTGTGTGCCAGCCAGCCACTTGTTTTAGTTCGGGTTTAGATTGCCTTATCCCCGTAACCCTTCCCGTATCTCATGCCACTTCCCCCTCACCTTTATTGCTAAAAACCTCACCAGATCTATGGGCATGAAGTGACAAAATAGTCAAGTTAAGACAATCAAGGCCCCGAAATTCAAAAGAAACAAGATCTTCAAAGAGGACAATGACTTGGAAGCCTCAACCCGCACAAGAATCAAGACTCGAGTCCTTGTGCCGCGCTTCTTTTCTCTTCACCCTTCCATAGACCCACAAATCAAGTCATTGCCAAGTAGACACAATGGTCAGAACCAAGATAACTACCCCTGGTGGAAGCAAGAAAACAAAACCAGTAGTTTCCACTCGCCTTGGCCTCTACCACCCATACAAGCCTTTGCTCAACTCCACTCGACAAGAGTTACCAAGAAGAAGTCGTTACATTGAAGACAACCACCTCACTACACTAGGCCGACCTTGAAAGGTTGTCACTTGCTTTCATTGCAGAAAAACCGGACACTATGCTAGCAAATGTCCTTAAAAGAATCAGGACAAAGGAACCAAATGTTTCTGATGCAGCAACATAGGACACCTTGCAGATAAATGTCCCCAACAGAAGCCAGAAGAACAAACGAAGGGTGTCAATACCACCAACCTCAACCTCAGCAAAGGGAAATGTATCGGCTTCAAGTGTCTGATCAAGGAACAAACTGCACATATCAAAGTTCTACTACCGACCCTAAAAGTTCTATCAAATACTACATGCTTCGAATGTGGCAAGGCATAACATGGCGCCCAATTGTGCCCTCCACTATGACAAGTTAAAAGACGATCGTGCTTTACCTATGAACAAACATGATACTAGTGCTACAATTGCCCAGTCCCCTACTACTTTTACTGCAAGGAACACCATCTACCAGAAGGCTGCCTCAAGAACCTAGTGGCGTGTAAGCGCTGTGGAGAAAAAGGACATTAAGTAGAACAATGCATTGTAAGCTACCCCAACTGTGATGAAGACCACCAACCTAGAGAATACCCAATGAGCAAAGTCGCATGCTTTCTCTGTGAAGGACAAGATCACTGCCCTAAAGACTGTTCCATGAACCAGTTGCTAACCACATTGTTGAGATACAACGGGCAAGCCTCCAAGTCGTCATCAGACTCATCATGACTGAAACTGGTAAAGACAATTAGTGTCGGTCACCCATCATTTTAAGGGGGGTAGCCAGAATAAACAAGAAGCGTCAGAGCACCATGATGATGGACCCTACCACCACTACTGAAGACAACATTGTTGAGCAACAAGCACCTAGAGGGGCAAGCACCCTACGAAGAAATGAAGACAACTGCGATTTATCTGGAAGAATAAGGTTTCTCTCTGTGTGCCTTCGTCCCCATATGTCAACCCACTTTTGTGCATATGTCCTCTCTCCCAACTACTCCAAGGAAAAGGCATAGTATCAAGCAAGACCGTTGAACCTACTGCTAGCTAGCTTGGTCCCACCTCCTCTTTCTACTCTACCGGAATCTCAGGGTCGAGATTCATTTTAAGAGGGGTAGGATATGTAACATCCCAAATATGGGAACTATTGTAACTAAGAAAATAATGAAATCTTTCCATCGCTTTTTAGTATATTTCAAAATTTTGGTGTTTATTCAAGTTCTCGATTGGAGTTGTTGCGGTCAAACTCAAATAAGGAAAATTAAAATCTAGAAGATGAGAGCCAACTAATTTAAATTAAGTTGACCATGATTTGAATCTGAAAATTTAAATTAAATTCCATACACGAAATAAAATAAAATAAAATGTGAAATGCAAAGCAATGTTCAAAATTTGCCTTCATCAGTTTGAGCAAAAGCATGAATTTGAGTTTCAAATTTAAAAATCGAATCAGGAAAATTTTGAATTCCTATGCTAAGCTCAAATTTCATGTTCAAAACTGGAAATTGAAAATTTTCAAAACTGAGAATAAGAATTTAAATCAAAGTTAATATTAAATAGAATTTAAATCAAAGTCAATATTAAATTCCCCATCTAATTATTATAACCATGAATTTAAATCCTCAAGTTCTGAAACATCTTCCGAACATCAAAAATTTTGAACTTCAAATTTTGAATCCAAAAATTCAGAGCCAAAGTTCAAAATCCAATTTTTTGCCAGTTATTCCTATTCCTCTTTCTCTCTCTTTCTTCCTTTCTTTCTCCCTCCTCTTGGCGCCTGGACCCCTCCTTCTCCTTTCTCTGGCACCAACTACCATTCGGCCCGTGCACGCTGCGCCCAGTCCCCGTGCCGCACGGCCATCCCACGTGCGCTGGCCTGCCCATGTGACACACTCCTGTGCTATGCTCTGCCCCGCCACCTAGCATTTTGGATCAGCAATAGCCTGCCGTGCCCACCATAAATGGTGCCAACGGTCGGCTGCCCCCTCTCGGCTATAAAAACTGTTGGAATAAACTGGTTTTGGCGTCGGGAGCGGTCTGACCGCAACTAGTTTTCCGGCTCGACCGGAAGTCTGTTTTGTTTTCAGTTTCGGATTTGTATTTTGATTCCATTTCTATTTTTGATTCTGAGTAGGATTAGTAGTAGGGCCTTTGTAATTCCTATATAATAGAGTAAACTGCGAAAAGGTGATGTGTGTTTTCCGGCACCACCAAAGAAACATTGCCTCAAGTTGTTTCTCTATTTTCTTGAAGTACGCACGGTGAGAATCAGAGTTTTGCCATGACGTGTTGTGCTCATTCCATTGACGTGATCCGGAGTGCCTGCTGTCATTTGGTATCAGAGCAAGGCGTCAATGGAGGTCAAGGAAGCAGAGAAGCAAGCAGTGGGAGGAGAAGGCTCCGGCGAAAAGAAACCGCCGGTGCCGCCGCGAGCACCGACGAGAGGGGGATTGGTACCGATCCAATTCCCCATGCTGACCGACACGAACTACGGCTTGTGGGCCGTGAAGATGAAAATCGTCATGCGCTCTCTTGGAGTATGGGTGGCAATTGAAGGAGATGCACCGGTCGAAGAGGAGAAAGACCAGGGCGCTCTGGCCGCCATATCTCAGGCTGTCCCCGACGAGGTCTTGATGACCATTGCAGAAAAGGAGACTGCAAAGGAGGCGTGGGAAGCGATCAAGGAGATGCGCATTGGCGAGGATCGTGTCAAGAAAGCAAGGGCACAGGTGCTAAAGAGGCAATTTGATCGGATGATCATGGGAGAAACCGAAGGCGTTGGTGAGTTCTCTTAGAAGCTCACAAGCTTGGCTGGCGAGATCCGAGCTTTGGGTGTTGAATTGCCGGACTCAACGGTCATCGAGAGGCTGTTCAGCGCCGTCCCCGACAAGTTCCTCCAGATCATAAGCACGATCGAGCAATTCGGAGACATGACGAACATGACGCTGACCGAGGCAGTCGGCCGTCTATGAGTCTTCGAAGAAAGTCAGAAGGGGCGACGCCAAGGCAAGGAAGAAGGGGAGCAGCTGCTGCTATCCCGAGCCCAGTGGGAAGCATTGGCAACACAAGGCAAGGAAGAAGGGGAGCAGCTGCTGCTATCTCGAGCCCAGTGGGAGGCATTGGCGATAAAAGAAAAGAAGCCATACAGGAAGTTCGACAAGACAAAGATCAAATGCTACAATTGCTCAGAATTTGGGCACTTCGCATCCGAGTGCAAAAAGCCCAAGAAGGGAAGAGCAAATGCAACCGAGAAGAACGATGATTCCCCGGTACTATTGATGCTTGAAGCTTGTGAACTGATGGAAGAGAAGGAAGATCGCTCCACCAAAGAAGTGACACTAGTTGAGGACGAGATGCAACTCCAGCTCGGAGTAAACGAGGAAGATGTTGCAGGCGTCTGGTACCTGGATTCAGGGGCTAGCAATCACATGAGTGGCAGCAGGAGTCAATTTTCAGAAATTGACACATCAGTTCGAGGTTCGGTGAGGTTCGGCAATGGATCGGCCGTCAGGATTGAAGGCCGAGGTTCCATTCTAATCGAAGGGCGGACCGGAGAACATCGGATTCTCATGGATGTCTACTACATCCCCACGCTAACTAGCAATGTAATCAGCTTGGGGCAGCTGGAAGAACGAGGTTGCATGGTGGTCATCGAAGAAGGACATTTGGAGGTCTTCGATCGACAAAAACAGCTATTGATCCGTGTCAAGAGAGCAAGAAACAAGTTGTATGCACTCAATCTGGACCATGCTCAACCAATATGTCTTTTGGCTCATCTTGGCAATGACGACTGGAGGTGGCATGCTCGTTTTGGACATCTGAACTTCCAAGCATTGCAGCAACTAGCCCGAGGAGGAATGGTTGAAGGACTACCACTTGTGAACCATATTGAGCAGGTTTGCGATGGGTGTCTTGTTGGGAAGCAAAAACGGACTCCGTTTCCACAAACTTCCAATTTCAGGGCTGCTCAAGTAATGGAACTAGTGCATGGCGACATTTGTGGACCGATTACACCTCCTACACCAGCTGGAAATCGGTTCTTCCTCCTAATCGTTGATGATTACAGCAGGTTCATGTGGATCGCCCCTGTTGAAAACCAAAGATGAAGCATTGACAGCTTTCAAAAGGTTCAAAACTGCGGCTGAAAACAAAGTTGACATGAAGATGAAGGCTTTTCGCACCGATCGGGGAGGTGAATTCAACTTGGATGAATTCAATCACTTTTGCGAAGAGCAAGGCATTAGAAGATTCTTGACAGCACCCTATTCTCCTCAACAAAACGGTATTGTGGAGCGAAGGAATCAAACCGTGGTGGCGATGGCACGGAGCATGCTAAAACGTATGAGTATGCCCGGGAGATTTTGGGGAGAAGTGATGACTGCAGCAGTATACATTCTAAACCGATCACCGACGAAGAGCGTGGAGGGAAGAACTCCGTATGAAGCTTGGTACAATCGGAAGCTGGTTGTCCACCACTTGCGAGTTTTTGGTTGTGTTGCTCACATGAAGAAGACAGGAGGTCACCAAAGCAAACTTGCAGACCGAAGCTCAAAGATGGTGTTCATTGGTTACGCCGCTGGCTCAAAGCCTACCGGATGTTCGATCCATCCACAAGGAGAGTATGCCTCACTAGAGATGTTGTTTTCGAAGAAGATCGAGTTTGGGACTGGGATGCTGCAGAACAGATGACAGGAGTCGCCACCAACGAAGTATTCCACGTCTCGTTTGATCAAGACTCGACGGCAATCACAGAAGAGTTCGAAGGGACGGGTGGTCAGACCGACGTAGCCTCAGCGGTCAGACCGCCCCCAGCCGGTCAGACCGGGATTCCTTCACCGGTCAGACTGCCCTCCGCCGGTCAGACCGGCCTGACTACACCGGTCAGACCGCCTCTAGAAGCGCAAGATGGAGAAGCTTTGGTACAGGCCGCCCCTGAAGAGGACTCACAGTATGAGAGCAGTCCGGATTCTTCTGGAAGGACTCCAGTTCGAATGAGGAGTCTGCAGGAGCTGTATGAAGCGATGGAGCCCGTGCAAATTGAATATTCGGGGTTATGTTTTCTAAGTGCCGAAGAGCCGATGAATTTTCAGGAAGCAGAAACAGAGGAGAGCTGGAAGGTGGCTATGCAGGAGGAGATGAAGTGTATACAAGACAATAAAACATGGAGTCTTGTAGATCTTCCGGTAAACCATCAAGCAATTGGCCTCAAGTGGGTCTTTAAAGTGAAGAAAGACTCACAAGGCAATGTGGTCAAACATAAAGCTTGCCTAGTTGCAAAAGTTTATGTGCAGTGGCAGGGAGTTGATTTTGAAGAAGTATTTGCACCGGTTGCAAGGATGGAGACGGTGAGGTTACTCATCGCTTTGGCGGCTCAAGAAGGATGGCGACTTCATCATATGGATGTGAAGTCGGCTTTCTTAAACGGAGACTTGGAAGAAGACGTATATGTTAGCCAACCACCAGGATTTGTTGAGAAAGGCAAGGAGCACAAGGTCTTGCGATTGCATAAAGCCTTGTACGGCCTAAAACAAGCGTCAAGAGCATGGAATTCAAAACTGGACAAAACCTTAGTGAATTTCGGTTTTGAGAGAAGTCCTTTGGAGCATGGTGTATACAAAAGGAAGAAATATGGAGATTTGCTGCTAGTTGGGGTTTATGTGGATGATTTGGTCATCACGGGAAGTAGTGAGACTGAAACAAGAGACTTCAAGAAACAAATGCATGAAGCCTTCAAGATGAGTGACTTGGGTCACTTGAGTTACTATCTTGGTATTGAGGTTCGTCAAAAGCAAGGAAAGATCACACTTTGTCAAGAAGCATATGCAAGGAAGGTGCTTCAAAGTTGTGGCATAGAAGATTGTAATCCAACTCAAGTACCAATGGAGGCAAGACTCAAATTGAGCAAGAAAAGTACAACACCACCGGTGGACAAAACTATGTATAGAAGCATAGTGGGGACCTTGAGGTATTTGACCAACACAAGACCCGACATAGCATTTTCAGTTGGTATGGTGAGTCGATTCATGGAATCGCCTACAATTGAACATATGAGTGCGGTGAAGCATATCTTGAGATACATCAAAGGAACTCTCAATTGGGGTTGCTGTTATGAAGCAAGAGAGGATGATGAAGAAAAACGCTTGATCGGTTTCAGCGATAGCGACATGGCGGGAGACATAGATGATCGCAAGAGCACAACGGGAGTGGCGTTCTTCCTAGGCTCAAGTTTGATTAGTTGGTTGTCTCAAAAACAAAAAGTGGTGGCATTGTCTTCATGTGAAGCCAAATACATAGCAGCTGCGACGGCGGCATGTCAAGGAGTGTGGTTGGGATCGCTCCTCGGAGATTTGTTAAGTAGGAATCCATTGAAGGTGGAACTCAACAACGACAACAAATCCACAATTGCTTTAAGCAAGAATCCGGTGCATCACGATAGGAGCAAGCACATTGATACTCGTTTTCATTTTATTCGAGAATGTGTTGATGAAGGGAAGATTGATATCAAGTACATCAATACAAGCAATCAACTCGCGGATATTCTAACGAAGCCGTTGAGCAAGCTCAAGTTTCTCGAGATGAGAGGAGATCGGGATGCAAGTTGTGAAGAAAGAAGAAAAACCAGTTTAGGGAGGTGAATGTTGGAATAAACTGGTTTTGGCGTCGGGAGTGGTCTGACCGCAACTAGTTTTCCGGTTCGACCGGAAGTCTGTTTTGTTTTCAGTTTCGGGTTTGTATTTTGATTCCGTTTCTATTTTTGATTCCGAGTAGGATTAGTAGTAGGGCCTTTGTAATTCCTATATAATAGAGTAAATCCCGAAAAGGTGCTGTGTGTTTTCCGGCACCACCAAAGAAACATTGCCTCAAGTTGTTTCTCTGTTTTTTTTAAGTACGCACGGCGAGAATCAGAGTTTTGCCGTGACGTGCTGTGCTCATTCCATTGACGTGATCCGGAGTGCCTGCTATCAAAAACGAGGCCACACCTCCCTAAGACCTCACCTCACCCCGCCTGCTCCTCAATTGCTCCCTCACCTTCAGGAGTGTTCGAGCATCCCCCAAGCCTCTGTCTTCCCTCCCTCTGGCTGCTCCATCGACTCTAGGCCTTCTCCCTCACTGTGGCACCTCCGGCCGATTGCTGGTGCCCGAAGCTCCACCAGGACGTCCCAGAGCTGCTCCAACCACTGGCCGAGCCACCCGTTTTCCCTAGCTCGCCGACTACAGCAGTTTCCCCACCGCTACCCCTGTCCTCGCCGGCTGCCCACCACTGCTTCCGTATGGCTCCTCCGAGTGCCTTGGTAAGTTCCTGGTGCCCACCTCCAGTTTGCGCCCCCTCATTTTTCCTCTCCCTCCCCTCCTGCCACCGTCACCCTTGTGGTCTCCCTGCTTCACCTGTAGTTGTGCTGCCACAGCCACTAGCTCCTTTGGCCTCCTGAGGTTCTAATTTTGGCTATCGGAAGCGTCCCCGTCGCCTGGCCGGTGTGCCACCACTCTCTTGTTCTGTTTTTGGCCAGCATGGCCCCCCTCCTCCGTTGTGTTGCTACCCCTCCCTTTGTTTCTTTCTCCATCCATGACTCGTGGGCCAAGCCTTTGTTTTGGGTTAACAAGTCCAGCTTTGGTATGCTTGTCTCAACACTCTTTTGCAGCTAGCTAATTTGTTAATCTAAATACTCAATTGTGCAATCTAATAGAATATGATATAATGAAGATTCGTGCCAATAAAAGTTAATAAGTTAATCCTCATGCAAGATTAAATAAAGCAAGATTATGCCTTTTGTTGTTTTTCTAATCAGAAGATAAGTTTGTGAGATTCAAGTAAGTAACAGATACTGATTAAAAAGAATACTAGAAGTTTAATTCATGAACATGAATTAAAAGTCTTATGCAAATTAAAAGCACTAGAAAATTTAATCTTGCTTAAATTCATGCCAACTAAGAAGTTTACAAGATAATAAGAATACTTAATAGAAGGATTCAATTTTTCATATTACAATAAAATTAAATTTTAAGTTTTCAAGTCAATTTTTAATACTATCAAAATTTTCTCTAGAAACTCAAATAATGATTTTAAAACCCATCTAAACACTCGTGGCACGAATAATAACTATCACGCATTTATCCCCAATCTAAAGTTATCGGTGCAAATTAAAGTTAATTGGAGTATAAAAATTTTGCCACATAAAATAATAGCTATTGTTAGCTTATCTCAAAATCATGAGGCCTCTTTTTCAAGTAATAATTGGCCAATTGTGGTAAACCATTTAATTTTGTTTATCAGTAATTAGTATGTCATTTAAATTCAAGTCTCCAAAATTATCAGTAAAAAGCCGAGATTTAAAATCAAGGATTACTTTATATTTAAAATAATATCAAAATAACTAGAGCAATAGGAATTTTTATCTCATGTTCTATTGCTAATCAATGACTCTAAGACTGAATTAGAAGCCACTAATACTTATCCTAAATCCAAACATTGCTAAAAGGTAAATAAAATAATGATATTTCATGCGTAGGACATCGTTAATTAAAAAGTCATGCAAAAATGTAGTCTCACCTAATTAATAATCACCCTACCTTTATCTCAAGATTTGATTCACCAATAATACAGGGCAATCCTAAAAGAGAGCCAATTAAAATAGTATCCCCTTGTCTAATAAAACACAAACCATTGGTCACTTAACAAATCTATGAAGCCTCAAATAATCAACTTTGTTCATAATAACAACTGGTTAAAATGACCAAACCCATACTTTAAATTAAGTTATTGAATTAATGGTTCAAGTATTTGGCAGTTGATGATCTCAGATAATATTACACTCAAACTACCAAGTTAATTTGACTAATTTAAAATTATACCTATCTTTTGTGAAACCCGTGTCCTAAACTCACTAAGTTTCACCACTCAGTAAATAATACTCGATATTCCGGATAATCTCTCCCATCTATCTATAGGCTTTGACTAACATATAAAATTTCCTTAATAAATATAAATTAAATAAAGAAAATGTTAATGAAAAGATCGAACCTTGTTACCTCGCAATCGGCTATGTCTAACCATTCTCCAATCTAAAGCGAGATGTTCTCATGAATATTCCTTCAACAACAATCCTTCCTTTTATCCTTTCCAGCGAAGTTTCTCCGTCGCCTCGCTTTCACTCAAAATTCATGTGAATCCATCTCTATCCAACTCGCTAAATCTCATCTAGACCCTCAAAATATAACTAAGCCCAATTAAGTCCATTTGAATGTCTGGAGTTATTGGGTTTATTTAGTTTTTCGTTCGTTTATCATGTAATTAGAAGAAGAAGTCTCGAAGGCATGACAAGTTTGAGCGAGATCAATACTCAGGTAAAAGACGCAAACCAAGGATTCAAGACCACTGACTGAGCAGGCTTTGAATTAGATCAAGACCATGGTAAACCGAGCAAAGTAAGTCATTACGTTGATCATATTGACCCTACATTTTATGCAAAAATTATGTTCCATTTTAAATTAACAAATTGCACGCTTAATTTCATATGCAAATTATTTTAATCTTAAGGTAGTTACGTGCCTACTTGACGAAATAGTATTACTATTGTGCCATCCTTGACATTTGAAATTCATGAACCATGTCACCCTAGTTGATAACGGTATACTTACTAGTTATAAGTCATACTTAAATGCCATGCTAGTTTTGCTGAAGTACCCGGTGTAGGATCAAGAATAATTGACTAGAGGGGTGAATAGAAGGTTCTAAAAATTCTTGCTTTTTAAAACTAATTTCTACAAATTTAGAGCTAAGCAAGATTTATATTGCTATTCAAGACCTACTCAATTCTAGTAAAGCTATGGCACCACAATACAAGACTCTACAAATATATTTCTAGCACAACTAAATATGACAATATCAATAATCTTAATTTGCTAGAAATATAAATGCAAAAAGTAAAGGCAAAGAAATAACCAAATGATGACATGCGATGTTTTGCTGTGGTATTGAAGACTTGTCGGTCTTCACTAGTCTACATTGAGGAAAACCCAAACAACTTAGACCGGCTCCACGAATTAAGCCTTGCTCCTCGATTCCACTAGTAGGTTTTTTTCTCCGCTCCAGAGATGGTGAACACTGAGCCGCTCACAATTTGGTGCTAGGCCTCTTCACGATCTTCTTGAAGAGATCACCGCGCAAACTCTCACCAAGCCGTTTAGAAGCTAACAAACACCAAGAGTAACGAACCATAATCTTTCTTGATAGAACTCAAGTGCCAAGAATCAAACTAGAATGAATGCACTTGAATTTTGCTCAACTATCTCACTATGAATGCAACAAGTGTATATGAGATGTGGAGAGAGTGCGCTATTAGCTCAAAGATATCAAATGAAGTTTCTTCTTTGTCCTTGAACTGGTGGAGGGGTATTTATCCCCCCCCCCACCCAACCAATTTGACCATTGGAGGCAAAATTATTGAAATTTTTAGCACGAGCGGTAGTACCATCATTCATCAGCCAGTACTACTGCACTTCCACCAACTGCATAGTAACAGCTATAGTAGATTAATTTAATACCTTTGAACTAGCTGTTGAATTTCTAACATAGTACTATAGCCGTTGTGGATGCGGTAGTTCCGCTCTCCAGTAGTTCCATTCACATAGGACGGTACTACCGCTTTCCTTAGAGGTCCAAAACTAGCCCTCTCTAGAAATAATGTACCACAAACTAAGTTTTGGTACTTCTGGTGTACGGTAGTACCACTCAGGATTTGCGGTTATACTGCGATATGGTAGTTCCACCAAACGAACCCCAGTACTACCGCTTTCCAGGGAGCAAACATGCTCCAAAAGTTTCTCTCTAGAAAATACATACTGCCAGCTAGGTTTCGGTCCAACCAGGGTGCGGCAGTACCACACCACCTTTTCGGTCATACCGTTGTGCGGTAGTGCCGCCATGTAAACATTGGTACTAACGACTTTTCTGAGAAAAGCATAGTTAGCTTTCAAATTAAATTCTAAATGCATGCATGATCCTAGATTAATCCAATGGCACAAGAACATGCTATGAAGCTACTAGTCATGATCCCTCTTAGTAGTACGATATCTAACCTAAAATTGGGTCTTCCATCCTTTTCTCCTAAGACCGATAAAATCAAAAGGGATGCTAGACTAATTATACCTTTGTATTGAGCCATATTAATCTTCATGTTGACCTTTAGCATGCATCTCTAGGTTGTCATATTCGTCACCAGGAGTAAACCTTTCAAACACTCAATAAACATGTTAGTCTCATATTCACATATTGTCATTAATTACCAAAATAATTTTTAGGGGCCTAGATGCTTTCAATCTCCCCTTTTTTGGTAATTAATGACAACCCAATCAATATGTGAGAAAGATATAGTTTTGAATATACCACTTGTTAAAAAAATGAGTTGTATATTCTTGTTGTGACTTTAAGAAAAAGTAATTCTTGGAGTGAGCTCAAATAATTGTTTTGCAAGCACATGTAGAGATTTTTGAAAATTTTGGCAGAGTTTCTTTTGTTTGTTGAACTTTGAGAGAATTGACTATACCACACAACATAGAGATTGCAATTCACAAGAGTAACATAACTTAACCACAAACCCAAGTTCAACATATTACATAACATGTCCACATAGCATAGAACACAATATTAATACTATTATAGTTTATTACACCACAAATCCAAATATATAGCATAGTATAGATAATAAGTTTTTTCACTTAACCTTTCACTTTGCTTCTCCCCCATTTGCTCCTTTTCTTCTCCCCCTTTGGCATCAAAACACCAAAAAGGGTTAGTCCTGTGGTCCCTGAGGCAAAGGATGACAGCAGCGATAGCAGATGTATCTGACTAGAGAGGGAGGATGAGCCATGGCATACTCAAGAGAAGATACTCTGTCCCCATGAGTAGAAATTGTGGCAGTCAAGGAGGCAAGTTATTCAGTTGTTTCTACTTGGCATCTCTCCAACCTCAACACTGTAAAATAGACCTGAGAAAGGGAAATTTGTTTTGCATCTAGTTCATCTTCTTCTTGAGCCTGGGGACAAGGAGCTACAGGGATAGAAGAACCCTCTCGTGGCTTGTATGTCTTATGAATGGATCCCAAGCCTCCACGATATCCAGTCTTCTGGATGATCAAAGTCATGATATAAGGAGCATAGTTTATTCTTTTGACCTGATCATTTTTGGAAGAAGCAATTTTCCAAAGGATGAGATCTACCACATCAAACATCCTGCCATGCATAATGTCGTCAATCAAGTTCCAAGCATGTCCTCTGATGGCGTCATAGTTCCCGCTCTTAGGGAGAATGGTGTGGTTAATGATCCGGTTGAACAGGCTGGGCATAGGGAGAAGACCAGCTAGCTTTCCTGGGGTATATCTGACATTTGCATCATAGTAATCCGTCCAGGCTGGAACCAAAAGTGCAGCTTTGTCATAGACTTTCTCATACTTGCTCGACTCAGTCCTAAGAGCTAGCTCATATTCATGCTTTTAGCAATCCAACTAGGTAGTCCCTGTCATTCATACCATATGAGAGAAATCAAGAGACACATGCAATGTGGCATAGAATTGTCGAATGATCTCTTCATTGTAGTCACGTATTAGAGCCACTAGGTCATGAATGCCAGCCCTTTGAAATAGCCGATATGCTCCATCATACTTGCCTTTGGGGGGCATACATTTGTACATATACCAGTTGCTGAAATCTAGTGTGAAACCTCGAACTTGTAGATGTATTGGGAGCACAAATTGATTTCTATGATGCAGTATAGCATATTCTTTTCCTGTGATCATCCTAAAATTTATTTGTTCCTCCTCGGGCTCTTCCATTTCTTCATCTGATTTCGCTTGTGAGCTCTCCACATTGTCATATTCGGTTTATGTGTCATGAGCAGGTCATATTCCCTATTTTCTCTACTCTTCTGAGCTGCCTCTGGATTGACTCCAGTGGATTGGGCAGGAGCCTAGGCTTCAAGTGGCTAAGGAGGAGAGCAGGTTTAACCAGGGAAAATATTGTTCTTGTAGTGCCATAGAACTTGGGAGTAGTGTTCTTAATCCTAGGCATCTTCAGACAGAGAGAACAGACAACAAGGAGAAATTAGATATCAATAAAAATAGGTTGGAGTTAAATGGAAAGTAAGTTAGTGCCTTGTCAAAAAATGGTAGTACCACCATGAAGTTAGCAGTAGTACTGCCATTAATGGCTGGTATGGCCGCACCACGGTAGTACCGCTTTCTCTAAACATGTTCTAAGGCAAACAAATGTGTGATTTTTCTAGTGTTTTCTTATGGATTGAATCCATGGAATTGATACATTAATATCAAATAACACCAATTTTACCCATTTGCCCAAGAACAAAGCACTAAATCATCCACATTTTCCAAGAAACCTAATTTCGACCTAAGGTTCAAGAATAAAGCAAAGGAAAGGATTGAGAGGCACTTTTACCCTAAGATTTGAGGGAGATGAGCCCTTAGGCCGCAAGAGATGAATAGGAATCATCGAAACCAGGGTATGGAGGCAAGCAGAATAACTACTTAAGGTGGAGAGGTTAAAGATAAAGGATCGGGGGAGGTAGTTAATGTGCTTCACCAATCGGCTCGGTAGTACCGTGATCTCAATGCTGGTAGTATCAGTCATCGATAGTACCGCACAATACACACCGGTAGTACCGCAAATTACATAGCGGTAGTTCCAATATTTTTGAAACTCCAGGAATAGATCTTGGAATTTTGAGAATTATGCAAATGATCCCTAGTTTTGCACTCAAATAAATGTCATTTAGGATCATTATGCATTGAAGGAACTAAGGAATATTTGAGAACATAGTTTTTATGAACATAGAGGTTTTTAGGAAAATATTAGAAAATATCTTTCTTGAAAGCTCCAATAACACCAAAATAGGAACGAGGTGCATGAGGCATGAGTTCAAGCAACATTTGAATAGTCTTATAACATTTAATTTATTCCTCAACTTGCAAAAATGGCTTTCATCTAAAGATTTGGTGAAAATGTCCACTAATTGGTCTCCAATCCAAATGTGGCTAATTTCAATATCTCCTTTGCTCACATGATCTCTCAAGAAGTGGTGGCATATATCTATATTTTGGTTCTTGAGTGTTGGACCGGTTTATTGGATATTTTCACAACACTTATCATTATTACACAATAGACACATTTTATCAAATTTAATTCCATAATCCATCAAAGTTTGCCTCAGTTATAATAATTGAGTACAACAACTACCGGCAGAAACATATTCGGCTTCAGCGGTAGAAAGTGCTATGAAATTTTGTTTCTTGGAAGACCATGAAACTAAAGATCTACCTAACAATTGACAGCTTCCCGAGGTGCTTTTTCTATCCACTTTACAACTCACATAACTAGAATCCAAATATCCAATGAAATCAAATTTAGAACCTTTAGCATACCATAAGCCATTATTAGAGGAATATTTTAAATATCTTAGAATTCTTTTTACGACCATCAAATGGTACTCTTTTGGTGATGCTTAAAAACATGCACACATACAAATGCTAAATATGATATTGGACATAGATGAGGAAAGATAAAGCAATCTACCAATCATAGATCTATAAAGCTTTAGATCTATCATTTTATTTCCCTCATTGAGATTAAGAAGTTTGTTTGTCACCATGGGGTTATTGACGGGTTTTGCGTCCTCCATGCCAAACTTCCTGAATGAATCCTTCACATACTTCATTTGTCTTATGAATGTTCTATCCTTGATTTGTTTGATTTAGAGTTCAAGGAAATAGCTTAATTCACCAAATTCCCTAGACATTATATCCTTGATTTGTTTGATTTATCATGGACATTTCAAATTCCCTAGACATTATATCACCAAATTCTTTACAAAAGTCTTGGTTAGTAGACCCGAATATGATATCATCAATATAAATTTGACATACGAAAAAAATTATCATCAATAATTTTTGTAAATAGTATTGTATCAACCTTCCCAATGTTAAATCCTTTAGAAAGTAAAAAATCTCGAATGCGCACATACCATACTCTAGGAGCTTGTTTTAAGTCATATAGTGTCTTGGAGAGTTTATGCACATGATTAGTAGGATTTTTAGAATCACAAAACCAAGAGGTTGTTCAACATATACAAGTTTGGTTATGTTTCCATTTAAGAATACACTTTTAATGTCCATTTGGAATAATTTGATATCAAAACTTGATGCAAAGGTAAATAATATGCGAATAGACTTAAGTCTAGCTAGTGTAAAAAAATTTCATCATAATCTAAATGCTCAACTTGAGTATAACTTTGAGTGACTAACCTTACCTTATTTCTTACCACAACTCCATTTTCATCTTGTTTGTTGTGGAAGACCCTTTTGTGCCAATTACGTTACGCTCCTTGGATCTTTCTATCATATCCAAATGTCATTTTGGGCAAAGTTATTAAGCTCTTCATGCATTGCATTCACCCAATCCAAATCATCTAGTGCATCATCTACATGCTTCAACTCAAGAGAAGAAACAAAAGAGTAATATTCACAAAACAAAGCTACATGGGATCGAGTTTGAACACCCTTACTCATGTCACCCAGTATTTGATCTATCGGATGATATTTTGGAATAGCATTATGGATCTTTGGGGGGTAGTGTTGAAGGTTGTTCTTATTTTTCTTCCAAATCAATTGCTTAATGTTGGTTGTTGTGGAAGAAGTAGGAGCTTCAATTTATTTTGATGAAGATGATTCTCTTGAATCCTCCTTTGGCTTGATATCTCTAATTTGCATATTCTTCATTACTTGTTTTTAATCCTTTATCACTTATATCATCCAAATTTTCTTGCTCTTCTTGAGACTCGTTAGTCTCATCAAATTGAACATCACATGTCTCTTCAACTAAACTGGAGTTTTGCTGAAGACACGATAAACTTTACTAATAGAAGAATAACAAAGCAAGAAACCATTATCACATTGACTTTGAAATTTAGAAAGTCGAACACCTTTTCTTAAGATATAGCATTTTCAACCAAATACTCGAAAGTAAGAGATTTTCTGTTTTCTTCCAATGAGAAATTCATATGAAGTCTTTTTCAAAAGATGATGAAAATAAAGACAATTTATGGTATGACATGCAGTGTTAATTGCTTCCGCCTAAAAGTTATCAGAAGTATTATATTCATCAAGCATTGTCCTAGCCATTTCAATTAATATTCGATATTTCCTCTCTACAACTCCATTTTGTCCTGGATTGTAGGTAGTGAAGAGTTCATGCTTTATTCCAAGTTCATCACAAAAATCTTCAATTTTAGTGTTTTTGAACTTAGAACCATTGTCACTATGGATTTTCTTTATTTTGAAATCAAATTCATTTTGAGCCCTTTTTACAAAACTTTTGAAAATGTCGGAGGCTTTCGCCTTGTGATGTAAGAAGAATATCCATGAATATCTAGAGTAATCACCTATAATGACTAAACAATAACTATTGCCTCCAATATTCTTATAGGTTGTTGGCCCAAACAAATTCATATGTAAGAACACTATTAGCCTAGATGTTGACATGATACTTTCGGTAGAATGAGAATTTGCATCTTACTTCGCAGCTTGGCAAGCGCTACATAATCTATTTTTCTCAAACTTAACATCTTTCAAGCCAACTACTAAGTCATGTTTGAAAAACTTTTTGAGTTAAATCATGCCCACATGACCTAGCCTTCTATGCTATACCAACCCAAAGAGATTTTTGCTATTAAATGAGTTTTTAAACAAGAATCACTAGAAGAGAAATCAAATAAATAAAGATTTCCAAATCTAAAACCTTTGAAAATTAATTCATTTCCTTTTTCTTTTGAAATGGTTACTCCATCTTTAGATAATGAGTATATTAATCTAAGATTACATAATTGAGCTACGGATAGCAAATCAAAAATTAATGTTTCTATAAGAGATACATTAGAAATTAAAAGGTCATTTGAGATAGCGATTTACCCAAACCAAGAACATTTCCTTTGCTATTGTCTCCAAAGGTGATCTTTTCATTGCTCCCATTTTCAAAAGTGGTGTACATCTTTCAGTCTCCAATCATGTGATGAGTGCAATCGCTATCAAGCACCCAATGCATTTCACCAGTCTTGTAGTTCATCTACAAAAGAAAATCAAGTTCTTTTAAGTAACCAAATTTATTTAGCTCCTTGAAGGTTAGTGACAAAGGTTTTAGGCACCCAAATAGTATACTTTTTAGCGTCTAAAATTGAAGTGCCAATAAATCTTGCAATAACATTACCATCCTTACTTTTCTTAAGCATATAACATGAATCATATAAACCTTCAAAAGGAGTCATACCAATAGGAGAAATTGGTTGCAAATGTCCTACTTCCCGGCACTTGTAGCAATATTTACCGTTTTGTTTAACAAACCTTGTGGGCTTGTTTACCGGTTTCTTACCCTTCTTGGGCACACAACCAAGTCATTGTTTGTTGAATTAGCACCTTTGCTCACTCAAAAGCTTGTCAAGGGTGGCATTATCCTTGAAGCACCATTCCAAACTTTTGCTTAACTTAGTTATTTGCTCCTTTATCTCATTGTTTTCAACAACAAGCTTTGTATCATAAGACTTAACATTATTTTGATTGGAGTCAATATTAGAGCAACATGGCATGGAAAGTAGATCATCACATGAAATAGATGTACTAGTTCTAGCAATTTATACACTAGGAAATTCATTAAAAATATCACATGTAATTCTAATACTAGTGCAAGACTTTCTTAAATTTTCTTAGATAAGCAATTCATGAGTTTCCTTTAGCTCATCATAAGAGTCTTTAAGAGAGATATGCTCTTTTTCAAGGCCTTAAATTTTGCCTCTTCTTTTCCAAGATATTCATTCAATTCTTCCAACATATCCATAAGCTCATCATATGAAGGTTCATCATCATCAAAGGATTTTACCTTATCTCCTTTTGCCATGAGGCATGTAGGAGACAAGAAGAGTGATGAAGCCTCCTTGATGACGATGCCGACAAGACCTTTCTTCTTGGGGGACTCACCCTCATCAGAGTCAGAGTCGGTGTACTCCTCATCGAAATTCCATTCTCCAATGTGAGTTTCATTCTTGCCATCCTTGTGAAGCTTCTTGAAAAGCTTCTTCTTGCCATTGAATTCCTTCTTCTTAGTTGATTTTCCCTTGTCATCCTTCTTTGTAGGGTAATGAGAGGCAATGTGCCCCTTCTCATCATACTCATAGCAACGGATATCGCTGTAGCACTTGTTGTCGTTGTAAGAGCGCCCCTTCTTGCCTTTTTCATGATTAGCGCTTCGGTGTGAACTCTTCTTAATTTCTTCATTCTTCACATGAGGAGAGCCAATTCCTCCTCAGAATCATCCTCATTATCTTCAGACTCATCGCTTGACACCATTTTGGCTTTGAAAGTGTTAGACCATGTGGATGGTCGTAATTAAAGTGACGATAAATAATTGACATTTGGATTGTATTGAAATTTGTGTTTGTGGAAGTTTCGGTTGATTATAGTTGAAAGTTTCTAGTCTAAGTGGCTTTGATCAGTGTCTGAGTAGTTTGGACCAGTCCAAGTGGCTTTGATCAACGTCCAAGTAGTTTTGAACAAGTCTGAGTAGCTTTGGAGTATTGAATGACATTCAAGTAGCATTGGAGGATCAAACGACGTACCAGTAGATTTGGAGTATCGGATGACATTCGAGTGGTAGCAGATTATTAGACGGTGTTTGAGTGGCATTGGAGCATTAGACGGCGTTCGAGTGACATCGAAGTATCGAACGGTGTTCGAGTGGCACAGAGGATCGGATGGCGTTCAAGCAGTATTAAAGCTCTGAGTGGTATCACCTAGGATTCGAGCGGTGCGGTCGAAGATTTTGAGCACTGAGCAATCAAAGAACTCGTGTCAAAGACCCCAGTGTTCGGATGAATAGTGATGTAGCCAGTACTCGGAAGAGTACTGTAGCAATGATTGGTACTCGGAAGAGTACTGTAGTAGTGGTCGGTACTCAGAAGAGTGTTGTAGCAGTGGTCAGTACTCGGAAGAGTACTGTTGTAGCAGTTGGTACTCAAAAGAGTACTATAGCAGAATTCGGTAGTTAGAAGAACTTGGTACTCGGTAGTCAGAAGGACTCAATGCTTAGAAGTCAGAAGGACTCGGTACTCGGTAGTCGAGGGTTTAGCGATCGATAGTTGTAGACTTTGCGATCAGTGGCCGAAGGCTTTGCGGTTGGTGATCAGTTGTCGTAGGCATTATGATCGGTAGTCGTAGACTTGTGGTCTATGATCGGTACTCATAGGCTTCAAGTATGTGTTGGATCAATAGTCTGATCGGCTATGATCGTGGATGATCTGGTTTGTGGTGTTTAATGGATAAGAGTGTGGTTTGCGTGTGTGGACTAATGTCGCTCAAGTTGTGAAGAATGTGTGCCATGGAAAGTTTCTTTGGTCTTTGCATGTGCAGGTTGGCATGGAGGTGGTCATGGTCGATGACGAGGAGAACCGGGACTAGGATGGGGAGATCTGAGATCCTGACAGTTGACGATGTCATGCGAGGTGGTCAGGCTCACGTTGGAGCACATGGAGATCAAAGGTGATGATGCGTGGAGAAGATACGGGAGGTGCAGTCCCAGAGGCTTCAACAAATGAGGATGATGCGTAAAGAAGATAGGAGGTGCGTTTCCAAAGGCTTCAACATGGAAGGTGATGGTGCATGATGAAGATATAGGAGGTGCAATCCTGGAGGCTTCGTCACGTGTTGAGTTAGGAGTTGTGGACGAAGTCCATAACTTGGAAAGTTTAGAGATTGGTTAAAACCCATGTTCAGAAGGGTTCCGGGCCCCTTGATTTTTAGAAGAGACAAGATTTTGTGTCCGTGTTTGAGGTGAACGCAGTTTAGGGCTCTAGCATATAAAAGCAGGGGAGAGGCTAAGTGTTGAGCCGTGGCTCTGTGGAGGCTTTTTGTTCTAGAATTTTTAGGGGTGCTGTGAGGGCACTTTGTAGCCATATAACATGATCCAAAAATAATATATTAGATCTATTCCAAGAAAAGTTAGTCAGCATCGATGACGTATTTTCTGAGCATTGTTTTCTTTTGACTTTGGTGACATGATAACACATCACTATCTTGAGTGCCACGAGCTTGGGGTCTTCAGCCGTCGGTTCAACCCAACCGAGTAGAGCATGGTGTTGTCTTTGGCATGTTTTTGTTCGAGCGGCTGAAGCTTTCGAGTGTAGGAAGATTTCGACCACATGCAAAGGAGGCCATAGCGAGTAGTTGAAGCGAGCGGTCGAACAATCGAAGCATTCATCGAGCGTGTGTAAAGGAGGTCAAGCGAGTAGACAAATGACTTGCGATCGAAATCTACATTCGGTAATTTAGATTAATTTTTCTTCTGGTTTGAGATTTGTTTTCAGGTATCAGAAAGCGGAAGCAATCATTCACCCCACCCCCCTGATTGTGACATATGATCTTTCAAGTGGTATCAGAGCCAAGTTGCAATGGCGTCAGATCGGGATCAGTTCTCAGGTAAGCCACCATTTTTCGTTGGATCGGATTATCTCTACTGGAAAATACACATAGATATTTTTCTACAAGCACAAAGTAACGCTATTTAGCAAAAAGTTGGGAATTTATATATAGTGCCTTCTATTGTTACTATTAAAAATACTACTAATGTTGAAGCTAATGCTAAGGCGAGAAATATATTATTACAAGGTTTAAGTATAAATGAGTTTGTCATAATTACTCACATTAAATCTGCAAATAAAATTTGGACTACTCTATTTAATTATCATTAAGGTTCTAGATCTGTTAAAGGTGTTCGACAGAACCAATTCAAAAATGAGTATTCTAAATTTAAGATAAAACCTAGAGAATCAGTAGATGCATTTTTTATCACTTTAATAAAATTGTTAGTAATTTACAATTTGTTGATGTCACATACTCTGATTCTGACAATGCTCATCAAATTTTAAATGCTTTGGATATGTCTGTTTGGAATGTGTTAGTTAAAACTATTAATCATTCTGTTAGCATAGAAATACTTACTTTGAGTGATCTTTATTCCAAGATAAAAACACATGAGATTGATGTTTTGGCTAGGATAAACACGTATACATTTGCTCTATTTCAGATAAACAATTAGAGGAGATTCCAGAAGAGAAGTTTGTACTTCTCTCCAACAGAGTGACCAAGGCGATTAAAAACATCAGATCAAGGTGGAGAGGAGATCCAATTAGATGCTACGAATGTGGTGAGCAAAACCACATCAAGATAAATTGCCCCAACTGAGGAGCAAGGAGGTCAATGATGACAAGGCCCCAACTCATCGCTCTCAAGTCAAAATTGACCCAAACAAGAGGTTTCACTATCGCAGGGTGGTCAACAAAATAATTTCAGCACTTAATGAGATTGATTTGAGTGATGATGATTCTAGAAGCGATGATGAGGGCAATTGCAAGAAGGCCAAGGAGGTGGACTTCATAGGGATGTGCTTTATGGCAAAGATGAGGAGCTCGACAATGATAACCTCTACAGTGATCCTAAAGAGGTAAAAACTTCTTATACCGATCTATCTTGTGCTATGCTAAGATTGACCAAGGAGTTCAACAAACATAAAAGGAAAGTTAAAAATCATGATTTTATTGTTGATAGCTTAAATTCTGAAACCAATAGACTGAGAGCGTCTATTCCTAATAATGATTTCCACGAGTCTTGTTAAGTCTTACATTCTGAATTGGAGTCTACTAAAATAATTAATGCATCAAACTTGGTACAACTTAGTAATGTAACTAATAAACTTGATGACTTGAGATTGGCACATGTTTGTTGCAATGAAAAGTTAAAACTTGCAAATGATGAAATTAAAAAGTTCAAGTCTAGTTCTTCTGCACAATCTAAAGCTTGCTCTAAGTGTGACTTGCTTCAAGCTACATTGAATTCATCTTAGGAATCAATTCAACAAATGCCCCTCGGCTATAAAGCCCACGCATCATCTCCACTTGCCTCCAATTGCTCCCTCTCAGCTCTGTTTGCCCCTGAGCACCCCCACTTCCCTTCTTCCTCACCTTCGATCACCCGAGCCACCGCCAACACCTATCAACCTTAACTACGCCTCCTTTCAATTCACTGCACTTGGAGCTTCACCTTGGAGTCCCGAAGGTGACTCGACGCTCACCGAACATTTTCATCCTCTCCGGCGAGCTACCCACGACGACCATCTCACCACCAATCCGGGTCAATGTTGATAGCTCCCTCTGTGCCCTCCCGAGAGTCGCCCTTGCTTCCGGTAAGCTCCCCGCTGCCCCGTGTTGCTCCCCTAGATCGCAATTAGGCTGTAATGTTGTTGGCCGCCGTGGTGCCATGCTCCCATGTGTCTCCACCATAGAGCTCACCACTAGTTAACCCGTGCTCCAAATTGGGTGCCACCACCTCACCTAGAGGTGCAAACCAAGTCGAGGGTTCCATTTTGGCCCTTCCCTCTGACCGCCGTGGCCCCTCTCGCTAGCGATGACCTACGCCTTGCTCAATGGGAGGAAGAGCTATTGTAGTGCAAAGATTAGGATTAGGTTCATAATTAGTCTAAGTATAATGGCTGGTGATTAGCTTAGTTAACCCTCACTGACCAATGGCCCCCTTTAAGAATCCTTTAAAACCCCAGTTTAAAGGCTAGAGCCACTGATAAATGGGCCTGGTTCACTGTGTTGAGCGGTGAATGATCCCACCTATCAGCCCTTTAGGCTTTTCCTTTAGAAATTTAATTCAAAAATGAATTTAAAACCCATGAGTCCCACCCGTCAGCCTCTATAGCCATTTTAGTAGAAAAATAATTCCAAAAAATTAAATTCTGTGGACCCACACCTGTCAATGAGAGAGACTCTCTCCTCTGTTAATTTTTTATTTAATCCAAATTTAAAATTTGGAGAGCACGTTCTTACTCATTTTAAATCTAAATTTGATGAAATTTATTTCTAAATTCATCCAAATTCAATATTTATCTAATGATAGTAGAATTGTTTAATTTGGAGTTTATTTGAATTTTCTTTTGTATTTATTTATTTTGCTAACATGTTTATTTGCTTTTTGATGCGATCATTCAAGTAGAGTACGAGAGCATGGAAAAACCGTGGTACGAGACAACTCAAGAGCTTCAAGACTAACCCTCTTGTGTGACAAGTGAATCAATGCTTTGATCATTTTGAACCTATCTTTATGCAAATTATATTTGTTTAAATTTATCAAATTTCATGTTTTACTTGTTATGAAATGTATGTTCAACTTAAGGTTACATACATGCCTATTTGGCATTGTAGTACTATTACACCATCCTTTAGACCGTTAAATCATATAATCTGTATCACCCTAGATACTTAATGCTAACTTTACTATCTATAAGTCATACTTAATTGTCATACTAGTCTTGCTTAAGTACTAAAGTATTAAATTGCTCTATCATCTTTTAATTATAAAATTAGTTTTGAACAGTATCGGAGAAACATGACTCCACCTCTAACTCGGCATGACGTGAGAGTTTGGCCTCAAGGTCTCAGAAGACAGGGAAAGCAAGACTGCATACAACTGTGGCTGTGGGTGTTGATGTGGGAGGGAGCCGCTGGAGAAAAGCCCAAGAGGTGGGCTGTGTTGTAGCAATCAGCCCGGGATGGCCCTCGTCCGCTCGTCGGTTGTCATTTGCTCGAACCACGTAATTGTGACTTAGATCGGGACATTATAAAACCATGGTTATTTGACGTAACACACTCAAGTAATTGACTACCCTGCTCAATGCGAGTTTCTGGCTATTGGATTCTGATTTTTTTTTTACATTGGTGTGACTAAAAATGAACTATAGTTGTTGTTAGTTTTTTCTAAGCAATTAAATTTAAAAAATAAAAAATCATTACGGATAATTCAAAGGAATAAAGGGAACATAGAAATGGCAAAAAAACTCTAAAAAAACCAACAAAACTAAAAAAACAAAATTAAGAAGTCAGAACCTGAAACCTTTTAAAGCGGCGCATAATATCATTTAAACTTCGAGAGAAAAAGGGTAAAGAGTCGTTTTGCTGTTGGGAGTTGGGAGCCGATTGTATACCCATCTTAGTTACAGGTATGGATGCAAACAGATCGAATACAAACGGATAATACCTCTACCATATTTGTTTTCATTTTTTTCTCGGATGCGGATACAAATATGGATGCCTCGGATACAAGTACAAATACGAATAATTTCGAATACAGATATGGAGCGAATATAAATCGAAACGAATACGGTCACGAATATTTATCGAAACAAGAAAACCCCTCAAATTGTACATCCAAAATCAATAAAAATACATAAATAGTTCATCTTATCAAAACATTCATGAAATTTGAACAAGCATAAGTATGTTCATCTACAAAAGTACATGTCACCACGGTTGCGTAGGGTCAACCCGTGAAGAAATCGACCTTCTGAAAGGGCCAGAACAGAAGAAATAATAATTGAGAAGGGCTATATTGCAATTTCATAAAAGTGAAGGGCTAGATCGCAAAATGCCAAAATCCCCTATCTCCCTCAAATCCTTCTTCATTTCTTCTTTTGGGACTAGTCGCCTCCCTTCTTCGCTCCTCCGGCCGTCTCCCTTCTCCACCACGCCACCGCATCCTCCCTTCCTATGCGCCGCCACCAAGCCACACCTCCCACTAAGTGGCTAATGGTGGGAGAGCGGCTATGGGCTTAGTTATGACCAATGGGTCAGATATCTGAATTTTCTAATCTTCGGATAGTATGAGTCCGTATTCGTATTCGATGGATAGTGCGCTACCATATTCGTCATATTCGTATTTGTTTCTGACAAAACAATCCGTATTCATTTCCGATCTGAGACTATCTAAGAAAAATCCAAGCCGAAACATTCCGTATTCAAAAATTGTCCAAATCGATTAGAAACTATCCGATCCGTTTTCACCCCTAGGTACAGAGATCTTTGAACACCACACAATGGCATAGCTAGGTGGAGAACACTGAGGGGGCAATTTAATATCATATGTTTATAGGTTGTCATATGTGTTGTGGTTACAGACCAAAGAGAGAGAGAGGTATGGTAGTGGAGAGTTAGGTGAGCAATGCTTAGAGTTTCCCCATGGCTCAGATTTGTATATATATATATATATATATATATATATATATATATATATATATATATATATATATATATATATATATATATATATATATATATATATATATATATATATATATATATATATATATATATATGCACATGGGGAGCGTTTTACAATTATACCCTTACACTCAAGTATCCCTCTCAGGGGCATTTACGTCATTGTACATGTCCCATTTTGGGCTTTACAACCCTCTAACAGGCCAGCTGGGCTTAGGTGGGGGCCACCCCTACAACAGGAGCCTCTCATGGTGAAGGGCTTCACGGGCCAAAGCCATGTCGTCGAGCCACTTGGCCCCCTCCATCCCTGCAGCCTGTGACCTTCAATGATTTTGGACAAAACCGTTGCGTGCTGGCGCGGCCTATCTTCGCATTGAGGATGTGGAACCGGACCTGTTGTCAAAGGTGTCCTGGAGCCGTTTAGTCGTGGATTCAAAGATGCCTAGCGGAGTCACCTGAGCGAGTCGAGCGTGGGGCGGAGACGGGTTCCTTCAGCGGACGCATCACCGATGCACGGGGGCCGCCTCCGCATGTACCCGGGCTTTTGACCCGCGCTCGAGGCGCCGGACACGTGTCGGCTTGATGGCGCCGCTGCCGTCGAGGGCCGCTTAGGGAAAACGCGTGTGCGCGCGCGATTAGGCGACGGGTGTCGTACGCGCCTTTTCGAGGGCACGAGACACGTGGCCTGTCAGGACAGGGGCGCGGCGCCTCATCTTTTGCCAGCTGATCTTCCACCGGTTGAACTTCTGCCGGTTCGGCTATTCCAGTCGGGGGGCAAGTGGGTATATAAGTGCCGCTATCACAGCATCATCCCTTCGCATCCCTAGCTATTCGCTTTGTTGCTCCTTGCTTGAGCGGGCCGCGTTCCTGCATGCAATGGCAAGGTTTGATCTGTTCTTACAAGTAGGCCTTCTTGAGTTCATCCGCGTTCTTTGATCGCGTCAGCTGGCACTACTATCAAAGAATGTTGATGGACTGAAGGTGGCCTATTTATAAGACTATCAAAGAATGTTGATGGACTGAAGGTGGCCTATTTATAAGAACAAGTCAAAACTTGTCGTAAATCGTCCGTCGTGTCCCCCGATTGTGAGGAGCGCAGACGATTGGATCTCCGTTGGTTGGGGTTGTGTGTTGGAACCCGGAGTAACAACTCCTAGATCCTCTGTGTAAATCGCACTAGTCCAGGATCAGCTAGTGCACACAGTACAACAAAGATAAATACCAAGCACAATTGACCAATTATATTAAATAAAAAGGTACGGCCTTATGGCCAAGTCTTACAGCAACGCCCGTTGGAAAATAAATAAAAAAAAGAACTGCGGAAGCAAACTGATAAATAGCGAAGCCCAAGCCTGCCCACAGGCAAATGACAGTAAGACACAGCCTATTTGTCCAAATCTTCACTGTAGTCGACGTTGTCTTCCTCTGTATGGAGATTGCAAGGTGAGTACAAACTTGTACTCCGCAAATCACACGGAGAATGCAACATAATGATAAAGGCTTCAATGGAAGGCTTATAGGGTTAGTTTGCATAAAACAACATTTAAAAAAATACAATAGATAGATTGAAATTGCTGAATTAATACAGTAAGTATAAACATAACTTGTAATAGAAAATATTACCGTCAGTGCAGGCTCCGACCATACACCAACCTATTCACGGGCATCCCACCCGGACCATCTTTTCCAAAAGATCACGTATGGATTCCATCCATCCACACGCTTCCAAACACTCGTGGATTCCATCCATCCACAAGCTTTCAATCTCTCTCATGGGTTCCACCCACCCACAAGGTTTTCATTCTCTCATGGATTCCATCCATCCATAAGGTTTTCGGAAATCATTTTTGAAAAACAAAATCTAATCCATGAAAAACTTTTACTCAGCATGCCCATGACCGTGGGCACGGCTATCCAGGATAGATTATACACTCTGCAGAGGTTGTACAGCTTTACCCACAAGACATGATCATCCCGTTGTACCACTAGATTACACACTCTAAGGCTTCACCCCAGTAAGGAATCAACCAGACCGGGACCCCCTCTTGAGCCTAGGCGAGATTTCTCATGGCTTAACCACGCTCGCCCAAGTGAGACTTCACATGGCACCAACCACGCTCACTTTCAACCTACGACTTGACTCAGGTTGGGACTTCACAAATTACTCAGCCAGGGCTGTCCCATACCAACCATGTGGTCGCACGATTAGGGCTTTGCAACAAGAACTCACTGACCGGTCCTTAATCGACTTAGGCCCAACCACATACCCCTGCACAAACCAACCATGCGGCTCCAACCAACAGGGCATGCCTGCACCCACCAATCTAACCAATTTCCTAAGTCTAAACCAGGTTTTTATTTTTTGTTTTCAAAATAGTTCATAAACCTCCTTGACTCACCAAAATCAAGAGTACATATCAAAAGCATATCATTTTATGTAAACAGGGTTATCATTTTATGTGAAAGATATCCCAACCCATAATTATGTCTAAGCAAAGCTAAGTATTTTCTAATCATAAAGTCCCTAGTCATACTAATGTATCAATTAGAGTTTTAATCTAGGGTTACAAGGTATCAAGGTAATTCAAGGTCAATGGAGATAATAACAAGTAGGCAATAGGTATATTCAAACTGAATTGAAATAATTGAATAAAAACATGCATGCAGAATAATTTAAATCAACATAATTTTATTTTGAAAACTGGGATCAACATGATCAAGGAGTGTGACTTGCCTTGCTCTTCAACTTGGTTTGAATCTTCGTCGAAAAATTTTCCCGAATCGTTGAAGTCTACACGTGAAAATAAGCCACCAAATTCAAATAAATTCAAAATAAATTCAAATTGACTTCAAATATTTGAATTGAGGCTAGACATGGATAGAGGGGAATTTTTTATGAATTTAGAAATTTGAATGGGCTCAATCGGAGTTAGGACGAAGAAGAACAGGCTCCAGGAAGTTTAAATTCAGAGAAAAAGAAAAAGAGTAATTTCTGGAATTATTTTTCTACTGAAAAAGGGATTTATGGCGTCAGCATGGATTAATGAAATTAATTTCCTAAAGGAAAATCTGATTTATGGCGTCAGCCCTGGCCTAGAGGGACTGACAGTGGGCCCTAGGTCTATGGACCGGGTCCACGGAGGTGGAAGGTGGCTGAGGTGGCATGGGGTATGCGGGGGCGCTGACGGCGACGCGGCGCCGAGGTGGTCGGGACGTGGCGCCACGTGGGCACTGAGGCGCCGGCCGGAGGCGCACGGGCGGCGGCGGCGGCGCGCTGGCTGGCGGGCGCGGCGGTCGCCGATCACGGAGGAGAGAGAGAGGATGGGGAGCTCGGGGAGGGGGCGGCGATTACCTAGGGCGGCCGGAGATGGCCGGCGGCGAGATGGCAGAGGCGGCAGCGCTCGGGTGGCGGCGGGGACGGTGCTCCGGCGGCGGAGAGGAGGGGATGAGGGTGGAGGGGGAATGGGCGGAGTGTGGCGAGGCCGGGGCGGGGATTTATAAGGGCGGCGAAGGGCGGGAGCGCGAGGAATTGGTCGCCGGAGTGGCACGGGGGCGGCGGCCATTGCGGGGGTCGTGCGGGGTGGGGAAGTGGGGGGGCACCGAGTTGGGCGGGGAGGCGGTTGGCGTGCAGAGTGTGGGTGAGGGCGGCGCACGCGCGCAAAAAAGGAGGGGCACCGGGAGGAGCGGGGCGGCGGTTGCGCAAAAAAGGAGGAGACCGCAGAGGAGACGATGCTGACAGGCGGGCCCCGCGGTGCAGCGAGAGAGGAGGCGCGGGCAGCCAGGATGGCGCCACGCGGTAGGGGGCTGGATTGGGCGACCGAGAGCGGCGGGGCGCGGACGGGCCAGATGGGCCGGATGGCGGGGACGCGCACGGTCATCGGGCCGTCCACGTGGCGGGCAAAGGAGAGGGGTAGGCGGGATGCGTGGCGGTGACGTGGGCGGATCTGGGCTGTCCACGTGTCGCATGCGCGGAGGGGCTGGGTTTTCGGATTTTTTATTTTACTTTTTGATTTTCATAAAACTCCAAAAATTAGTTTATTGCTCAGAAAAATATAAAATTACTTCCAAAATTGCAGGAAAATTCACAGAAGCTCCTGGTGAATTGTTGGACTTAATAAAAATATTTCCAACTAATGTTGGTATTTAATTTTCATACTTAAAAATACTTTTTAATTTCAAAAATAGATTTTAAACTCCAGAAAAACCAGGAAACCCAGTAAGAGCCAAATAAATCCAAATAATTAATTTGAATTAGGATTTTTATAGAAAATCTAAATATTATTTTATTTAGTATTTTTTTAGGTTTTCACTTAAAATACTTTTTAAATCCAGCTTTTTCAAAAACAGAAATTCAGGGCAAATCCAAAATTAAAATTTAGGCACAAAAATAATTATTTTATTTTAAATTTTATTTTAATTAATTTTTATTATTTATTTATTTTCATAAAAACCTGGGCTGTTACATTGTGCAGTTGTCGCGCGGACTTCGAGGCCAAAGTGGCCATTGGTGCTACTCCCTGGTTCAATTGGAGCCGACTCCAGAGTCTTCGCGCGGGCCGGAGGTCGAAGGGTCACCTTGGCCGTGTTTGCACTCTCTGGACTCCGCCTGTCAAGGGCGACTCGTGAGGACGAAGCTAGACCTGCATCTGACCACGTTCCGTGGGCGTTATTTGTGAAATATTTAGAATGTTAGGAGCAGGTTACGAAGCTGCGCCCGATGTGTGAGGCCAAGTCGGAGGCCCGGCTGGACCCCAGAAATATAGGCCAAAGTAGGCGCCGGGGTCAACCTGAGCAATCGAAGTCGAGGTGGTCTTCGGGCTTTCTGCGCACACTTGTGGGGGCGTAGCGAATTGCCCCTTCGTGGGGACAGAGCCGAAATCGGAGCCGGAGTCTCCCTACGGAGGCGAAAACCCCGCCGAAGTTGCAGTCGGTCAAGGTTGACTGGCTCATGGCCTGCCGCTGCTGCATTGATGGCCCGAGAATCGCGCCGACACGCAGCAGAGGATACGCCACGTCGTGCGACCTGCAATTATTCCCGAGGGAGCAGACACATGGCAGGACACGATTCACGCATCGTGCGCTGTCAGGACTTCGCACGACCGTGGTCGTTCGTCCGTTTCTGACAAGGCACAACACGCGTGGGCGGCTGTGCCGCTTCGGCTTCGATCGTGGGGAGGCGAGCGATTCGTCTCCCGCCGGTTACACTTACCGGCAGTGCGGGAGATGAAGGGGCTTTAAATACCCCCTGTGGCGCCACGTCCGCGCTCCCCTCCTCATGTCTTCTGGTCCCTTTTCCTGCGCCCTGCTCTCTTGCCTTCTTTGCCGCCGCGCTGCCCCCGTCGCCGTCTAGCTCCCAGGGAATGATGGCACATGGCGAAGAACGCGTTCAGCAGGCCGGCGGTAGTGCCTTCTCCCAGCGGTCGTCGCCGCTTGAGGTGAAGTACACGCTCGAGGAGCGCGATTCATCATTGGTAGACAAATGGTGGGTGGCAACGGAGAAAATGAAAGGTCCGTGCTCCCGTGTCTTGGGCCCAACACTCGCGACGGAGGAGACGATCCGCACCCTGCTGCGCAAAGGGAAGCTATCGAACCACTGGGAGGTGCGACTAGCAGCCAGCGACGAGACAGAACCGCACCCCGAGAAGTCGGAGGCGATCATCTTCGTCGCCTACTTTGAAGCCGGGCTCTGCATTCCGGTCGCCATGATTGTTGGCGACGTCTTGCGGACCTTCGGGCTTGAGCTGGCGCAGATGACTCCAAACGCGATAGCCCACCTTGCCGTGTACAACTGGGCCTTGTGTACGGAGGCATGCTGGCCCAGCGCATCGTTGTTTGTATTTCTCCATGATGCACGGTGTCAGCCAAAGAAGCGGAGAGACGGGATGTTTTCCAACTTCGGCAGCGTCAACTTCGTCCTGCGGTCGCCGTGCGGGAAGATCTTCCCTACCAACTCGACTAGGGCGAAGTGGGAGTCGAACTGGATGAAACGGTGGTTTTACCACCGTGTAGCGAGCGGTAGTGGCCTCGAGTGCTCGGGCCGGCCAGTGGCGTTCAATACCACACCTGGTACATCGATCGACGCCGAGGACAAGCGGAGGGTGCGGACGCTCATGGGAATCGCCGCCCGCTTCAACATGCGTGACCTCACCGAGGAGTTCGTCATGTATGGCATGGCGCCGCTTACCGATGGATGGCACATTACACCTGGGAGCCTTCGGCGCGACAACATCCGCCCGTCCGTGTCCTCGCTGTCGAGGCCCTCGGACCCTTGTAAGTCTTGGTGGAGCCTTGCTTTTTCCCTTCTGCCTATTGGACTATTTAACTTTGCCTCTTGCCGCTTACAGGGACTCTCCTGGAGGACGCGGAGTGTGCGGTGGGCGTGTTCCTCGAAGAGGTGGCAGCAGAGCTAGCGCCTAGTCAAAGTAGATGCGCGAGCGCTCCGTCCTCTACCCTTCGAAGCGGTGAAGTGGAGGTGGCACCAAGTCGAAGTAGACGCGCGAGCGCTTCGTCCTCTACCCTTCGAAGCGGTGGCAGTGGAGCTGGCACCTAGTCGAAGTAGACGCGCGAGCGCTCCGTCCCCCACCCTTCGAAGTGGTGGCAGCGGAGCTGGCGCCTAGTTGAAGTAGACGCGCGAGTGCTCCGTCCTCTACCCTTCGAAGCGGTGGCAGCGGAGCTGGTGCCTAGTCGAAGTAGACGCACGAGCGCCCGTCCTCGCCCCCTATCTTCAAGAGGTGGCGCGAGCCGCGCCAGTCGGTAGATGCGTGAGCGCCCGTCCTCTACCTTTCAAAGTGGTGGCAGCGAGCCGGGCGCCAGTCGGGTAGACGCGTGAGCGCCCGCCCCTACCTTCGGTGGTGGCGCGAGTGGCGCCTAGTCAAAGTAGACGCGCGAGCGCTCCGTCCCCTAACCTTCGAAGAGGTGGCAGCGGAGCTGGCACCTAGTCGAGGTAGGTGCACAGGGGTGAGCCTCTGCTGCGTCCCATTTACACTCCGTAAAGTGCGCTACGGAGGCCAGCCTCTACTGCATCTTGTTTATACTCCGTAGAGTGTGTAGGAACATCAACCATGTCTTATTTATACTCCGGAGACTACGCGTAGGGGCAACGCCCACACGTGCGCGGGGACATCCGCGTCTTGTTTATAATCGGTAGAGTGCCCAGGGACAACATCCGCGTCTTATTTATACTCCGTAGAGTGCGTGGGAACATCAACCACGACTTATTTATACTCCGAAGAGTACGCGTAGGGACAACGCCCACACGTGCGCGGGGACATCCGTGTCTTATTTATTCTCAGTAGAGTGCGCAGGGACAACATCTGCGTCTTATTTATACTCCATAGAGTGCGTGTGGAGGTGGATCTCAACAGTGCGCCTTATTTATACTCCATAGAGTGCATGTAGAGGTGGACCTCGACGCTACGTCTTATTTATACTCCGTAGAGTGCGTGCGGAGGCGGACCTCGACGCTACGTCTTATTTATACTCTGTAGAGTTGAAAGCATCTAGGCCCCTAAAAATGTTGGTTTGGTAATTAATGACATTATGTGATCATGGGACTAATATGTGTGTTAAGTGTTTCAAAGAATTAGTCTCAAAGGCAAAGCAAGAGGTATACAAAAAGATTTCACAAGATTCAAAGAGTTGCAAGATGACAAGGTAAATAGTTTAGGACTCTTTTTAAATTTTACCAGTCTTAGGAGAAAGGTTGGAAGACCGGATTATAGGTTAGATGTCGTACTATTAAGAGGGATCATGGTTAAATGCTTGATCATATGCTTATGTGCCCTATGAATCAATTTAGGATCATGCATGCACTTAAAAATAAAATTGAATTAAAACAGTGCATTTTCAGAAATTTCGAAAGTATCGGCGTTCAAAAACCGGAACTTCCGATCAGCCGGAAGTACCGGCGTTCAAAAACCGGAACTTCCGATCGGCCGGAAGTACCGGAGTTAAACTCGCGGAACTTCCGATTGGCCAGAAGCTCCGACATCCAGAGCGGAACTTTTTTTCCAGAGAGCGACCAGAATTAAACTTAGCCTCTCAGAAATCGGAAGCACCGCTATTTGAATGGCGAAACTTCCGCTAGGTCGGAAGTTCCAGCAAATGTGAGCGGAACGTTTTTTCTAGAGAGCAACCTTTTCAAAACTTCCACTCGTGGAGATCGGAAGTTTCGGGGATATATCGGAACTTCCAGAAATCCGAAAGTACAGCATTTTCAACGGCGGAAGTACCGCATTTAATGTCAACGGATACTTCTGACTCTCTGACATAGCCGTTCTGTTGCATCTACAGAAATCCGGAAGTTCCGGGCTTATACCTGCAGAACTTCCAATTTCCCAAAATTTTCAGGTTTATTTATTGCAACGGCTATTTGAGTTTGGTGGGGGTATAAATTCGACCCCACCAGCACAAGGACATGTGGTTAAACCATTATTGAGCATCCTTGAGCTAGAGCAACCTCTCACACCTCATTTAATCTCTTGTGCATTCAATTGAGATAGTTAAGCGAATTCAAGTGCATTTCATCCGTAGATTGATCCTTTGGCACTTGAGTGAGGTCAAGCACGCTGTGATTCATTACTCTTGGTGTTTGCCGACACCTAGACGGCTTGGCGGGAGTGTTCGGTGATCTTCTCAAGAAGGTTGTGAGAAGGTCCGACAAGATTGTGAAGGTTGGAGCTCGCCTACCCGGAGAGGGAAAGAGCTACCGCTAGTGATCGAGGTGATTCGGTTTAATTTGTGAAGCCGGTCCGATTCGTTCAGGCTTACCTCAGCGTGGACTAGGGGAGACCGGCAAGTCTCCGAACACCACGGTAAAAGTGATCGTGTCATTTGTGGTTTGCTCTCTTGTGCCTCATTTACTTTCAAGCAATTTATTTCATTAGGATTATCTGATTGCTTATATTCTTAGAGTAGCAAACCTTGACCTAGACTAGAAATTATTCTTGCTCTTAGGATAGTTCATTTGCTCTAGTGTTTATTTGAGCCATATTAACTTGATTTTAGTCACTACATTGTTAACTTACTTTAGACCATTTACTAAGTCAAAATTGTTAGCCTAAATTAGAAGAAATTTTTTAAACCGCCTATTCACCCCCCTCTAGTCGGCCTCCTCGATCTTACAAGTGGTATCAGAGCTTGGTCTCTCAATTTTAGACTTAACCGTCTAGAGAGAAAAAGATGGCTAGCGAGGGATTTGCTATAGGAAAGGCACCTTTCTTTGATGGCTCGAATTATGCTTATTGGAAAATTAGGATGTCAATTTATTTAAAGGCCATGAGTCCTAATATTTGGAAAAATCGTAAATGACGGTTACGTCATGCCTCTTGATCCATTGCACTTAACGGAACAAGACGGGCGTAATGCTCATTTAGATGCCCAAGCCATGAATGCTTTATTTGGGGCTTTAAATGCAGACGAGTTCAATAGGGTGAGCAACCTTAAAACGGCTCACACTATTCGGACAACCCTTTTCGAAATTCATGAAGGGACGTCCACGGTTAAAGAAGCAAAATTGCATCGGCTTAGGATCAAATATGAGACATTCACAATGTTGCCCCATGAGGACATCAATGAGATATACACACGGCTTAACAACATTGTGAATGAACTCAAAGGCCTTGGTACTAACCTTTCCGATCTCGATATTGTTCGAAAGATGCTTAGGGCCTTGCCAGAGAAACACGAGATGTTGGGATGCTCTTCCTCAACTCACTGGAGTTGGCAAGAATGACGCCGATGCAACTATTGGGCAACCTCATCACAAATGAGCTATACAAGAAGGACAAGGAGGAGCTCATGGAGCAATCCTCCTTCAAGGGTAAGAAAATCACCGCTTTCAAGGCTAAAGCGGTGGTGAGCAAGGAATCTGAAGATAATGAGGAGGATTCCGAAGAGGAGTTAACCCTTCTAGTGAGAAGGATGAAGTTCATGAGGAGGCATTCAAACCGAAGCGCAAGTCATGAAAAGACCAAGAAAGGGGCAACATTCGTTGCTATGAATGCGACAAGAAGGGGCACATTGCTTCACAATGCCCCACCAAGAAAGATGAAAAGAAGTCATCAAAAAAGAAGAGCTACAACGGCAAGAAGAAGTTCTTCAAGAAGCTTCACAAGGATGGCAAGAACGAAGCCCACATTGGCGAATGGGATTCCGAGGCAGAGTACTCCGACTCAAGCGAGGACGAGTCTCTCAAGAAGAAGGGGCTCGTGGGCATCGCCATCAAGGAGGCTCCTTCACTATTCTCCACTCCTACATGCCTCATGGCTAAAGGAGAAAAGGTAAAATTGCTTGATGATGATGAACCCTCTTACGGCAGCGCACGGAATTGGACGACGGGTGTGGATCTGGAGAGAGGCGGCGATTTGGTGGAGCAGAGCAGATGCGGTGGCCTTGCGGCGAGATTGTCGCCGAGTTTGGAGAGAAGCAGAGGTGCTGCAGATTTGGTGGATGGTGTGGCTCGCCGCCGAGATGGGGGTCAGAGAGGGAGCTCAGGTTGGTGGCGCGCCGGCAGATCTGGAGGGAGGCGGCGCTACTTGGTGGGAAGTGACGCGCCGAAGGGGAAGCGGAGAAGGGAGGCACAGGGGCGGCCGAGGATCGGGAAAGAGGTGGCGCGGTGGCGGTGATGGAACAGCGGGGGCGCACCGGCGAGTGGAGAAGGAGCGATGAGGAGGCACGGTGATGGTTGAAGGTGGAGAAGGGAGGCGGCCGAGAGAGGAGGTGATGGTGGCGGAGAGACGGTGGCGCACTGGCGAGCTGCGGCCCGGCGCTCGCCGGCGGCCGGATTTGGAGAAGGAGTATAGGAGGAGGAAGCAAACGGGGGGAGGCAGAGGTAGAAGGAAAACCGGGCTCAATTCTTCCACAGGCGGCGGCGCTAGGGTTATGAGGTCGGGATGGGGAATTCAGCAATTTGCAGTTTAGTCCTCCCCATGTTCGGAATTTGCAATACAGTCCTTCCCCAATGAGATTTCTTCTGTTTTGGCCCTCTGGAGCTCCATTTTATTCACGGATAGATCCTACGTGTCCGAGATGACACGTACATCTGTATGGGGTAGTCCCAGAATGCCAAATTTGTCGTTTATGTGCCTCGTTCGCGCCGGCCTATGGAAAAGCATAAAAAATGTGAAATAGTCCATTTCGAGCAATTAATTATAGAAAACCGTGTAAATGATGATAAATGGTTCCAAAATATGAAAAATAATGGGGTAAAATGGTGGGTAAATATATGTAAATATGACGCATGTCAGACGCGCTTAATGTCGCATCCTGCAATGGCGACCTGGATGACCAGGGGGTCTTGGTGGGGGAATTCTACACCCTCAGCGTCAGCGGGCGTGAAGGTAATTTCGTGCTGCGCCCAGTCCGACGGTGCCTGCGCCGGGTATGCCACCACGTGGTGTAGCCTCCGCGCATAGGCCTTCCGCTGTCGCGCCGAGGCGAACTTCAGCGAGGAGCCCCCGGAGATGACGTTTATAACCTTGCGTTGGGCTCCCTCCGGGGCTTGGATCCGCAGATGTCCCTCCTGAGGTTGCTGCATGTGGGCTTGAATCCGCAGGGGGCCCTCCTGCGGCTACAACCCCTGATCCTAGATCCGCATGGGGCCTTCCAGGGGTTGCTGGACGTGGGCCACGATGGGCGGCCGCACCTCGAGGTTTCTATCCCTAGTGACGCTCTGTCGAAGTGCCGCGATGGTGGTGCATGCGCGCGTGTCGTGGCTGCCTCGACCATGTACCTCGCACCACTGGCCGTGGTGCTAGTCGTCGTATTCCACGCAGGTTCTATCATCGCGACCCCGACCACGCCCCCGCCCCCGGCCCTGGCGAGCTCTACCGCCGCGGCCGGCGGGAGCGTTGTCTTTGAAGCCGTCCTCAATGTCGAAGACGTAACGGGCTCTTCGAGACTTCTGCTGGCCGCGCTTAGGCTTGTCGCCCGACGAGTCCTTGTGTTGGGCATCCTTGCAATCGAGGGCGTCCTTCGATGGCTCCTGCTTGCACTTGCCCTTCGAGGAGCCCTCCTTCGGCGAATCTCCGTTCTTCGTCGTGCCCTCCGCCTGATTGGTGTCGGAGTCGTCGCCTTGGCTCCGCCGCGCATCTTCCTTCGCTCTGGCGTACTCTTCCATCTTGTCAAAGAGCTTCGCCACCGTCTTGATTGGCTTCCGCGCGTTGTATTCGGCCAGCGGCCTCGGGCGGAGGCCCTGTACTACTGCATTTATGATGGTTGTTTCGTTGACATCCTTGATCTGGCAGCGGACCTTCGCGAAGCGCTTGAAGTACTCGCGGAGATTCTCTGAGGGTTTTAGCTTGACAGCGAAGAGCTGATCCGCATCGACGCGCTCGACGTAGTTCCCCTAGAAATTGTTGTAGAGGCGGTCGCGGATCTGTTCCCATGTGTAGATGGAGTTTGGCTCTATGGTGAAAAATCAAAAGAGCGCCACTCCCTGTAACACGAGGGGGAGTCCCTTTGCCTTCGTGGTGTCGTCCCCGCCTGCGGCCTCGATGGCAGTGTCATACACCCGCACAAACTCCTGAGGGTCTGTATCGCCTTTGTACGGCTCGATGGCGCTAGGGAACTTGAAGTCCTCCGGCCATGCCAACTGCTGCAGGCCTGCGGAGAGCGGGGACTCCGGGTCCAGACGTCACAGCAGGACGCGGCTGGACGTGGGGGCGTCATGGCTATCCGCCCGTTCTGGCGTGGGCTCTAGCGCGACCACCGGCGGGGTCTGCTGACTCCGAGCCTCTTGCATATCCCGCACGGCCCCCTGGAGATCCGCTAACTCCCGCTGGAGCGTGCCGATGGCCGCCGCCAGGCGTTCTCCATCGCTGGCGCACTGGGCAATCGGTGCACACTGCCGCGCCGCGAGAGACGAAGGCGACCACGCCTACGCCCGGTTGCCGACGCGCGCGCATGGTAGACTCCGGAGTTGGTGACAAGGCCCATGTTGCCGCCGGAACCGCTCGCCGCTCCCGCGCCGGGTGTAGGGATGGCGACCGTGCCAACATGGGCGCCAGCGTTACCGCCCCCGACTACCCGGTCGGTGCTGCCGGTGTCAACCGTCACGCCAGCGGCGGAGTCGAACGCCGTTCGCAGGGCAGGGTCGGCTGTTGCGCCGGCGGTGGGGTCAATCATCGCTCGCGAGGCGGGGTCAACTGTTGCGCTAGTGGTGGGGTCGATCATCGCGCCATGAGCATCGATGTTCGTGGCTATCGCACCTGTGTCATCATCCACGCCCGCGATCGCCGATGCCGAAGCCCTGGTGTTGACGCGGGACTCTGTCGCGCCCCCTTCTTCTTCTTTGCCGCCGATGATGAAGCTTTTTTCCGTGCCATCCTTCTTCAGATCTTGAGGCTTGCTCTTGTCCTCCCCCACGGACGGCACCACCTGTTGTGGTTACAGACCAAACAGAGAGAGAGGTATGGTAGTGGAGAGTTAGGTCACTCAAGTATCCCTCTCAGGGGCATTTACGTCATTGTACATGTCCCATTTTGGGCCTTACAACCCTCTAACAGGCCAGTTGGGTTTAGGTGGGGGTCACCCCTACAACAATATGCTTATTGGCTGCGGAACACTGTAAGATGTTGGTATTGGTTGGAGTTGAACTGATTAAAATAATATTGTCATTTCGGAGAGAGAATATTTCACATGTGTCCAAATTGCCCCTTATGTTTTTAATCTGTAAAAATATCAGATTAACTCCGGTAGTTTCGAGGGAAATCAAGGCCTTATAAAAACATTTTAAATTTAAATAAATTATTTACCACGTGATAAACCTTTTATTAATCATAATAAATACTTTTTAATTCAGAAATTTTACAAAAGTTTAGAAAATCCAGAAATATTCTTAAAAATTCTCACAAAGTAAGAATGGCATTTGAATTAATTTTAGGCAAAAAAAAGATATTTTGGGATATTACAAGGAGAAGGACGGAGGAGCATTTTTTATCTATGCCAAGGGAAAATTAGACATTTCACGCGTCTTCTCATGTTTGAATCTTTTGCTGAGCTGATATTATTTTAATGACCACAGTGTGTTGTGGTAAATGGCCAAAATTGTAGTGTGTCTCTACTAGTTCTAGCCAAACCACGTTTTTGGAATATGTCCCAGGACGATGCAAACATTTTACAGTCTCCTGTAGCCAATTATACGTAACATTAAGTAAGTGGCAAAAGGAGCCGCGACGATGAAGGGTAGATAGGAGGACGACGTGATATAGATGCTGAGATTAGTTTTTGTCAAGATTGTTAGGATCAACTTATGATTGTTTTGTTTTTTTGGTAGCAAGGTCGGATCATAGTATCATGTCGTAGGATCACAACTCTACGAGATTTTATTAATTACAAGTATATTAAAATCATGCATTACAAAAAATATTTTATAAAGATTATTCATAAAAGGTCTGCCTAGTTGAGGAGTATAATTCATAACAAGTAGGTTTGAAGCTCTCTAGATATATGAAAATCTTACTTATGGTAGAGTTTTCTTTAAGTTTTAAAAATAATAATGGTAACGGTTATAAAACGCACCACAAAATAGATGATAATTGAAAGAGTAAGAGATATAGATTTAATATGAAAATTTCTTTTAGGAAAAATTACGAACGTTGAAAGGTGAAAATCACTGTATAAATAGATATTACAACGCTATTGGACGCAACTAACCTGCCTCTAACGGAGAAGAGACGCTACGTCTGCTGCCAGTCGACGTATGTGCTGCGGTTGGAATAGACGTGATGACAGATCGGATCATATTTTAACAGTAAGTCCCATTACACTGAAGAATATTCCTTTCACATTCCTTCCCCATGCCGGTAACTGTAAGCCCATCCTCTGTTTTACCGAGGAATTCTGGGTTAAAAACTGACGGCTTTTAGTTTTTACTATAGTATCTAATTTTTAAATAGAATATTTTTTTTAAACGGGGTCTACAAGTTAAACGATCTATACGTTAAAAGCTCAATATCTGTATCAGCCAAAATCGCAAGTGAGTATCTATCTCTCCGTAATCTGTACTGTAAACATCCAAAATTTAAAAATTTCAACTAAAAATCATAAGCCGCAGCCGAAAAGAACAGGCCAGATCTCTCTTCTTCCGCGGCATCAAGTGCTCGCCAGAGACTGCAGGGGCTTGAGCCGATGGATTCTCAGGCGCGGACGTATTCCTCGATGCCGCTTGATTTGGTGTCCTAGGGGACGCTCGAAACTGCGGATCCCACTTTGCCAGCAGCCATTATCTGCCATCCTCGCCGGTCCTCTTCGCTGAATGAGCCGAGCATGCTGCCACCGAGAGGATGCTGCTACAAGGTGATTGGGGATTGGATGGTGGTCCACTTCGCGACTCTACCAAATTTTGATCCAGAGTGCAATCCGTCTCTCGCTTCAGTAGAATTCCCGGATCGCACGATACTATGATCCGTACCGTGGATTCATGATCTTAGCAACATTGATTTTTACCACGTATTCGGGGAAGAGGGAGGGTCCTTCGGCTAGGTACTGTGAGTAAGGTGCTGTTCGATTAGATTAAAATAAGTTAATTTATGATTAAAATTATACTGTAGTTGGCTAAATTTATATTGTAACTGATGATAATTTATTTGATGTAACTTAATTTTTTTGAAAAAATAAAAATAGAAAAAACATATTAACTCATTACAGACAACGCAAACGAATACGAAAAAGAACCGACAAAAAACTAAAAAACAAAAAATTTAAAAATCAAAAATAAATCAAAAATTAAAAACTTAAATTAAAATGAGCGGGACCAAGACTATTTTCTGTCGCAGCGGTGCGTTGCGATGCTGCCTACGAGCAATCGCACTATGTTCAAGAAGAAAAACGCGAACGCTCGTCACACCGTGTACCCCCCACCACGTACTCCGTACGCCGATGGTGCGCGGACAGCTACAAGAAGCGGGTGGGCAATACAGCCCTCGTCGGCGACACGTACGAACCCCGTGCCCGACGCGGCGCCGGAAACCTTTGTCCCCAACGCGGCGGAACGCTACTCCCGTTCACGCGCTTACGTACCGTGCCAAACCAGGTCGCCGATGACGCCGTGCCGTTCTCGAACCGACCCGCTACAGACGACCGCTCTCACTGCCAGCGTGGGCCCCACGCGTCAGAACCCGATCATTATATATATGTATATATACTCCTCGCAGCTGGGGGCACGCAGCCAAATTTGTCGGCCTTGTTCGTGCACGCATCGGACGAGGAGAGCCTCACGGTATTTGCGAGGATTCCCGTCTGTTTCTTTGCTTTGCTCCCTTCTTTCTCACCCCATGGCCGGAGCCGCCCCGACGCAGGCGGAGATGCGGGCCGTGCAGTACGACGCCTGCGGCGGAGGCGCCGCTGCCCTCAAGGTGAGCCCACGCGCGTCTCACAGTTCTGCGGTTTTGTTCGAGGAAGAGGGAATAGGGGGCGGAATCTTGTGTGTGCGCGTGCTACGCGGATTGGTTAATGCTAAGTATGATATGACTAGTTCGTCTGATTATACAAGTAGTGGCATGTCTTCCTTTCTTGGGATTTTTTTTTTTGTTCGAACAAGTAGTATTTAGCTTCTTGGAGCATGTCAAAGTCAAATTAATTATTTGGTTAGTATATAACTTGTGTTAGATGCTTATAAAAAGCACCGAAGATAGGCTGGGTTCTTTTGAGCTGTCATTTATAGCTTAAATTTTTAAATCTTATCTGTTCGAGCAGCACGCAAAAAAAATCGCATACAATTTTGACCGATACAGCTGAATTCTACAATCTTCTTAATAATCCGTCTTAAAAAATGTACTGTTTAAAAGCTATTTATCGTAACAAAAGCCATAAGCCCAAGCCGCAGGTGAAAAAGAAGAGAGCTATAATCTTTCTGTTTTGTCTTAAGTCAACAGTATACGTAAGATTCAGGCTAATTCGTGTGATTCTGATTTAGTCAAAAGAGTCAAGGAGCCACTCAAACTGATTTAGTGTAGATGAGATATTTCTCTTACTGCGTGATTCTGATCCCACTCAAAACAAACTTTCCCCCTTCTTTTTCCTGGACAGAAAGGACTCAACAACGAGATTTTTTTTCCTAAACTTTTTTCTTGAAAATATACTAGTCAACAACAAGATTTCTTTTTTTCCTTGAAAAGGAACCAGTCAATGAATTCTTGAATTCTTCTAATGCAGCATGTGGAAGTTCCGGTCCCTTCAGCAAAGAAGAACGAGGTCTTGTTGAAGCTGGAAGCTGCAAGCATCAATCCAGTTGACTGGAAGATGCAGAAAGGGATGTTGCGGCCTTTGCTGCCCCGTAAATTTCCTTTCATCCCAGGTAATTATCCTCGTTGCTATCTCATGCACATTTTTAGTACTAATTGTGAATCCTGTTGACAATTCCGATCTTTAGAAAGCAGTGTTAATTTGACTAGGAACAAGAATTGATCATATCACTGCATCAGTTGTTTTACTTTTCTTTTTAAAAAAATTGTGCTGGTTATTCTTTTCATTTCATCTGATATCTATGCGGGGGTGTAACCAGGAGCTTGTACTGATGTGATATCGTTTATCCTCATTATCTTTTACTACACCGACCTGTAAGTAAAAAAAATATCCAAAACTGATTACTGACAATACAGATATTCACTCAAAACAGGTTTGACAACACACTGTTTTGCTCATATGTTTTTGGGCTCACAATGCATTTTAACATTGTACTCTAGAATAATCTAAAAAACTTCGTTCTCTAGAAACAAAAATTTCAGCGTTAGTTTCACTTGGTTTATGCTTCTGAAAAATCTAGAGCATAAAGGGCCATATGCTATTTATATCTTAAACAAGATGACCTGGTAAGGGACAGTTCTCTTTCTCCAACATTTTTCTGTAAGGCTATATAAATGGGCAATAATCACATAAATACTCTATGAGATCCATTTATATTAGATGCTATGAACTATGCTCAATGAGTTCTGCTACTTCCTACATAACTGTTTTTCCTTCTTTTTTTTCTGCAGTGACTGATGTGGCAGGAGTTGTTGTTGTTGTTGGACCTGGACCCAATGAATTCAAAGCTGGAGATCAAGTTGTTGCCATGTTGAACTCTTTCGTAAGCACGCTTCTCTCATCCTAAATAAACTTCGCTCTCGGCAACACAGTTCTTTTATTATCTAAACATCGACTTAAGGGTCAATCTCCAGGATACATTGCTAATGATCTTCTATAAGTTGGAAGCTGTCTTTACGATTGCTAGAATTATTTGCGGTGCATTATTCGGCAGCGTTTAGTTGTCCACGCTGTCCTCGTCCCCTTATGTGTTTTATGTTGAGTGTTCGTTCATTCTTGTATCTCGAGGTGAAGTTATGTCTTACTACGAATCTTTCCTTTGCTGTTGTAACAGTCTGGAGGTGGACTCGCGGAGTACGCTGTGGCATCCACTAATCTGACAGTCAAGAGGCCTCCTGAGGTATCTGCAGCTGAAGGTGCCGGACTGCCTATCGCGGCTGGTACTGCGCTACAGGCGCTGAGGCCCGTCGGTGCCAAGTTCGACGGAACCGGCAAGCCCATAAACGTGCTGATCACCGCCGCCTCCGGCGGTGTCGGGCTGTACGCGGTGCAGCTCGCGAAGCTGGCGAACCTTCACGTCACGGCCACCTGCGGCGCGCGCAACATGGAGCTCGTGAAGAGTTTGGGCGCTGATGAGGTGCTCGACTACAGGACGCCGGAGGGGGCAAGCCTGCGGAGCCCGTCGGGCAGGAAGTACGACGGCGTCGTCCACTGTACCACTGGCATCGGCTGGTCGACGTTCGAGCCATTGCTGAGCAGCACCGGGAGAGTGATCGACATCACTCCCAACTTCTCCGCCATTCTCACCTCTGGCCTGCACATGGTGACATTGCGCAAGAAGCGCCTCGTGCCGCTGCTGCTATGGCCCAAGAAAGCCGATCTGGAGTTCTTGGTCGGGTTGGTGAAGGCTGGCAAGCTCAAGACGGTGGTCGATTCGAGGTTTCCGTTGAGCGATGCAAGCAAGGCATGGCAGAAGAGCATCGACGGCCATGCCACCGGCAAGATCATCATTGAGTTGGAAGGTTGATTGGTACTGATGCCACCGTTACCAAGAGAGACATGCACAGATATATTGTTTATATATTACAGGCAGTGAACAGAGAGCACAGGCTGGACAAAAATACGTAGTCATTTGTGCGTTTGTGTTATTGGGGTGACGTTCTTGATTTCTTCTTGTCTAACCGTCTAGAGCTGTGAATTGCTACAACATGTTAAAAGTCGTTGGAAATCAGTAAATGGTACGCTTGTGATTTGCAGAATTTGGATTCTCGATGTAGCGTGCAAATTATTTTTGTTAAGCAGTTGTCTGTGAAACCTGGTTCTCATGGTGATCCATCCTCTGTATTTTAGCTTTTGGTATGCAACCTGGTTGGATACTACAATTACACGTCCACACGCTTGTGTGCGAAGAACAGGTAATACAAAAGCCACAGTTCAAACAAATTCTAGATTTTCTGTAGGACTCGAACTCACCGAAAGTTTCAGTTTGATCCAGCCAACAAGCGAACAGTTCAATTAAAGTTTCGTTTCCAACCAGCCAACTAGCAGACAATTGAATTAAGAGAGGTGTTTCTATACTTTTCTATTTACATAACTTTTAAAGTACTCAACCAACTAGCAAACAATTGAATTAAGAAAGGTGTTTCTATACTTTTCTATTTACACAACTTTTAAAGCACCCAGCCAACTGGCAAACAATTGAATTAAGGGAGGTGTTTCTATATTTTTCCATTTACACAAATTATAAAGCATAACTGAATAGTGAATACTTATCCATTCGTATGCTTTAAAATTAGTGATATTTTAATTAAAGTGGAACGCATAGGAGCACTGCTCTTGAATTAACTTCCTGCAAAAGAATAAAGCGGACACTAAGCACAAAGCGGAAAAGCATATTGGCATCTGTTCTTCCCACTTATCCTATTTTGCAATAAGACAACTAGAAACAGGGTCACTCCCAGTTATGCATGAGAGTGACTTGGAAGCATGAAGCACAGCATGTGCTGGCACCGACAGATTCCAGGAATAATCAACTTCTCGCACTAATTTTAGCAACTCTAAGTTACCACTTATTCCACAACATTCAATTAAAACCATTAACTCATTGGCACCTCAAATCAACTTCGCTAAATCGAGGAAAAGGGGGGAATAAAAGGCAAAAGCACGCATCAGCTGCTCGACAAAGGCCAAACTTACTAGGACTACATCTGAATGGGCGTATATTCTATAATTAGTAACCAATATCACCACAGCTTTCCCTTGCCACAAAACAAGGGAAGCATCAATTTATGACCCGATTGTGCTGACAATCTCACATGAACCCAATACACGACGCTCTCTTTTTGTGGATCTTGATAGTTCCAACTACCATGAAATATCGAACTTCTACCGATGCATACCAAGAACTCACTTCGTGACTACATTCGTCCACCACGACCACTGGCTGTAGAGTTGTCGACCCACTGGTAGCCAAAATCACCTCCACGCGACGAGCCACCTCTACCACCACCTCTGCCCCCATAATCGGATCGATGGTTGAACTCACCCCTTCCAAAGCTCCTACCTCCAGTGTAATTACCACGTCCTCTCATACCTTCACTTCGGAAGCTACCTCCTCTACCTGGTGCAAATCTTCCTCTGCTACTGCCTGAAGCCAGAAATAGGACATGTATCAACTGGACAAAAAAAAACAAAACCTGGGGGCTGACAAAAAATACAAATTTTTGCCCAAGCATTTGACAGCATATTGAAACAACAAAATGTAGCGTACACATGGTTTCACAAGAAATAATTTTTTAGTTTTCAGTAATTTCAAATATTTTGTTGCCATGTATGTTGCAGAAATGATATAGTTTTATCTGAAATATAAGAAAATCGTAGGCAGAGTTAAAGACCTTTTGGCAAGTTGAGCAGAAGACCAAACTAGAAAGTGGCAATCTGTAAGAATTGTAGTTGGCATAAAAGATGGTGCTCGTAATAGTAAATGTTAGCATAAGCTATATAAAACAATTCACTGATCAAAGCAGTGCAAATTAAATTACAATTGATTAATCACAGCCGTACATTCATTTGACATACTCATCTGTCATATTCAACAGAATATAAAAGCATATCTATATTTTTTATAAGATCCAAAATGTGTACACACTAATGATTTTCACAACAACTAGCATATTTTAGGGTGGGGAATAACTGTCAGGGTTGAAGTCCTATGAGCTTACCACGTGAACTAGTAGTTCTTTTTTCTTCCACGTAACATTGCCGGTCACCGATCATCACAGGAGAACCCTGCAGAGTAGAGAGTTACCAGATAACGAAACAACTGTTAGTCTGTAGCTTATCCTGCTGTCCTTTGATATTCATTTGAGAAGTTGTAGAAGCTGATTCATTAGATAAGAAAACATATCCAGATACAGCATTTTTATAATACCATTATACAAGTAGTAGTACACACAAGACACAGCACACATGTTTGTTAAGAAGCTCTCACAACACTCTAAGACACCCTGCCTGATCCAAATCTACAACTTGAGCAACCGATCACATTCAATTAAAAGTGTACAAGAAAATCAACAAAATTAAGATATAGCAGAAGGACACTGAGTGAAAGCTATAATTTCATTGTCAGCATCACAATTGTAGCATGGCTAAACTTATTATCAAACCAAAGAATTGGAACGAGATGCATTGCTGAAGCACATGGACTTGCATGGGCTTGAACTTTGTAAATGGAACGCTTGATAGCATAGAAGAACATTCTTTTCCCATAGTGCAGGCATGCTTGTGTTAAGGGATTGGGAATAAGGTTTGAGGCTTTGAGCATTCTCCCCAGTTCCCACATTTTCAGGTTAAATTATGGCACTAAATTTGCTTTACTAAAAGTATAGAAAATGATGGAAAAAGCTTTAACCACTAGTACATATCCATCAATGCCTCCCTGCTTTTTCAAAAAAGAGGGGGAATTTTAATCAATACCTCCCTTTTGCCCTCCACTTTCCATGACCCTTTGGACCACAAATCTCAAGCCTATGAGTGCAATTAACTTGCTTTGCTTTAGTAATTTAGTTATGACTTGGAAATTTAAGAAAAAGAGTATCTGGTATTCACTACACAATGCAACCAGCAGTCACATATAAGCAGGGAGGATGACACAGTCAACAAGGCCAAGAATAATCAATTGACAGCTAGCATTCCAACAGCATTGATTCACCAACAGAGCAGATAGCGAGGGTCGCTTAGCAGCACCTGGGCTACCACCAACAGAGAATAAAAGGTGACAGCTAGGACAAAAACCACTCTATAGCTTAATCCAGAAAATATCTTATAAGGTGGTAGAGTTGATTCAAGTGAGCAGGAGAACTTATTTTATATTCTGTGATGCCTCTAAACCAGGAAAACTTGACACAGAAGGCCTAGCTGTAATGTACTTTGGAAAGAAGAGCAATTGTCCATAGTATTGTGCAATAAATTAGTGTGCAATCATAAATACTTGTAGTTCAAAATCCAATTAGCTAGACACAATAATTGTCTTGGATATTGTTTTTACTGCCTGCTAAAAGATTAGCAAGGCAATTAGCATAAAAGAAAAACAAGAATTCAAAGAATGCTAAGGTCATGAGTATATAGGTCCGCATACATCTACATCCCTCCCAAGAAACTTACTGGAACCCCTCTCAAACAAAGACACTTGCTACAAGTAACTCTTTAGTTACTCATACATTATACAATGATCTTCAAATAAACTAACTCAATAGCAAGCCATTCGTAACTAGATAAAATAAATGATTGATAAGCATCCTACAATATTACAGAAAAAGCTGATGAGTTAATAGTTAGATTAAAATTACCGCTATTGCACTTTGAACTGAGCTGGCATCCTCAAAGTCTACAAAGCCATAACAGAACCCTTGAATCTGCACTTTGGAATGGAAAGATCAAGACAAACTTTTGAAGTTAGGCTCACTGCAAAACTCTATCATCATGTACAGAATGAAAAAGACGTACCTTGTGGCTTCTAACTTGGATGCCATCATATTTAATAGTGCCAAATCTCTTGAACTGTTCTTCTAATTGCTCGTTTGTGGCATTTAAGGGCAGATTCTTTACATATATCGCATGTGCATCTTTGAAGATGATTGTAAAGCATTTCAGACAGAGGATAATGAAATCAAAAGGCTTTAGGTGCAAGTTTGGATTTAGATAATACCTTCTGGACCTTGAATGTTGCTGCTCTCAGGATTGGGACTGAAAGCTGGAGCAACAGCAACCAGAGCAGGAGCTGGAGGAGCATGCTTCTCTGGTTTTGGTGGTGCAGGCCTGGAAGGAATTGTGGAAGTTGGTGGTGGAACTTCTTTCATGTCTTTGACCTAGAGCAGAACAAGAATGCAATGATGGTGACAATCTTAAAAGGTAAATATCAAAAGCACACAAATTGGACAGCACAGCTAATCTAACTACCCATTACCCAATAAGGTCAAAACCACCATCAACAACACCAGCAAGCTTCCAAAAATTCTTCCACCAAAGGCACTACCGCTATCGTATTAAATACACAATCATGGTAGCAAGCAATTAACATAGCAATCTTAATATTTCCACTCATGTTCCCCAACCAAATAACGATAATAATAACTCTTGTGAACATTTATTGTGGTGTAGTATTATCATTTAAGATATCAGTGTGTGCAGCATTAACATTTAAAAATCAGAACTCAGAAGCTTCAAGTGAACATTTACACACTGCATTTTAGACAGCATTGGGAACATAGAAAAATCCTCTCCATTGCTTACACATGTTCGTTCCCAGGTTGCAACACATGCAGAAAACCCCATGAAGAACTGAAAATTATATCTTGCCTCCCATGATCAGATTTAGATAATTGAAATATGCACAGTTCAAAACATCAGACAGATGTGATTTTCAGCATGATGGATGAAAATAAATGAACAGTTTTCCGAAACCTACAATTGAAGCGTACGACTTCTTGGGGACCTCCTCGTGCATTACAGGGGCGGCCAAATTCGGTATGGCCACTGCTGCATTATTTGGCACTTCATCTATGACCTCAGCAACCAACGTTTCCTCCACAACAGGCACCTCTACGTCATTCGGTGGGTTATAGACCTCCTCCTCGCTCAGATTCTCCTCCTCATGAGGATGAGGTGCCGACTCAGCCACATCCTGCTCCAGCTGCAGCGAAGTCTCTACAAACAGACAAATACAAGAAATTTGACCAGATGCTTTACAGGAGCAAAACAGCTTTCAAGATGTTTGAACACAACACACCCTGTTCGCGAGGCACACTCTCTGTGGCTCCGCCGACAGTGCCATTCGCCAGGACGGCAGCAGGGGCAACCACCGCATCCACCTCCAGTGCCGGCTGCTGCGGGGACGATGGCGACGGCTCAGCCTCCCCCTCCCCGATGTACCGCAATATGTCATTGAGCACGAAGTAACCCTTCTCCTGTGGCGCGAGGAAGAAGGACTGCACGAACTCGCGGCGCACGTCGTCCCTCCCGGTAAGGTGGCCCGTGACGAGCACGGTCACGCCGCCGCACAGCGACTCCTGCGCGTCCACCGCCCTGATCTCCGCCCGCGCGATGCCCATGGACATGATCTTGTCGTTAATCGCCTGCGCACACAAACCACCCAAAACCCCTCACAAAGTATCCAACTTGCCCGCAGACGCCCAGATCTGAGATGGAGGAGCACAAGGGAACAGCCGAGCGTAGAACCTCCATGGTGGTGACGGTGTCCATGTCGGCGCCGGGGCCGGCGGGGCGGCCGAGGCGGCTGGCCTCCTGGTAGAAGCGGTAGACGAGATCCGGCGTCTGGTGGAGGATGTTGTAGTACTGCTGCACGAACGCGTTGCCCACCTGGAGGAAGAAGAGGAAGGAGACCGCACGCACGCGCGAATCGAGTCAGGGCGGATCGAGTTAGCTCGGCGGCTGACGGATCGGGGGTTGATGAGCTTACCACTTGCGCCGGGGGAGATCCGGGCGCGGCTGAGGCGGGCGGCGGCGGCGGCGCGGCCATCCGGGGGAGGAGGGGCTAGGGTTGGGGGGAGGGGAGGCAAGGGGCTTCGCTCCTGTGGAAGTGTGGCCTCGCGTCGCGTTGCCCGCAAAATTGCCGAGGTGAGGTGGAAGAGGGGTTAGAGGGCGGCGGCGGCGGTTGCGGGGGTTATACGGACGGGAGTGGCTGAGTAGGGTGAGGCACGGCGGGTGGGCGGCACGTGCGAGCGGCGCGCGCGAGCGGGGCCGTTGGGGGAATAGGGCAGGACGGGAGTGCGTGGGATTTTTGGATTCTCTTTACTTTTTTTTTTTTGAAAAGTGGATTCTCTTTACTTGCCGGGAAGAACAGGGGCACGGCAGGACTTTCGAAGATTCTCATCCGTCGGTTCTAAAAATAACGGCACAGATCTAATACTGCAGAAACATTTCCTACAGTGCAAAATCTACAGTATCTTTATACAGTGCGGCGCACTCTTTGCCATAGTCTGTTCCAGAACAGGGACGGCTTCCCAATACGGCTTTTTTTTTACTATTTTTTCTTTTATTTTTTCATTCATATTATCTATAAAGATATAACGGTATTTTTTCCTATTTTTTATTTTCTTTTATTTGAATACCTTAAAAAAATTAACGATCGTTACAATGTTATTTCAGCTAAAAATTAACAGCCACAGCCATTTGAAACAGACCCATAGAGCTGTCATATTGACTCCTGCTTCTGCATCCAGAAGCCGAAACCAATACGGATGCCCCAACTTCTATAAGCCACTACTATTCATTAGCCACTACAATATGTGTTTTCACATATTATAACATATTTTGTATTTTTATTATATCATAATTCTGTAAGTCACATTGCGGTTCAAATGTTGTAGTGTCTTTCGTTGCTCAGTCTTTTTTATATAATGCACTACTATTAATTAGTCACTATTATTCATCAGTTATTTCTATCAGCCACTATTATTTATCAACTGTAACAAAAAAAATTAGCAGTAAAAATCAATACAAACAAACCACAGTGTCTTGCAGTTTGCTCTCACAAATTTGCACTATACAACACTGTTCTTCCCTGACTTGCCTCTAGGAATCCGAGTATATGCGTTTCTCTGTGTGGATTTCGCTCGTTTATGGGTTTCAGTGATCCGTGATCCGACGAGCACTCGACCGCCGATCACTGCTCGTACTCGGCTCGTTGACGTCCACGCTTTCGGTTGCTGCGTTGAGGGATCTGACGCGACACGGGTGAAACGTGTCCGGCGAGTCGGGCCTTACTAGCTCTCGCTTGGAATTATTATGATTTGGGTTTGATTTTGACAGAAACTTGGACAAGGTGGAGCCTGGCTCCATTGAGTTTGGTAGCTTCTCGAGAACGCAACGAAAACGAGTTTCAAATTGAGACTTTGAGATCGATCGAGACGGCCTGAGGATAAAGCACGGTACGTGGCACTGTAACAGGGGATAAGATGCCAAGTTGCAGCGAAAAAATGAATAATATACTCCGTCGTCCTTATCACTGTGTCGCATTTGCTGGCAATCTACAGTGTGCTTGTCGTCGAGGTATTGCTGAGGCAAGGTGCCTGCAACCTCCGTGGAAATCAAAACACATGTCCATGCCATGTCATTTTAGTCTCGCCTTATAAATTTATGGTTTATAGTTTTCGATAGTACTTTGATAGGCTTATAAGTTCAACGTTCCGATTTTTTTACTACAGCTATTAAAAATATACTGTAGTTACTATTAACTTTTTCTGTGTAATTAAATTTAAAAAATTATATTATCACGGACAATATAAAAGAATAAGGAAGAAAAAGCAAAAAAATGAAATTAAGAAGTCATAAGTTAGAATCTAGAAGCTGAAACCGTATGGAGCGGGACTTATAACTTATGACTTTCTTCGAATAAACAAACGAGACGACTTTTTCGTTGCCTTTTCAAATAGCTTACAAGACAGTCTTTTCAAAGCAGCTTATCGCATTCAGTTAGTTCGCACACATGCTGGCGTTAGAGCTAAAATATATCAACCGTAGCTGAAAACAAACCACCCTTTTTATCTATGCCCTTTGCCGCCGGCATACATGCACTTGAGGTTCAACTCAACCGAGACGGTGGGAGTGCAAAAGTAGGGTGGATTCTTTTAGGCTGCAGTTTATGGTTTTTGTTCTAGCGTGAGTGCTTAAGTAAATTAATCGAATGTCGGTAAACCGTTTTAAAAATGTTGTTCTAATAAACCACTTTAAAATAGTGTCGAAAGAACTATCCTATTTATTCATTTAAAAAATATATAAATCATAAACTAATAAACCAAAAATAACCGGCCCTGGGCGAAACACAAGATGTTCAGGATAGATGGCAACAAAATGGCGCGGAAGGCATGCAAAGCTAGTCACCTTCGCAGCATGGCGATTCTGTAGCGTGTGGTTATGAGGAGGCTTGACAGCATATGGAGAAACGGTCGACAAACATGGAAAGAAACAAAAGCTGCCACGTGCCATTCTTCACACGTAGTGGATTTGGATCCTCTGTGTAACGCCCCCATTTCATTTCTGAAGGCGCTACAAAACCCCGTAACCATACAAAAATGAACAGTCGCGGAGTGATGAATCAGAGTGCGCACCAACAGCACAAGCTTACAACAAAAAGACCAACTTTTATTACAAATATAAGGTTTAACAACCAGTTTTAACACAATGGGCGAAAGGGCCTAAAATTATCTTACATTACAAAAAATTCCCCAGGCGGCCTGAGCGCAGCTGAGACCTAAAACCACTCATCCTCCTGGAAGAACGGCTCCTCAGGAACGCCATCTTCTGCTTGAAAGTCTTGGCTCCCTGGCCTTCTGTTTGTTGTTTAGCAAGTCATGAGTACAACCATACCCAGCAAGTTACAAGGGTAAACCCTAGTTTACTATTTACAGGGATAATCCAGAGTGGGAGTATATATTGGTTTTATTACATTGAGTGGATGCAGTTTTATTTGCAAACAAATAAAGTTAAAACAGTTCTCCTTAAGATCAGGGGTTTTTCTGTTATCAAACAAAATTCACAATTACCCTATCATAAACCCTATTTATGCCTTGTAGTTGGAATCACCCAATTAACACAACTTCATTAACCGGAAGCACGGCGTATTCGAATACCATTAGTTTCAAGAAGAGTACCAACACACATGTTGGTCAAAAACTGCAGCGGAAGTGTAAGGCAGTGTGACTGTGTGAGGTGCATCCACTCCACGTAGGCAGCGATGAAGAGCTTATGAGGATGGCATGGCATGGCATCAATGGAGGAGAGGAGAAGAATAAGGGAGTTTTCTTACCAACAGTTGGAGGCAAAAATGTCACACTTTGCAGATAATGGTATTTGGGGGCAATGAACGAGGAATAGGGTGTGTTTTTTTTTTTACGGAAATGAGTGTTTCCATTAAACCGTGGAACTGGCCGAGTTGTCAGCCACCAAAACTCGGAACAGAGGAGGAAACCTCATCAGGGGATAGGAGTTCCTCATTTTTGGATTTACATCCAATCGCAGCGTCACGAGTACGGGTAGTTTTGCCCATACTCATACCCGTGACGCTATTTTCACCCCACGGGCATGCCCGTCACGAGTACGAAACTGGACTGGCCGACTGGGACTAGAGTTTCTAACTTGGTAGTGCTGAGTGTGTTGGCCCACTTGTCAGTATATAGGTCGTGGGTAAACGGGCGAGACAGATACAGGTAGAGCTTGCCCATGCCCATGCCCATCTACCCGATGGGCAGAGAGTTTCCCCCATTTTCATACACGTGGGAACAAATATCCTATACCCAGCTCCATTAGGGTATTTACCCATAGCACGTGAGTAAATTGGCACAATTGCCATCCCTATGTGCGATGGATTGGATGTGGTACCGGACCATGCTATGAATGGTTGTCAAATTGCTATGCTCAGACCATACTACCATAGTATATTCAAAAATCTATCGACTCCTTCCATGTAGTAGGGCCTTCTAGGATAGGGGAACATGATTGCCCATTATACCTTGTATAGGTTGTACTTTGTGCTATTAATGTATACAAGGTCAATGGCTTAATGTGGATATAAGAATTATTATATTAACTTGTTGTTAGTGTCTCTTCATTGTCATTGTGCAAAATTGCAATATCTTCATATGATAGAGTAAATCTTCTCACATCTCTTATTGGATCATCCCTGTGTTGTTCTTCAATATTTTTGTCATAATGATTAAGGTCATAACTCATGAGTTGAGCATTGTGGTAGCTTAAATTACAATGCAGCATTGCCCATACAAGACAATTTTAGTGCATGCAATATATTTTGTTATTGCCAAAACTTGATTAGTTATTAGCTATAATATTTACTTCTCAAGAATCAAGAATTTAATATGTAGGATTGGAAATGGCAACAGAGGGGGGTGAATGGTGCCTCTTTAAAAACGCCCCCAAAAGTATCCATGGAACATCTCCCCTCCAATAGCTACAAAAGCTAGGGAGAAAGAGTGTTCATGCTCACTGGTCCCTCAGAGAAGAAACAGCAAATAAAGCATTGAAGCAAAGCGCATGCAGAATAAGAACAGAGAAAAGCGGTTGGGCGGTCGACGCCGATGCGAGCCGGTCGACCACGGTATTCGCCGGCCTCGACTGGTCTCGCGAGAAGCGAATCGGTGAATTTAAGCGCAACTCAAAATACAGAACCTTGATGCAATCAGGGAAATTTGTGAATTTCTTCTGTTCTCCTTATGCCAAAAGTGCAAGAACTCGATCTAAATAGATTAGAGACCATAAGGAGAGGATTTTGCAAACTAAGACCCAATCAAAAGAGAGAATCAGATTTGTGCTGAAAACAGACAATAAAGAGACAAGAATCCAAATTTCTCATGATTCATCAGTCCTTTGCTTAAGAGATTTTGTATTTCAGCTAGAGAAACCTCACAACTATAAATCATAGACCTAGAGCAAGCAAACCATCAAGAACCCAAAGAATCACACCTACTCTGCCATGAAACCCTAGAAAAATGAGAGCAGAGCAAATGAAGCGTAAGCCAAAGAATTGACAGAAATCACTGATTCCTCCATATGCTCTTGGGAATGGAATGGCCATATGACTTTGAGTATTCTCCCATCACAGAGCATCTCATTTGCAGCTCCTCAACAAAGAAACAACTCAATAGCAAAAATCAACATGGAGAAGGGAGGAGCAAACAGAAACTGAAAATCTTCACAACTCAAATGGATTCATTCCCATGAATGCTTCATTAAGAGGAATGATTACACAAGAGTGTTCTACATCCACACACTACATCCCCATACGCACTTGAAGGAAAAAGTCACTACATGCTTGGTTCCCTCTTTGGACACACACGAGAGCACACTGCTCAGCACACAACACTTGAGCTCTCTTTACAGAATACTTGAATGCTGCCTCCTCCTCACCACCTTGGCTAAATAGAGGAGCTCACACACACAAGTAGCAAATCAAGAAGTGGCATACTACCTCCACTCACTCTCCTCACATCCACATGAGGCAAAAGGAAGTCAAACCACTCACAACCAGATTTTGGAGAGAGAACCACCCACTCCACTCATTTGCTTGAGTCAATTTACCAAATTGCCCTCAAGCACCTTCCCGGAAGCTTCCGCATCCGGTACCTTGACCGTTTGGACCTCGACTCCTCCCTGAGTCTAGTCGCGGTCCGCTCCGCTGTACACGACCGCACCTGGCATTCTGACCGTCTGGACCTCCGACTACTCCCTGAGCCTAGTCCAGATCCACTCGCCGCTGCCCGTCGTGTCCACCCGACACCGACCGAGACCTCTGACTCCACCTGAGTCTAGTCTTGGTCTGTTCTGTCGCACACGACCGCAACCGACCTCCAACCGTCTGGACCTCCGACTCCTCCCTGAGCCTAGTCCCGGTTCGCTCGTCGTCGCCCGTCTTGTCCTGCACCGATAGCTCCAGCTCTGGTTCCTCGTGTCCCGACTCGCAAACACCTCACCAGCCTCGATTATCTTCGGCATCACCGACTGTCTGGACCTCAACACCTTCTGTGCCTAGTCCCGGTCCTCCTCGCCTCACCATGACCTAGCTCTGAAGTCCTGCAGTCGCACAGACAAGCAAACCATCACATAGCACTGCACGAAACAGCATAATCAACATTAGCACAAATAAAGGTACTGAACCCTAGAATACCCAAAACAAACTCAAACTTACTAACACAACCGTCAATTACTCATCACAAACATGGGGATACCTCCACATGGTCTCTCATAAGATTACTGGAAAGCAGGAAATTTAGTGGTTAAACTGTCACGCGCTGAATTACTGTTCATGGAACTATTCACACGGCAATTACTGCCCATGGCACTGTTCATATGTGTGAACAATACCGTGTACCGTAGCAGTGTGTATGGCAGGCTTAGATTGTTTAGGATAGGGATAAAAATAGTTAGTTCCCTTGTTAGATGGTTTCCTACTTTATAGATATATTCTATTTATCATACATAGGTTTTTTAGATGTAGAGATTGTTTCTTAGAGGTCATGTTGACTTATCTCCATAAAAAGGATAATATGTATCCATTATCATCAAGCAATAAATAATGAAGAAGTATTCCTAAGTCCTTGATTCCTAACTCTGGTCTCCCCCTAGACAGGCTACTCTAGATTCATTCCTTCCTCTAACTGGTGCCCTCTTTCGTCTAGTGTCATTCTACCTCAAGTCGCCACCTGACCTCTCTTCGACGGATATTTACCCCGGTATGAACTAAGGTTCATGGTAATTGGTATCAGAGTAGTCGATCCCTTTCTACAATTTTTGCTTACCATAAAGCGCAAAACCGCTGTTCCACATTGGCTGCCCTCGTCGCTAATAACTTTCTCGACATCGAGCAATGCTAAGACCCTCGCATCTTCGCCATCAGTCATCATCAATATGTTGTTGATCTCCCACGTGGGGTATCACAATTACTTGCTAGATTGGGTTTACCAAGGGCTGCAACCATGGCCGCCACCACAGCTCGAGGATGAGCTATCACTGAAAGGGGAGAAGTTGTCACATGACGAATTATGTTCATGGTACTATTCACGCGGACGAATTACTGTTCACACGCGTGAATAGTACCGTGTACTATAGCAGCATGTATGGCAGACTTAGGTTGATTAGGATAGAGATAAGAATATTTAGTTTTCTTATTAGATGTGTTTACTACTTTATAGATATATTCTATTTATTAAAGATAGGGTTCCTTAGAGATGAAGATTGTTTCTTAGAGGTCAAATCGAGTTATCCCTATAAAAGAGACAGCATGTATCTATAATCATCAAGCAATGAATAATAAAGAAGTATCCTCAAGTCCCTAATTCCTAGCTCTAGTCTCTCCTATAAACTAGCTACTCTAGATCCGTTCCTTTCTCTAGCTAGTGTTCTCTTTCGTCTAACCCTATTCTACCTCAAGTCATCGCCGGCCGACCTCTTCTGATGGATATTTATTCCATTATGAACTAAGGTTCATGACATAAACACTAAACTCCGAGTGTACCTATAGCCCTATATGTATCATGGGAATACTTTGTGGGCTTGCCTCCAATTTGTTTGACATGGTTGAGCTTCGCATGTTCAATCTCAGGGATGAGAAGTTCAACATATAGCTAAAGGCTGATGTAAACAACAAGCGACCCATCTTCATGGCCACCTTTTGTCATATATATTTCTTCCTCTAGTCATAAAAGGAAGTCAATTTGGACATCGACATGGCCTTCAAAATGCAATTTTGATCACTTATTTTTATTGTAATATTAATAAAATTATAATGTTATAAAAGTACTTTTTGAGACAAATCTACATATACCATTTTCATTTGCCCAATCTAGATATTCAAAAATTAATAGCCAAAGTTTAGAATGTTGACTGCACGTATCACAAAACGACTCCCTTTTGTTTGGAGGAAGTAGGGATGGCAAAATTATCCGTGGAGCCGGGTATCCGCGGGTATCCAACCCGAAAATAGTGGGTTTGGATGGCATTTTCTATCCATGGATAGTTCGGGCGGTGCCGATAAGAGTTCGGTTGGATTTGGAGGGCAAACCCTACCCATGGATATCCATGGATACCCGAAGTGTGTATGACATGTGGGCCCTTCCACCTAGTATATAAGTAAAAATTGGGGTGAGTGAAACCCTAACCCACCCACCCAGCCCCAGCTGCCACAACAGCAGCCCACGCCGATCTCCGATCTCCCGCCCAGCGCCCACGCCGTCCGTCCCCTGCGCCAGCGCCGCCACGCCGTCGGCCGTCGCCGCCGCCCTTGCGCCGCCACGCCATCCCCTTGCACCGCCCATGCCGTCGGCCGTCCGCTGTCCCTTGCGCGCCACGCCGTCGGCCGTCCGCCGTCGCCGCCACGCCGTCCCCCTTGCGCTGCTGCCGCGCGCGCGCCGCCGGCCATCCCCACGACTTCCCATCGCGGCTACCGCGCCGTCGCGCCTTCTCGGCCTCCCAACTCGCAGATCGAAAATGACACGCAGTGGTTCACGAAGGTGATTTTTGTCTTGCATTTGGTCATGATTTTGGACATTCATTTCGTGATTTTTTCTGTGGATTTTTACACAGGCAAAACAATCGTAGCTCGATGGGATGTCTACTTGCAACTTGATTCATCACAGCGGGACCAAATTCCATTGTGGCTCCAAACACACCTGAACAACTATCATCACAAGGTACCGAGTCAGAACCAATAGCAGTAGAGGAAGAGGTAGATGCTGAGCTGCACATCTTTGGTTCTAAGAGAAAACTTAGATCCATGCGGAATGAATTTAAACCGATAAAAATAGGGGTGATTGGAAAGTGAGTGTATGTGGTGCAAATACAAACTTGTGGGGGAGTCAAAACATAAAACTTCGCGCTTATCTTCTCACTTGAAAACTTGTGCAGCTCGACATGCACCAATTGGTCCAAAATAGTCCAAGTTGAGATTGACAAGTAGTGAGGATGGGAAGGTTAATTTTGAGAATTATGTTTTGACCAGAAGTTGCTAGGAAAGAACTTGCTTTAATGATTTGTGTTGAGTACCCTTTAACCATGGTAGACCATATTGGTTTTCGAAGATTTTGTTCTGCATTACAGCCAATGTATAAGGTGGTGTCAAGAAATACTATTAGAAAGGATATCTTGGACATGTATGAAGTACAAAAGAACATGATGGTAAAATACTTTGCAAATTTCTCAAACCGAGTTGCAATCACTACGGACATGTGGATCTGGCTATCAAAAGAGAGGGTACATGGCGTATTGGACATTTTATTGATGCTTCTTGGAACCTAAAGAGCATCCTTTTGAGGTAATACCATTTTTATTTGATTATTGTCCATCGATTAGCTCTACATGGTGATTGGCTCTCTTGCCATTTCAGTTCATTTATGTGCCAACTCCACACAAAGTGATTATATGTGATGCTCTATATGAATGTCTTGTTGATTGGCTCCTTGAGAGGAAGATATCCACATTGACTTTGGACAATTGCTCCACCAATGACAATCTTGTCGGTCTTTTGAAAGATAAGTTGGACAAAAATTCTCTTATGTCTCAAGGTTCCTACTTACATATGCGTTGTTGTGCACATATATTGAATCTGATTGTGAAAGATGGTCTAGATATTCTAGAAAAGGGTATTGAAAGGATTCGAGATACTGTGGCATTTTGGTCAGCCACGCCCAAAAGACATGAGAGGTTCGATAAGATGTGTCGTCTTATGAATGTTGAGTGTACTAGAAGGCTGTCTCTTGATTGCAAAACTAGATGGAATTCAACATACATAATGCTAAGTATTGCAATACAATACAAAGATGTTTTTGATCGTCTAGCACTACGTGAAACAGATTTACTTGTCTGAAACAGAGGATTGGGCTTTTGCTAAGGAGGTTTGTGATAGGCTAAAGATGTTCTATGATTTAATGAGTTATTTTGGGCACTAGATATGTTACAATAACCTGTTCTTTCCCAAAATCTGTGGCATACGCTTAGCAATTAGGAAATGGCAATCTAGCAATATTCAAATTATAGAAGAGATGTCTCAAGCAATGATGCAAAAGTTTGAGAAATATTGGAACGATGTGCATGGTCTCATGGTCAGAGTAAGCGCTCTAGATCCAAGGTACAAACTTCACATGCTTGAGCTCTTTTGGGTCCCTTTATGGAGTAGAGCATGCACATTCAAGTTACAAAAATTAGGAAATTAATGTATGAGTTGTTGGTGGAATATCAAGATGCTCTGAGGGGTTGGTACATCACAAGTTTCTAACTCTGCAGTCCAAAACCAGTGTCAAGATGAAGTTTTGACATCTTTGATCAAGATATGTCATCACAACCAACTCTTTGTACTTCTAATGTGCATACAGAATTAGACTTGTACTTAGATGAGCCTCCTTGCCTAGAACACAAGAGCTTGACATCATTAATTGGTGGAAGTTTGGAGGATTAAGTATCCAACTCTACAAAAGATTGCTCATGATATTTTGGCTATCCCTATAACAACTGTTGCATCTGAATCAACCTTGACTAGTGGCGAATTCTTAGTCCACACAGTAGCCGACTTGCACCAAAATGGTGAAGCCCTTATGTGCATGCAAGCTTGGTCTCGTGCAGGACATGTTAGGTAATTTCTTGCTTTAATCTTGTATTTTGTTTATGCACTTAAGTTCTAATCACTTTTCCAAACTAACTGATTATTACTCTATAATAATAGGAGACATCAATTCCAACTTCTTTGCTTATGAAGGTTGGATGCAGGCTGAAGAAGAAGCTATGGTACACATTTCAGTTTTGTATGTCCATTAATCAATTTTTGACTTGCACTTTAATTCTTATGCTTTTCATTTCTAGGACGATGACTCCGTTGTCACTGATGCATAAGTGCTTGCAAATGGAGACAGAGATGCATGAGATGAGCAAATGGAGACATTATGTATGCTTGATGTTGTCACTTATGTATGCCTTGATGTATTTTATCTAAGACTTTAAGTTGTGATGTATGTCTTGATGTACTTTATCTAAGACTTTAAGTTGTGATGTGAACTTCAAACTTTGATGAGTAGTATGTGCTATGTCCTGTAAGGCTATAAGAATACTTGTGCTACAGTTTGGTATTGTGATGTACTAATTGCTTAATTGCCTGCTTGAATGCTTGATAAGTTGAATTTTGTCCTGTTTTTTGGATATCCATTGGATATCGGGTATCCGCGGGTTTCGGGTTCGGGGCTCCTATTCGCCCCGAAAGTTATTTCGGGTGCGGGTTTGGATAGTACTTTCGGGTTTTGGATTCGGGGGGGGGGGGGAGAGGAGAACCCGGAGATATCCAACCCGTTGCCATTCCTAGGAGGAAGTACATGTACATTATATAGTGTCTTCCATCTAAAATTTTGAAATGATTGTTAGCTGGCTCATATGAAGGGATCAAGGTAACAGAGAACCTTTGTAGGCGCTTTGTTTGACTAAGGTACATACTTATTTGCCATTCAGGGGCGCATGAACTCGCAAGAGATGCTCAAGCTTCAACACCTGATGACCCCATGAACTCTGTTGTTGGTGGGCTAGCAAGCGGAGCTGTTCTTGGTTGAATACAAGGTTGGTTAGTATTTTGCACAATGCACAACATTTTTCATACTTGAAATCAGGCCAAGTCTTTTCAGTAACAGTAGCTTACCTTTCAGTAAAATAACTATTTACATTGTTGCTCAAATTTCTTTCAAAGTGTGGTTCGCAAGTACTCATTACTGTGACAGATTGTGTTAAGGCAATGAAATAGATTTTATAGTCTACTGGTAAAAGGTACACATAATACAGACTGTAATCAAGCAAAAGGTTTTTTTATAACCAGGTGTTTTCATTCAGTTGGAGCTCAAACTAGCATTTGAGAGGTAGAAACTGTGTGTAGTTTAAGCAAGTCCTTTATTTTGCTAGTTAGACACTAGATTGTAGACAAGGAACAATGCCTATCCCAAAAATCACCAAGGGTAAGAAGAGAAACAAGTTTTGTTATGCTTATATGATGTTTGCTTCATTCTACTGATTATATGTATGCAAAAGTGTACTGATGAGGCTATCATTACCAAATCGGAGTGTCCTCCTATCTTCAATAACTTTCCAAATTGGCATCTTTTGGTTTCAGTGAATAAACTTAACAAATTTCAAGAATTTCATATTGAAATCTATGAACCAAAGCTTGCAATGATTTCGCATATGCATACAGACTACAATAGTCAATAGTCTCGATTTCCCTTGTTCAGGCTTTCAAATTGATCAATAATTTTGCTGAGCTCTAACCTAATGCAATTTCCTTGGTGCAATAAACTGCAACGTTGGGCAATTTATCTGGTGCAAAATACAATTTACTCTCTTTTTCTATTATGGGTTCTGGTAACTTTTAAGTAATCATATGAAATCAGGTGTTGTTGCATGTTTTGGATTGTTTGTATTTCTGTCAGTTGAAGCAGTGTAAGTGAATCAGCTACAAATTTGAGTTCTATCCAAATTAGTGAAGTATGTATTTTTAGTCATATTATTCTGGTGCTTATACCTTTGAACATATAGTCTTTTATCTTCTAAGCTTTATATTCTTTAATATTCCATTAGATAGAGGGGAAACTATGTTTCCTCTTAAATTTCTAAGAGAGTTACATCGGCCCATTTATATGTCATGGTTTTCACATGACTGTTCGTCATTTATCAATATATACAGCTGAAACCACCAATGGTGTTTTGTTATTTGAATTCTTCTTACAGTTTGTGACTGTAGGTGGACACTTTGGAGCAGTGAAATATGTCGATCACCCTTGCAACTGCGGGTACTGCTTTGGACTATGCTGCACTGAAGCTGAGCCTATAACACCCCCATTTCTGGAGACGCTAGTAATCCCCGCAACTGCCTAGATCTGTTCAATTACGGAGTATTGTACATGAGTGTGCACCAGAACAACACATGCTTACAATAAAAGAGCCAAACTTTATTATAGGAATATGGTTTAACAACCTAATTTTGACACAGCGGACATACAAGCCCAAAGTGATCTTACAATACAAAAGAAACTCCCAGGCAAACTTGACTGCGACTAAGACGTAAAGCCAGTCGTCTTCTGTGAAGTAGGGTTCCTCTTGGGATTCATCCGCAACTTGATCATCACTATTCCTCATCTTCTATTTGTTGTTTAGCAAGTAATGAGTACAACCGTATCCAGCAAGTTACAAGGGTAAATCCTAATTTAACTACTTGCAAGGATATTCAAAGGAAGGGAATATACTTGTAACATCCCAAATAGGGAGTTAGTGTAATTTCAAAATTTAAAAATCTTTTAATGGTTTTTCCTATGTTCTCAAAAGTTTTTGGCGTATTTCAAATGTCTCGATTTGGTTTCTCGCCAAAAAGCCCGATTAATAAAATCCAAACCCTGGAGTCAAGAGACATAAATTAAAGTTTAAAATTTAGAAAATTCAAATCCTCGTGGAAGTATTAATTTCAAATTCTAAAATTTAAACCAGGTCATTCAAAGCCAAGATTAAAAATTTAAAATCAATATAAATTCCTTCCATCCAAATTTAGTATTTGGAAATTCAAATTCGGAAGATTAAGAAGTATTTCTCAAAGTTCGAACAATTTTTTTTAAAAAAAAATCAAAATATTGATATCCAAAATTGGAACCAAGTGTTCAACTTCAAATCTACTCACAAATCTAGATCAAAAATTTAAAAATTCAGAAATTCCTTCTCAAATTTTGGGCCTGGCCCGATTCTCCTCCCGGCCCAGCCGCTCACCTATTTCTTCCCCGGACCGCTTTTTCTTTTCTTCCTCCCCGGCCCACTTCTTTTCTTCCGCCCAGCCCGCTCCCTCTTCTTTCTCCTGGCCCGGTCGGCGTCCGTCTCCTATCTCCCTCCCCTGTTCCTCCGATTCGTCGCCCGCATCAGCACCCTGGCCGCACCACTCTTCGAACCAAGCCACCAGCCCACGCCGCTCTCCGCCCCTAGTTCCGCCCGCGCCGCCCCCGGTTTCGCCAGCCCCTGGTTTCGCCGACACCCATGCCGACGTACGCCTCGCAATGCCGCCGGACACACCGCCATACCCAGGGTACACCTTGCCATGCCGCCGCCCATACCATCGCACGTCGCGCCCATGCCAGAGGTACTACCCTGAGCGCTCGTTCGCCTACAAAGATCCCCGGCGCCACTCTCCTCTTTTCCCCATTTAAGCTCGTTCGAGCTGTCTGAGCCTGCGCCGGCCACCGCCATTTGCGCCGATTCCGCCGCTTCAGCCCTCCCCTCCACAAGCCGACCCCGTCGCGGTGTGCCCCCTGTCGCTCGCCGCCTCCCCACGCGATTAATTGCGAAACCACCGCCCGAGCATGCCGCGCCAGCTCCTTCTCTGCTTCCGGCCGGCCACCGCCATTGCCGCCACCGCTTCTTCCTCAGTTGGTCCCGAGTCAATTCGGCGCGGTGGGAGCAGCACCTCGGCACCCTGAGGCTTCCCCAACCACTGGTCGAAGCTCTCCCCCGCCAGAGCGATCCCATCATGCTCACCTTCCCCGCGCCGCTGCCCGTGCACGAGGTCGGCTCGCCTCCGCCTCCTTACGGCCGCCCCGGCAGCTCAGGTGAGCTTCTATCCTCTTGCTCATGCTCGCGCACGCCTCCCTTCTTTCCCCTTCCTCTTCGGCCACCGGCGCCCAACCGGCTGTCCTCCGCCGTCCGCATCCCTCTGCTGTCGGCACACCTCGGCGTCACCTCGGCCGAAGCTGCCGCCTCCACGAACTTCTTTGACGCCGGGGCAACCCCTTTTCCCGATCGCCGCCTCCTCCCCGACCTCTCCCCGCCGGCGACACCGCCACCCATCCCCGACGCCTCCCTCCTCTGCTTCGGTTCCTTTTTCCTTGTGCTGCTCTGGCCTCAGCCGACAGCCCCTTTGTCTCCCTCTCTTCTGACATGTGGGCCCAACCAAGGGAGTGAGCTGAATTCATGTGTAAGAGATGAATACTGACCTGTGAACTCTTATGCTAAATGCTGAAATTTTATGCAAAGAAATATTCATGCAAGCATTTCTAGCAAAGATAAATTGGGACTAATAATAAAAAGGATAAATCATTTATAAATTCATAATGAAAAGATTTATGCAACTAAATTAAAAACTTGACATTGGTTAATTTATTTATATGCCAATCAAGATTTATATATTAACCCTCATGTAGAAGGTCCATTAAAGTAAGCGTATGCCATGAACTCTTTCTCTATTACCAAGAAACTAGCATGAAGTTAATAAAATAATAAAAATAATAACAATATCATGGCTAAATGATTTAATTATGGAGCTTAGGAATTACACCCTCTCATCTTATCTAAATCCATGAAAAATAAGACAGTGACAACAAAAGTAATCAAGATAATAAATTGAATGAAGGTACAATCAAATATAACATTTCAATAGTGAGCATTTAAAACTACCATGATTGTTAAAGTTACCTCTCAAGAATCATCAAGATGCCACATAAAATATCAAGAGTAATCTGCTTATCTCTAAAATCATGTCATCTCTCTTAATAGTGCTTAAACTAATCATTGGCCAGCCACATAACATATCAAGTGTGGTTTACTCGTCCCTAAAATTATGGAATCTATCTTTTCACGAAGTACTTAAAATATTTGTGGTAAAGACCTTAACATTCCTCTTAAAATGCTAATATTTAAAATAACGAGTGCCTACGATTAAGAATTCCTCATCAAGAGAGAGCAGTCCCTAATCTTTGTCTCGTACCCAAATCTCCAATCATTATCTCAGGATTTAAAAATCTAATGGTCAAAAGTAATTAATAATAAAAGAAATAACTCTATCAAGTAGATTTCTATCAATTCATAACTCTCCTTCCTCAGAAATCGTAGCCATTGGCTATTTCCAATAATTTTGTTAATTAAGCCGAATAATCAAATTTGACTAAAATGACCAAATCCATACTCTGATTTAAACTATTAAGAAGAATGGTTCATTAAGATGACTATTGTAATCTCATATAAGTACTGCCACATGAAATATCAAAGTTACACTGAGTAATTAAAATTATACTCATCTCCTGTAAAACTTCCGCATCCAAGAATTACAAGGTTCTGTTCCTCTTTACTATCTCCGATAAGATACATCTTCCCTTTTGACCCCTCGCTATTCTAAAATTTTCCCTCACGGTAAAGCTACTCAGCCACCTCACTCCTTCGCCCAATTCAAATTCCGCTGTGTTCACGGCACACTAATCTGAATCATCCTTCCATTCTCAAATCGTAACAAATATATAATTTAAACTAAATTGGGCATTTAAAGTGTTTGGATTTATTTGGTCTTTCTTTTCTTTGCCGCGTATTAGAATCTGAATACTCAACGAGGCGACAGATTCGAACAAGATCAAGACTCGGGTAAGAGCAACGACTAGGAAGTTAAGATCGCTGATTGAGCAGGCTTTGACTTAGGTCAATCAAGGCCATGGTACACCAAGCAAGGCAAGTCATCACTTTGATCATATTGATCTTACATTTTATGCAAAATTATGTTTCTTTAAATTATCAACTTGCATGCCTAATTGATTATGCAAATGTATATCAAAGCTTAAGGTAGCTACATGCCAACTTGATGTTGTATTAAATCTAATATGCCCTTTCTTGACACTTGAATCACCTGATCCTTGTCGCCATAGAAATTAAAGATAATCTTTACTAGCTATAAGTCATATTAAATGCCATGCTAGTCTTGTCAAAGTCCAGGGCGCTAGTTGCCCTGATCATCTATCTTCAAAAAAATAAGAACTTGTTTTGGGACAGTCATGGGATGTACGTGGCTGAATACTTTGTGACTACTTATTTTATGCTTCTCAAAACCCTTAAAACATGCTATACCTGTCTGGGCGGGTGGTAAGAGTGGTGGGTGTGGAAGTAGCACATTGGATTGTGGATTGAACCGCCCAGACGCATTAAGGACTTAATCCTGTGATGACATCTTCGTGTACAACAGTACGACCACAAGTCTGCAAATTGCAACATGACTAAGTAAATCTATCGAACCCCCGGAACTCATCTCACCGGTAGTGGAAAGGAGTGCTTGCAAGGGCAAAGGAAGGCCTAAAGGGACACAGAGAGGAGGTGGCGTTTCCAGCCGTGCTAGCGTTATGGAGAGTGGAGTCCGAAGGCGCTAGTTTCCATGGTTACATCCCGTGCAAAGTATGGGACCCACCGCAAGTGGGAGCAGCCCATAAGGTGAGATGACGAAAGGGGCTAGATAATTTGAAAGGTTATTGTGATGATCTACTCAACCACATGACTAAGGAATCGTGTGGAGCAACGAGCAGATCGTCTCTTGTGGGTAAAGTGTACAATCTCTGCAGAGAATAAACTATTCGAATAGCCGTGCCCACGGTCAAGGGCGGACATGGGATTCTCCTCGAGTTAGTTCTATTTCAAAAACCTTTGTGGGTGGGACAGAAACCTATCAGAGGGATGTACTCTGATTTTGAATTTTTCCTGGAGGGACGTACTCCAGCGGGATTGATAATATGAAATTGGCATAATGATCAAAAGCTAGCATAGGTGGATGGAACCATGTAATCAGTGGATGGAACCGGCACCGCTATATTTATTGCACAATTTCAAACTCTTTAAAGCATGTTTATAAAATGCCAAGTCTTAGGAATTTTAATTATGATTATTGCAAATGTCGCATTAAGCAAATAAAAGAACCTCAAGCCCCTTTGTGACCTTGCATCTATTATTATTACATCATGTGTGGTGGCTTCACGAGTACCGTCGTACTCACTGTTGTAATTACCATCATTCGATCGAAAGGAAATAAAGTCAAGCCTGCGATGCCTAAAAGGGTCAACAGAGCTGGAAGACGATGAGGCCATGGACTAGGTCGCGAACCCCGATTGGTCGCACTGTGGGCAAGTCTGCGAGTCCCACCTGTGAAGTTTCACGCTGCATTTTATCATTTTGGCCTAACTGCCCATGAGTAAGTATTATTCGTATTATTTACACTTCGCATGATATGTTTTTGATATACAGTAATGTATCTGTGAGCACTATCTACTGATTCGGGGAATAGTGCGGTGGAATCACAGAGGATCTGGGTTTGCTAATCCGAGGTCCGACAATACTGGTTCTATTAAATTGAGTGGATGTAATTTTATTTGCAAACAGGAAAACAAGAACAAAACTCCTTAAGATTTCAAAGGGGTTTTCTTTCAATTGCTATTTACTCAGCTTACTCCGATTAAAACATAATAAAATCTACTTACGCCTTGCTGTTGGAATCATCCATTAAACACAGCTTCATTTACCAAAAGCACGTTGTATTCGAATACCATTTATTTCACTCTGCATAGTTGCTTAGCTTTACCCACAAGATTTCTCAGACTCTCAATGTCACGCGATAGGCACCTTCAGCTAGCGTGTGACTGAGTTGAGAAAACAAGATTTTTTACTGCTCAATTCTTTATGTAGGTTCTACCCGATAGATCCACTCAGACCTAGTTTAACTAGCTAGACATAACACTTCTGTCTGTCTTGAGTGGCCCCTACTGTTGTTAGATATTGTTTTACCGTTCCACATACCAACTTTCCATCATCCACACTCCTTGTCCTGTAGATATTCAATCGAGTTGAGCAGCTACTAAACCAGGGTTGACAAGTCAACACCTATGGTTGAGCGATCACTGTGTCCTTTACTCAGCATAAGGTTCTTGTCCTTACTTTTCACTTGAGGCAAACAACCACATTCCCCTGTGCTCGACAGCGCTACCACCCCTCTGCTCAAGCCTCCACCCTAGGGTAAGGTCATGAACTCCAACTATCTCGTGGCTTTCCATTATTCCTCCTTACCATAGAACCAGTTTAATAATTTTACTAGCCAAAAGCCAAGTCACTTAATAGTACAAAATTTTGAATGAGCTAGTCTACAATTATTTATACAGTAATTAAATATTACTAGGGTTGTCAAGATGAATATGGCTTCAAATTAAACACGGCATTTTCCAGTGGTACGACATAACTAATTCACAAGTCATTCTAAACATTTATTTTAATTAAATAGCATTTCACAAATAACATTAATGCAAATACAGTAACTAAATAATTTAAATTTCATATGATTCAATATGATCAAGAACTTGTACCATCGCTTTGAAAAGTTCGGGAGCTAGCGTAAACACATAAAATAACATAAGTCTGTACTTGAGTTTAATCAAGTTAGGAAAAATAAACTAATTAAAAAGAAATAAAATGCAATAAAATTTAAATGGAGGGGTTTGGATTTATTTAGAGATCAATTTGGTGGAATAGAGGTCAACAATGGATTCGCAGCATCGAAACGATCGAAATGGGGTATTTTTGGAATTTTAAGGTTTCAGGTGAACAGTGTTTTGAACAATGCTGGGCCGGCCCACAAGTATTGTGCAGCCCTCCCGCCAAATCAGCTCGCTTAGCTTAAACGGGCCGACTAGCCTCGGCCCACGCTGCGTGCGACCAAGAGGCCCAGCGTACACGTGCACGCACATGCCCGATGGCGACACGCTGACGGCCATAATGCGGCGCACGTGGACGGCCTGATTGAGACAGCCATGGCGCGCGAACGGCCGTGATGTGACGACGTCGTGTCCACTGTCGTCTTCAACCTCCGGCTTCATTTTCCTGGCGAAAAATAGAGGACGGTGACCCTCTGACATTTGGCTCCAACGAAGCTCTCCGGTGGAAATGGGGAGCACGATTGGGTTCGTTGGAGCACAGGGGTTCCATTTTGGGGCTCTAAGAGACGGAAGTATGGGTGGTGGCGATTGACAGCAGGAGCGAAGGCGGTGGCTCCTATGGCAGTCAAGACTTCTTTGGTTATCCTCCGGCGAAGTAGGGAGCGGTTTGACCATCTACGGAACATAGGTTTCAAGGTAGTGAAGGTGGTTTGGGTCGGGGAATGCTCGACTGAGCTGTCCACAAGAGCGGCCTTACGGCCGGTGGTAGCTTCCGCCAACCGAGCTTTACAGAGCTACTCGTGCTCGAGCGAGTTCACTAATGTTTTAGGAAGCAAGGGTGGTCATGACAGTGAATGCAATTGAATTTTAATCGAGTAATGAAAGAGCTTGAGTCCAGGGCTCACCAGGCGTAGGGGATGTTGTCGGCGGGAGCTACGGTGAGTGAAAATCCGATTAAGTGGTTCTAGCGGGTGTTTGGGAGTGGCATGAAGCTCTATGTGAAGGCAATTGAGTTATAATGGCAAGGTAAGGCGGTGGAAGCAGTAGGGCGGTTCGACGTCGCCTGCACATGGGTAAGGAGAGAGGGCAGGAGCTCTGCTGATTGGACGGTGTGCAGGCGAGGTGGCACTAGTGTCTCTGTGGACACTGACGAGTGTTGACGCAGCAAGTACAGCTCACGCGTGTGAGTCGACGAGAGAGCGATGAGCTGAGGCTGGAGAGCACGTGGTTGACAGGGGCATGCCAAGCGAGGAGAGAAGAGGGCGATGGGCGAATGACTGGTGGGGCCACAGTGCAGAGCCAGTGTGAATGTGAGAGAACAGCGTGGCTACAACTTCAAGCTGTGACGCTCGGGCGCGTGGGCGGTGGCACAGTGAGGCGGTGGGAGGCGACGTCTTCGGGAGGTGCCGACAAGGAGTGAAGATGGGAAATCAAAGAGGGAAAGCGGATTTTCAAGGAATTTGCCAAATTGGGTAAGGATTAGAATTCAAACAAAATTCAAAAATAATTCAATATTTTTGAAATTTTGGAGTTGTTTCAACCCACCTCCCTTAAAAGAATCTCAACCCCGAGATTAACATGGTCCAGGAGTAAGTTAGGAAAATCCCGCTACAAATCTGGTTCCTTTTCCCAAGTGGACTCTGTTGTAGTGTGATTCTTCCATTGAACTCTACAGAGTTTGATATTTCTATTCCTAAGCTATCTCTCTGTTGTCTCAAGTATCTATAGAGGTTCTTCTAGGTACGTCAAATCATCTTGCAATCCAATCTCTTCCACTAGTACTTCATCTGTAGGCTGCCGTAGGCACTTGCCGAGTTGTGATACATGTAATACATTATGTATTCTAGCCAAGCTCGGTATCAACTGCACTTCGTATGCTACTTCTCCCACTCTTTTTGTGATTTGGAATGGACCAACATGTCTTGGGGCTAACTTTCCTTTTATTTGGAACCTATTGACAATCTTGAAGGGAGAACCTTGAGATATACAAAATCTCCTACTTCAAAACTCAGATCTTTTCTGCGAGTGTCTGCATAGCCCTTTTGACGGTCTTATGCAATATTCATTTTGTCTCTAATGATTTTCACATGGGCTTCTGCATCACGAGCAACTTGAGGTCTGAAAAATTGACGTTCTCTAGTTTCTGTCCAATTTAAAGGTGTTCTGCATTCTCTTCCATATAGTGCTTCAAATGGTGCCATTTTGATGCTAGCCTGATAACTTTTATTATAAGATAATTGTGCAAATGGCAAACATGTACTCCACGCTGCTCCATATACTATGGCACAGGCTCTTAACATATCTTCTAAAATTTGATTTGTTCTTTCAATTTGTCCTCCAGTTTGTGGATGATATGATGTGCTAAAAGCTAAATCAGTGCCCATTGCTTCATATAACTTCTCCCAAAATTTTGAGGTAAATTATTCTCCTCTATCTGAAACAATTTTCTTTGGGACTCCATATAATACCACAATTCTTGTCAAATATAATTCTGCCAATTTATCTTTTCTGTAGGTCTGCTTAATTGGAAGGAAATGTGCTACCTTGGTTAATTGTCAACAAAAACCCAGATAGCATCATATCCTTCTTGAGTCTTAGGTAGTCCAATAATGAAATCCATGTCGATGCTATCCCATTTCCATTCTAGAATTGGTAATGGATGTAGTAGTCTTGATGGCTTCTGATCATCTATCTTCACTTTTTGACATATGTCACATCTTGCCATGTATTCTGCGATCTCTTTCTTCATATAGCTCCACCAGAATCTTTTCTTCATATCTTGATACATTTTTGTGCCTCTAGGATGTATTAAAAATTATGATGAGTGGGCTTCCACCAGTATCAAAACTTTCAGTTCCTTTTTCTTGAGTATACAGTAACGATCATGGAATTCTAGGATTCCATGTTCGTCTTTAGTGAATTCAGTTGAACCTTCTTCTTGATTTCTCTTTTTAAGTTGTTGAATCTCTTCATCTTCATCCTGTGTTGCTTTGATCTGATCTGTTAGCAATGGTTGGATTTCTAGGGCTGTCACAAATCCATGTTCAACTATGGTCAAATTTAATCTATGCATGTCTTTCTGTATTTGAGGTGAATAGTTTGTCTCACTGTTATACCTTGATAGGCCTTCCTGCTGAGTACATCTGCTACCACATTTGCTTTGCCTGGATGATATTGAAGATCTACATTAAAGTCTTTAATTAGTTCTAGCCATCTTCATTGTCTCAGGTTCAATTCAGGTTAAGTGAATATGTATTTCAAACTCTTGTGATCAGAGAATATCTCACAATGATTGCCCAATAGATAGTGCCTCCAAATCTTCAGTGAGTGTACCACGGCTGCTAATTCCAGATCATGTGTGAGATAATTCTCTTCATGTCGTCGCAATTGTCTTGAAGCATGGGACACAACCTTTCTATCTTGCATCAGCACACATCCCAACCCTTGTTTTGAGGCATCATATTTGAAATTCTTTCTCCGGATTTGGAAGTATTAGAACTAGTGTTGTCGTCAATTTAGCCTTCAGTTGTTGAAAACTTTCCTCACAATTGTCTGTCCAATCAAAGGGTTTGTCCTTCTTGAGTAATTGTGTGAGTGGTTGAGCAATCTTCGAGAATCCTTCTACGAATCGGCGACAGTAGCCCACCAATCCAATAAAGCTTCTCACTTCAGTTACGTGACGTTGGCTATTTCCAATCCATGACGGCTTTAACTTTTCCTAGATCAACTTTGACTCCTTCTTCAGTAATAATGTGGCCCAAAATGCAACTCTTTCATCCAGAAGTCAAATTTACTAAATTTAGCATATAGCTGATGTTCTCTGATCTTTGTTAAAGCAATATGTAGATGTTGTTTATGTTCTTCTTCATTTTTGAAGTAGATCAGTATATCATCCACAAAAACTACCACAAAGTGATCCAATTGGTCCATGTACACCAGATTCATGAGATTTATGAAATATGCCAGTGCATTTGTTAAACCAAAAGGTACAATTGTAAACTCATATAGCCCATATCTCATTGGAAATGCAGTCTTTTCTCGACCTTGCTCTTGGATTTTGAGTTGATAATAACCCGATCGCAGATCGATTTTCGAAAATACTTTAGCTCCTTTAAATTGATCAAATAGGTCACCAATACTTGGTAGTGGATAATTGTTTTTGATAGTTACTGCATTTAATACTCTATAGTCAACACACATTCTTAAACTTCCATCCTTCTTCTTTGCAAACAGTACTAGAGTTGACCAAGGAGATACGCTTGGGCGTATGAATTCTTTTTCTTTCAACTCATCTAAGTGCTTCTTGAGTTCCTTTAATTGACTAGCTGACATCCTGTATTGATGTTTTGTGACTGGCTTGTGCATGGAACCAATTCTATGGCAAGCTCTATTTGGCGATTAGGTGGTTTCCATGGTAATTCTTCTGAGAATACATCGGGATATTATTGCACTACTGGCACTTGGATGTTGTCATTTATTAGCACACTGTATACACACTTTTTCATGCTCTCTATTAGCTCATGATCTGTCTTTACCAGTATTTCTTGACCTTCTGGGCTAATCAAGGTCACCGTTTTGGTCTCACAATCTACTTTGGCTTTATTTTTAGTTAGCCAATTCATTCCCAGAATGACATCTATTCCTTTCATATCTAATATCAACAGGTTAGCTTTAAACTCTATCCCATGGATTTCTATAGTCACATCACTACACCCCCAAACTGGAATTCCATCCTAATTCTAAGTGTCTAAATAACATAATGCTTTTGCAATGAAATAAATGATAACTGATTTCTTGTAACAAAATATATGGATAGAAATGAATGCGTTGCTCCAGGGTCAAATAAAATCAATGCAGATTTTGAGTTAATCAGAAACATACCCACAATGATGTCATTTGCTCCGGCTATGTCCTCAGTAGAAATATGATTCACCCTTGCTTGGAATATTGGTCCTGATGTGCCTCTACCTCTGCTTGCTTGGACATCTACAAATGATCATGCTGGCATTCCCACTGTCATTCCTATTGGTGTTGTTGGTCTTGGTGCAGGGGGTCTTGCTTGCAGAAATCCTCCACGTGAAGCAGGTGTGATGATGATAGGCTTGACATCAAGCTGTTGAATTCTGGTTTGAAGTTTTACCATTTCAAAGGCAGTCCTTTCTTGGGGCATTGATCTCTATAATGCCCAAATTGACCACAATGAAAACATGCATTCATCTTCTAGGGACAATTACGTTGATAATGGTTTCCTCCACAAGTGTGGCATCACACCATCAATGGTTGAGAGACAGTATACTGGTGAGGAGCGTTGTATTGAGGTCTTGATACAAGCACTACCTATCAATTTTGCTGGTACCTTTTTGTGGCGACACTAGCACTCATCCTCTCTGTGCACTAGATGATGATGACGGTCTTTGGATTACCTTCCTTTTACGCGAATCTTCTAATTCATTTCTTGCTTCCTCAGATGTAATCAACTTATTCACCATGACAAATAGGTCTTTGAAGTAAATGGCTAAAATATGATATTTCAAAGACTTCTGTAGCCCTTCTTTGAATCTCTCCATCTTCTTGGCTTCTGTCTTCACATCATCAGGGACATAGCGTGCAAGTTGATTGAATTGATGAAAGTATTACATAACGGAATGTCCTCCTTGTTTTAGCACCAAGAACTCTCAACGCTTGGCATCTATAACACCGACTGGGATATGAGCTTGACAAATAGACTCATCAAACTCTTTCCAAGTGATTTCTCTATCTTGGTGTATAATTTGAAAATTAATCCACTAACTGGCTGCTTGTCCTTGTAGTTGATATGAGGCATATAAAACTTTTTCTGTCATCACATTGTACTGTTTTTAGTTTTCTTTTTACATCTATAAGCCAGTCTTCTACTACCAATGGGTCAAGTGATGTAGATAATATGGGAGGTCACATTTTCTGAAAAATCTGCCCACATTGAAATAACTTGTGTCCCCTCTCTGTTGACAGTGGCTCCTGTTGAACCACTTGATAACGCTGTTCTTATTGCAATCTATTCGAGTAGCCTTGAATGTTGCTCCATTAACCTTGCTTGATTCATCTCAGGTTGATGTCCATTTTGTTCCATCATTTCTAGAATACTGGCAAGGGTTGCTTGGTTATCCACTGGGTTGCCTTGTTCTGCTTGTTGGCTTCCTGTCCTGGTCCAGTTCCTCCATCTTGAATCTACAAATTAAGATCTTGAAGTTAGATTCGCAGCAGTTTTTATGAACATCAGACAAATAAGTAAGGATTCGAATTTAAGGTAAGAACAGAATGAATAAGTTAAGGACTAGAATGAATAAGAAGGAGAATAGCTTTGAAGGTAGTAAGAAATAGATACTATTAGCAAACAATTTAAGATAATTAAACATAGACTAGTACAAACTGACTTAGGGTTTATAATACAACTTGTATTACACACATAAAACACTTTTATACAAGGCACACACTACAATACCGTACTCTACACTAGCTAACAGCTTCAAAAGGTCTTGCTCCATAGGCTCTTGTTCTTCACTACAGACTCCACTCAATTCCAGCCATCAGATAGTGGATTGCTAGTCGTATAGTGAATTCGCTCCTCCGGATCTTCTTCATCGTCGCCATCTTGTGCTGGTCCCTTCCCTTGTCATCATTTCTGATTGGCGATGCTTGGGAAGGAGTTGGGTGGAATCTGAGGCGATAGGCCTATGCAGAAAGTCTCTGACATGGCTAGGATAGAGCAGGTGCTACAGGGATATCAGGGGTCTCTCCACAATCAGACATCTCTCCAGCTTCCACCACATTGCACCGGTGAATGTCTTGTCTTAGGAGGCGCACTTCCTGCTATGCTTGATACATCTGTTGATGCTGTTCTTGAGATTCTTCAAGGGTCCTTAAGTACATAGCCTCTTGATGCACCATGTACTTGGACGCTACTCTGAGGCGTAGATCATCTTCAGCTGTAGGCCGTGGAGTGGCGTAGGCTCTTCCACCATGGATGGTCTGAGGAATTAAGTCAAAAGGAGACTCATCGAACTCGTCATTATAATAGATTTGAAGATGATGTAATGCATTCCTTGCAGCATCCTAAACATCATCTTCTTTCTTTATCCTATGTCCGTAAAACCTTTGTTCTTTGTCGGAACGGATAGGCAATGGTGTCAAGGTGACCCAACCTTTCCATTCGTAACGTTCGTCCTCAATAAATTACCTAACTGTGTGAAATACCGGTTTGTGCCAATTAGTTGCTCTGAGATACTACTGCATCTCCCACAACTTTGAAGGCCAACCCTTCTGATGAGGACATCACTTCCATGCATACAATCAATAGATCTGAACCTATACACTTGCAAGGTCCAATCACACGAGCTCGCGCACAACAATTGAATTATCAGGTAACTTCGTTTCTAGGAGCATGTCTTATTTCTCATGAGAATATGCTACTACCTAATGCATGTGATGTTCTTTTACTTAGGAACTTAGGAGCTGATCATGAAGACACACATGAGCGATTCAGTTCGGCCTCCGATGACAGCACCAAATTCAAACGTGCATAACTTTCACATACGGAGTCCGTTTGAGGCCCATGAGTACTCGATGGAAAGATTTTCTCGTCCTCTTTCCAATGGATCTGGCCTGATCTCCAAATTCCTCCTGTGCACATCGCAATCACTCAAAGAAGATGCTGTATCACCTGTTTGGGCCAACTCGGGTCGTGTAATTCTTGGGCCCAAAGGAGAGGCGCCCCCCGCCAGGCCCATACTTTTCACGGATTACTGTTCATGTGAACAGTACCATGAATAGTACCACCCCATTTGCCTTAGTTTTGTGCGGCTCTCCCTCGCCTATTTAAGGAGGCTGCACCTTTCTAGTTTGCTTGGATTTCGTTTGCTTAGTTTTTCCATTGTGAAAACTCTTGTTCTTCACTTGTGTCGACTAGACCAACCGTAAAGAACCTCAGCGGAATCCCACATTTGTGAACTCAATTTAAATATTTACAATTTCAGATTGCTTTTGATCTTGTTCTTGCGTGTTCTTCAGTTGCATGCGGGAATAGACCTTAAATAGTCAGTCAACGCGCTTTTGGCGCGGTTGATAACGACAGTGATTAGTTCAGCGATTGCTTGGTTAAATGCGTGATGCGTTCGTAGCCTGGATCGTGAGAGTTGATCATCGCCAATCGAAATTATCCTTCTCATCGAAAGGTCGGGACCACATCGCCTCATCAATTGGTATCAGAGCTCAAGGTTGATCGGTGAGAATTTTCTTTACCTACAGTCCACAAAAAGCCACGAAAAAAATTAGGGTTTGTTCATCCTGTCCCAAACCAATCTGTGCCTCGCAATTTTCTTTTTAGTAATTCGCTTGTTGAATTTTTGGTTGCATCGTCGTGTCTAGTTGCTGCTTTATAGTTCTAGTTTTTATCTAGTTTGCATCTTGAAATCCTGCTATCGCCGCTGCCAATCCCTGCTCTGTCGTGGCTGCCAAAAAAATTGCTGCCGCCACTCGATCTTCCTTGATGTGGCAGCCCAAGTTCCCCCTGTCATTGCTACTCCCTTGCCGCGGCTGCCACTGATCGCTGCTGCCATTGCCTCTTGTGCTGCGACACCAACGCGTCAAGACGTTCTCCGCCGCTGTTTTGACGTTTTGGAAAGGAGCAGTCATCAAAAGGGGAAACCCTAATCAGTCGGTGTCGGTTGCTCAAAAAAAGAGAAAAAAAAAGAGAGAAAAAAAAGAGACAGAAAAAAAAGAGAGCGCCTCCTTTCCGAAAATTGATAAGCACGTCAAATTTGCTCTGAAACTGGCAAAAATTGGTGGAAACCTTCGCTATATGGCCAAAAGCTTCCACAAAAAAATTCATCAAGTTTGGTCCACGGGTTTAAAAGATATGGCAATTTCAAGTTGAACCCGAGTCGGTTTCTACTCCGAGTAGGAATTCAATTCCGAGACACCTTCAGTAATACGGGCATAACGTTTGCATACGGTGTCCGTTTTCGACGTTCTTGTACTCGTTGGAAAGCTAACGACGATGCACATCTGAAAATCTGACATGCGAAGTGCTTGTCGCCCTCCAAGACCCTCAAAATCGGCCATCTTTAGCCCTAAAATCGCATCGCAAGTTTTTGGGTTCTGTTTGTGCCCTTTTTCTTGGCCTTCCCTTCGGAATTTGGGTTTTACTTCAGCTGGAAAGATGTAGATCTCGTCGAAACCTTTCAAATGAGTGTATATAAGCCATATGAAACTTTGCCCTGCTTGTCTTTGAGAATAGCTATTGTTTCTGCTCAACTAGGCTTGAATCAGCAACATCGACTAGTACGTTGAACAGTTATTCAACTTGCAATTATTGATTTGATTGTTGCTATTCCTTGCTACCATATTGAAGCCTTCCAAGCTCCACTTCCTACTAACTCAGCAGGTATCGTTTCCTCGCAATCGTTGGGCTATTCATTAAGTGAGAGTATCACGAACCAGCCACCGGTTGTGCCACTTCCTTGCTGCATAGGTAAAGAGCTCGTAAGAACTTGGTATAAGCTTGAGTGTGAGTGACTTTTGAGCCTCCAGAACCTAGTAGTTAATAGGGACATATACATTGTGTTTTGTTCTTTGTATGGTTGCATTTGCGCAAAGATAGATTTCCTGATTTGCGAAAGTCTAAGTTGATGCCTAGAGCTGATGGTCCATTCAAGGTGTTAGCAAAGATTAATGATAATGCATATAAGCTTGATTTGCCTGCAGAATTCGGGTTAGCCCCACATTTAATATTGCAGATTTGAAGCCATATTTGGGAGAAGAAGATAAACTTGAGTCGAGGACGACTCACATGCAAGAAGGGGAGGATGATGAGGACATTACTTCCATGCATACAACCAATAGATCTGAACCTATACACTTGCAAGGTCCAATCACACGAGCTCGCGCACAACAATTGAATTATCAGGTAACTTCGTTTCTAGGAGCGTGTCTTATTTCTCATGAGAATATGCTACTACCTAATGCATGTGATGTTCTTTTACTTAGGAACTTGGGAGCTGATCATGAAGACACACACGAGCGATTCAGTTCGGCCTCCGATGACAGCACCAACTTCAAACGTGCATAACTTTCACATACGGAGTCCGTTTGAGGCCCATGAGTACTCAATGGAAAGCTTTTCTCGTCCTCTTTTCAATGGATCTAGCCTCATCTCCAAATTCCTCCTGTGCACATCGCAATCACTCAAAGAAGATGCTGCATCACCTGTTTGGGCCAACTCGGGTCTTGTAATTCTTGGGCCCAAAGGAGAGGCGCCCCCCGCCAGGCCCATACTTTTCACGGATTACTGTTCATGTGAACAGTACCATAAATAGTACCACCCCATTTGCCTTAGTTTTGTGCGGCTCTCCCTCGCCTATTTAAGGAGGCTGCACCTTTCTAGTTTGCTTGGATTTCGTTTGCTTAGTTTTTCCATTGTGAAAACTCTTGTTCTTCACTTGTGTCGACTAGACCAACCGTAAAGAACCTCAGCGGAATCCCACATTTGTGAACTCAATTTAAATATTTACAAGGTCGGGACCACATCGCCTCATCAATTGGTATCAGAGTTCAAGGTTGATCGGTGAGAATTTTCTTTACCTACAGTCCACAAAAAGCCACGAAAAAAATTAGGGTTTGTTCATCCTGTCCCAAACCAATCTGTGCCTTGCAATTTTCTTTTCAGTAATTCGCTTGTTGAATTTTTTGTTGCATCGTCGTGTCTAGTTGCTGATTTATAGTTCTAGTTTTTATCTAGTTTGCATCTTGAAATCCTGCTGTCGCCGCTGCCAATCCCTGCTCTGCCGTGGCCGCCAAAAAAAATTGCTACCGCCGCTCGATCTTCCTTGATGTGGCAGCCCAAGTTCCCCCTGTCATTGCTACTCCCTTGCCGTGGCTGCCACTGATCGCTGCCGCCATTGCCTCTTGTGCCGCGACACCAACGCGAACAAAACTCCTTAAGATTTAAAAGGGGTTTTCTTTCACCTGTTATTTACTCAGTTTACTCGTTTTAAAATATAATAAAATCTACTTATGCCTCGCTGTTGAAATCACCCCATTAATTGACAAGTTTGTTGCAAAGATTGAGTTTGGTTTGAGTGATTTGTGCCAGGACGGCATTTGGCTCAGTCGGGTTTGGTTACACGGACTTATTGCATATTATTCTTCCCTATTGGTTGTTTGAGCAAATTCTTGCCTGAGTATGGTTCATTGATACTATTTATGCTTACATGTGTCGAGCGATGCTATTTGATGTGTTTATTGTCTGTGATGGCCGCAGGACGTCGAGGCCGAGTCGTGGCGAGGCACGAGGTGACCGGACTAGGCACGGGCGGTGTCGAGGTCAGAACGGTCGGATGTGTCGAAGACGGCGGAGACTCGAGGTGGTTGCGAGGCTTGGATGACAAGGAACGCGGAAAGTTCCCGGAAGGTGCAGGAGGGGCGTTTTGGTAAAAACGCAAAGCTGCACAAGTGGAAGCGATTCCGTTCAGGTTTTAGCGGGCATAACGGGTTGGAGACCCGTTAGCCAAAGCCTATATAAGGAGGGGATGCCTCCTTGTGGCTGCATGGATTCTAGGGTTTGAGGAGTTGTTAGGTTTTGCTTTAGTCAAAATGACTTTTGGAGAGGTTGTTACGGCTTTAGGCTTTAGTGGTTGAGAGAGTGCAGAATGTGTCTCCCGTAGCTTTCTTGTTCTTATGTTCTTTGTATGTGTGAGAGAGCTTTGGGAGTGGGATAGGATGAGTTGAGCCACCATGTAATCATTCCTCTGGTTGTAATCGTGTATGGGGACTCCTCTGTGATCCTCTTACTTTTGGGAATGAAATCTTTGAAGTTTATTTCCTGTTCATGCATGTTTTCCCTTCATTCTCCTCTCTGTTTGATTTCTGGACTTTTTGTGATTTGAGTTCCTTTTTGCTGAGGAGTAGCAAAATGGGTTGCTGTGATCTAGAAGATGCTCAAAAGCCATTTGGCTAGTCAATCCTAAGAGCAAACCACACTTAATTCCAGATTTTGCTTTTTGGCATCCTCTGTTCTTGTTTTTCATTCTAGGGTTTAGGTGGATTTTTCCCCCTTCATGAGATGGTATGAAACTTGGCATGTTAAGTCCTGAGGCTATTAATTAACTATTCTCAAAGTTTCATGGTCAAAGATTCAAAGATTGAAGAGGAATTTGGATTGTGGTGCTGCCCCGGTTGGTTTTCAGTTTTTGTCCCATATATGAAATTATTCCTTTTGAGATGGATTCAGTTGGTTCCTAAGGCTCCTCTGGTTATTTAAGTTGTAGTCTTGCATTTCTGGGCTGAAAAATCCAGAGGGAAGTCTCTTTTTTGTTGCAGTTTGAAGTTTTCTTTTTGTCTGAAAATTTCAGGCAGCTGTCAGTTCTGAAATTCGATGGGCGGTCTGACCGGAGTTCATTGGGCAGTCAGATCGGACCGGGCGGTCAGACCAGCCACTCAAGGGCGGTCAGACCGGCGGCCAGGGTGCGGTCTGACCGGCCCTCAAGTGGCGGTCTGACCGGCCCCCCTGGCAGCTTATGTTGTCTGCTGTTGTTTTTGGTTAAGTCTTGGTCCTTTGATTTCTTCATTTGCTGTGTCTATCTCCTCTGTGTGTTCAATGTTCCAGTGAGTATGAATTGACTCCTTCATAGCTCCTCATAACTATTGGAGAGGAGATTCATTAAGTGGAGACTTTAGGGGGGTAATTTGAAAGAAGCGGCATTCACCCCCCTCTGTCGCCGAATTCGATCCAACACAGTTTAACTGGCTAGACCTATCACTTCTATCCATCCTAAGTGGCCCCTACCATTGTTAGGTGTGGTTTTTCTATTCCACATACCAACTCCCCATCATCCATACTCCTTCCTCCTATAGATATTCAATTGAGTTAACTACTAAACCAGGGTTGACAAGTCAACACCTGTAGTTGAGCGATCACTGTGTCCTTTACTCAGCATAAAGTTCTTGTTATTACTTTTCACTTGAGGCAACCAACCGCGGTTGATTGGGGTGCGCCAAGCGAGGAGAGAACAGGGAGATGGGTGGCTGACTGGTGGGGCCACCACGCAGAGCTGGTGTGAACATGAGAGAACGGTGCGGCCGCAACTTCAAGCTGCGACAATCGGGCGCGTGGGCGGCGGCACAATGAGGTGGTGGGGAGGCGGTGTCTTCGGGAGGCGCCGGCAAGGAGTGAAGATGGGAAATCAAATAGGGAAAGCGGATTTTTAAGGAAGTTGCCAAATTGGGTAAGGATTGGAATTCAAACAAAATTCAAAAAGAATTCAAATTTTTTGAAATTTTGGAGTTGTTTCAGAACCTCAATGGTATGCCTTGAAAGAGCATTTCTCTGGAGACAAAGATTGGTTTACTCTACCCGTGTGGTCACCCATTCTAGTGTTGGATGAGGAAGCCTTGGCGAAGAAAAGAGCTCGAGGGGAGAAGCTGTTTGCTCAGCGAGCACTCGGTAAACTTAATGAGGAACCACAGCTACCGCACCTTGGAGAATTGCATACTGATATTGGCGTGATGATTTTGCCAAGGCGTCATATGACTATCAAACCAAAGTGTTAGAAACATTGAGATTTTGTACTTCTCTTTTTCCTCACCTTTGTGAAATGTTCTGGAGAGGGCTGCCTAAATATCTGTAACGGTGTTTGTAATATTGCTTGCACCTTCTTTTTGGAAGTAAAATGTTTAGACCTCGAATTAAAATGTACCTTATTGTAATGCAATTTTTTTATTTTGCTTTAAATTACTCCCTGAAGTATTTTTCCTTTCCAATATTTTTCTATTGGAGGTTCTCTCATTCCTTTTATTGAGCATAATGATGCGAATCGGGCTTTAATGAGTTCTAATATGCAGCGCCAAGCAGTTCCGCTTTCTCGGTCCGAGAATCTGTACAATGCCATTGACATTTTTATCCGTAATTTATTGAATTTATTGATCTTCAATTAGGGATAGATAAAGCTCATATACATGTATTAAAAATGAAACATGCATTAAAATAGGGACATGTAAAGATTTGCTCATTCAGGTCATTCTCAGTGGAGAGTTTCATGGCGTTGTTTTCCAAGACTGCCACACCATGTAAAATGAAATGAAACATGGATGAAACACCCATCCTCAATGCATAGTTTCATTCTATTGTTTCATAGACATTTAATTTCATGACTCATATAGAGTTGGTAATCGTGACTTCTTCTCTCTCTTTTTAAAAATGTTGCTATATCATCAAAAATACCTATGTGACAGCATATTAAATGCAGATGAAACTCTCACTGAGACTGACCTCATAAGCATTGATTTTTTTTTGAAAAGTTGATTAGCATTGAATTAGTTCTCCTGTAGTCTGTAGGCCTGTAGCGAACCATCACACAAACCCAAAGGACCAAAAAAAGTAATAAAAATCGAAACGATTTACGAAGGCCCAGCTATCAGTCAGCACCCATTAGGCTCATACAGGCCCAAGAGCCCATAACAAGTCTAGGGTTTCCTCCGTCCCACAACACGGGGTTTTATCCCTGCGCAGCACCTATATAAGCTGCACGCAGCCGCCTCGATCTCTGCTTTGCCCTCCATTTTCTTCTCCTCGCGCTCCGCCGCCGCCGCCAGCCCAGCTCGCCGTTCGACAGCCCAGCTCGCCGCTCGACAGCCCAGCTCGCCGCTCGACATGGGTAAGCCCCGAGAAACTTCTCGTCGTCGTTTCTGGTTGATTTCGTTCTTCAGTTCTCCCGGATCTAACCGTTTCTTGAACAATGGCGGCAGCCCGGATTAAGGTGCACGAGCTGCGGGGGAAGAACAAGGCGGACCTGCAGGCACAACTCAAGGACCTCAAGGCGGAGCTCTCCCTCCTCCGCGTCGCCAAGGTCACCGGCGGTGCCCCCAACAAGCTCTCCAAGATGTACCTTCTCTCCTCCCGGCTCATCTGTTATGTGTAGTTCTTGGGGTTTGTGCTGACGCTTAGGTCGTGATTGGTGGATGGCGTCGCAGCAAGGTGGTGCGCACCTCGATCGCGCGCGTGCTCACGGTGATCTCGCAGAAGCAGAAGGCGGCGCTGCGGGATGCGTACAAGAAGAAGAAGCTGCTTCCACTCGACCTCCGCCCCAAGAAGACCCGCGCCATCCGCCGGCGCCTAACCAAGCACCAGGTAAAATCATATTACTTTGTTCCTTCCCATCCATCCGCCTGTGTTGTGTGTTGCGCTTGTTTCCTTGATAAACTTTGATTTGCTACGCTGTACTAATTATACGTGGTTATCTCAGTTGTTTAGTGTTAGATGTGTTTAATCAAATTCTGTGCTTGATGTGTTAAATGTCACTTGTTCTTGAGTGCGCAAGATGCCTCTTTTATGCTGCTTAAATTGGTTATTAGAACATATAGTATCAAATTGTAAAACAGATTACAGCGACATCTTATTGTATTTACGGCTTATCTGGCCGTTGTTGGCTGGTGATATGGTTTGTGAATTCCTCCTGTTGATGGCTTAATTGGTATGGCAATTATGGTAATCTGTCTAAATAGACTTGCAATGATCGCTGTTCAGCTGTTGGTTGGAGAATGCTTGTGGGTTTGGTCTCAACTCGGTGTAGTGCTGGGGACCTGGGGTGTCGTAATCTGGCTAATTGTCTGTTGTGATAAGATTGCAAGGTTGGTAAAAGCTATCTAGGTTAATTTTTTGCGTGGTTTGACTAAATGCAGTTTTAAGGTGTGAATGAAATCACTCACTGGTGAGGTTTGCGGGAGCTGGGGTACTTGTCTGGGTATTCCACTTGGATTTCTGTACTGCTTGAATAAATGTAACATTGAGGCCCAGTTGTTTTTGGCGTTTGTGATGTGATATTTTCATAGTAGGTTTCAACTGCATTGTGAGGTGGTGACCATCAATTTCTCACTGGTTGTAAGAACATTGAGAAGTGAGACATGTCTCTTGTAGGTAATTGCTGGTTGCAACAGAAATTACAGAATGACTTCTTAGTTTCGACACAAAGCTGCTTTTTAGGTCTTTATTGTTCCATGGGTTGCATATTGCATTACATGTCTGGGATAGTTGTCTGGGTGTTTGGTTTATTTATGTTCCACTTAACTGAGCAGTTGGTTGATTACATGAAAGTAGGTTTTATGTTTCCTCTGAGGCGATGAAATCCTCACTGATGTATCTCCAATTGCAGTATTCTATTGGGCTACTCAATTATTTGGGACCTTTTTGTTGACTGATTTGCTTTGTTCTTATTGTACAGCTCTCATTGAAGACCGAGAGGGAGAAGAAGCGCGAGAAGTACTTCCCTATGAGGAAGTATGCCATCAAGGCCTAGGTTAGGAGCATGTTTTACTGGTCAAGTTTTGCATTTGATGTTTCGTGCGGACTCCATTGTTATCAAAGTACAATGTATTTGATCTACTGCGTGAAATGCGTACCCTTTTGCTTGTTGACATTTGTGATCTTTTTTATAGCTGCCTGTTGATGTTGAAATGTGATGGTCATGGTGCGTTACGAGTGTAATACCCCGTCCCAATCTCTTACCAATGCTCTAAAACTAATCATTTACCAACTATTAAGTAGAAAGGCATAAGCAACATAATATAAAGCAGTTCTAATAAGATACAATCTTATTGCTAACTATCAAAGTTTGATATTAAAGTCTGATTATGATATCTAGAGGTAATATGTGGATTACTATTGCATGAGGAAATATATGTGTTACTTACACCTAAGCATGTCGTTTTCACCATATACCAAAAAAACCAACAAAGCAAGGGTGAGTCTGAAGACTTAACAAACATATAATAAAATAGTGACGACAACATAGCAATTCAATAAACCCTATATCTGGGATTGTAAGACGCAATCTCTGTAATTGCTAATAAAACACATATATGTAAGTTGTAAGCATTGGGCCTGTTCTTTTTGGCTGCGGCTTGTGGCTTTTGAGCTGTTTGTACGAAAGATTATAAAATAACAGAAACTTACATGTGGTTTTTACCGATATAAATGAAGTCAGTAAATTATGTACTACAATTAACTAGTAGACCCTATCTTGAAAAAATACTTCGTTTAAAAGTTAGTTACTGTAGAAAAGCCGATAAGCAGCTTTTAGAAGCAGAAAAGAACAGGGCCATTATCTTTTGCACTTGTATCACGGTCCTTTATCCCTTTGTGTAGTGCAATGCATTACGATGCATATGTAACTATTTATATCGGTATAGTAGAAGATACACTTGTTGATGTCACCCTCTGCCTCTATCATGTGGAGGTGTCTTGCCGAAGGGAGTTTCTCTAGAAGCAATAATTCACCCTTTCGATAGAACTTTCTTTATGTGGTGCCTTGCCAAAGGAAGCTTCTCTTAGAATCTATAGTTCACCTTTTTGGTAGAACTTTCTTTATGCGGTGCCTTACCGAATGAAGCTTCTCATAGAAGCTATAGTTCACCCTTTCGGTAGGACTTTCTTTATGTACATATTTCTTGCCTACCTCTCTAGGGTGTCCATGGTGTTTATGGTGCAATGCAAATGCAAAAGTCTTATTAAGCATCAATATTCATGAATAGCATCGCATGAATACTGTAAATCATGGCATAAAATATAAGTACCAAGCATCCAAGGGCGCATGACGGTTACTATGGGCTCGCCGCCGCTGGGGTATCGCGGCCACACTGGCTATGGTGTGCTTGTGCTGTGACGGTAGCGCTGGTAAGTAGTCATGGATGATGGGGGAAAAGGACCTACTTGCATGCCTAGCTATCGTCGGCTTGACGACACGGTTCACACAGAGCAACCTCGACGATTGTCGAAGGTTCTTCGCCTCCACGGCTGTCGTCTTCTCCCCTTCTTCTTTCTATGGCTGTGAGGGTAGAGATAGGCATTTGGGTGGTTCTTGTGGTTGTGGCCAAAATGAAGAAATGAGGGTGGCTCTTTTGCTTTGGCTCTCGGATGAGGAAGTAAAAATGAGTTGGTCTTCTGTGAGCCCTCTGATATTTTGTATGGGGCTTCGGCTGGTGCCTTTGCAGGCGGTGTTGTTGGCCAAATGGGATTTTGCTTCTCTCTTCTCTTTTAGACCGTCTTGGCGTGGCCTTATTGCTCTGTCGTGCTGTGCTTTCTCGAACGCCTTGTTGTCCCCTCTATGGCTATTTTGCTAGATAAAAAGTATGAACCTCCAGTCCAAAGGATGGGCTTGATATTGTTCGTGACCTTTTCTACTACGGGAGGTAAGTCGGTAAAATGTGGGCGTTGGGCTCTTTTCTTCTGTCAATGATGATGCCCACTTTAGCGAGAGGTGCCGACTGGCCCCGGACGGTCTGGGAACCTCATTGAGCGCTATTTCATTCAGCATTTCTAAAACCGAAGGGTTCTGATGGCAAAACCCCTTCTTAACATTCTTTTTCTCCCTTGGATTGTTCTCAAATTCCGCTTTTCCTTTATCTTTTTACGGGTATTACAATAAGTTTCCACTGTATCCAAGGTTACTAAGTCGTAAAGTCAAGTCGAGTTGTCATGCTACCAACGGCCAACTAGTTGTGACTACACGACTAGTCGCCGACTAGTCTATTACTACATGCTGGCTGCTTCTACTACTTCGCCTTTTTTTCACGCTCGCCACGAGCAAAGCAGAGCAAATAAAAGCAGTGAAGGGAGGACGTAAGGGAAAAAAAGATTTGAAGGGAGAGTGGATAAGAGGGCAGAGCCTAGAGATGCTGGTGATGCTTGCTGATGGCGGGGAGCCAAGGACAAGGGAGTCGTCGCCGTCAATAACCCCATCGGTAGCACCTGTCGCTATCAGTAGCCCTGTGCAGCTCCCTCCTGAGCTCCTCCTGCTAACTACAAAGAGGTGAGGGGGCAGCAGCGGCGTTAGGAGCCCCCATCGCCAGCGCTAGACACTAGCTGCTCCTTCTCCAGTTGCTGCGATGGTTGTAGGCCGAATGGGCAAGGGCTCGCAAGGCCCAGTTTGCTACCTGAATTTTTTGTACGGATAATCCATTTTTTATTCGAAAATACATAAATATACCCGCGGAATTTTTTTTACAAAAATAGGCTTCAGTCGCCCCCCCATTGGGCGACTACCACCTTTCGCCCAACCGGGAGGCGACATTTAGGGAATGTGGGAACCGTTGAGCGAATCAATGGTATCACCTGAGCGTTGGGTGACTCATTGTAGTTATGCGGTTGGGATGGAATTCGATGCCAACCAGAGGATGAAGCGTGGGTACTTTATTCCACCGCGATCGGCCACCCATTACCACTACAACTTTTTGCCCTCATTCTGCGCACAGAGAAGAAACGAGAGAAGAAGAGGAGAGGAAGAAGGGGCACTCATTGTGCGAGAGAAGAGGAGGAGAGGAGAGGAGAGGAGGAAGGGGCACTCATTGTGCGAGAGAAGAGGAGAGGAGGAAGGGGCACTCATTGTGCGAGAGAAGAAGAGGAGAGGAGGAAGGGGAAGAAAAGGAGGGGTAGAAGAGAGGGAGGAGGGGAAGAACAGGAGGGGAGAAGAGAAGGAGAGGAGGACAGGGTTGGAGGAGGAGGTGAGGGAGGAAGGAAGAGTAGAAGCTATTCCATCCATTTGGATCCAGGTATTTTTTTGATTATGTTGTATTTGCACTATTATTTAGATAAAATGTTGGTGTTAGTAAAAATTGTAGATGTAGAAAATGTAGTACAATTTTAGTATGGAAATATTAGTGTCAAAAAGTTATAGTATACATTTTGTAGTATGGAACATTTTGTAGTATAGAAATATTATCACCCTTTTTAGTATGGAAAGTGTAGTTTAGTGTTGTACGATGTTATTTGACATGTCGTAAATTTCAATCATACATGCAGGCCTACATCATCAATGGCCATTACATTGAGAGTGTATTATGGTGCTGGAATTATTCGTGAAGGTCCGAATGGTGTGGATTTGAGCGATTTTTCGCAAGTAACTCTCGTATTCGGATGACGAGAATGCTCGAATGATGATGTGCGCATTAGTCGACCCAAAGTTTTCATTGGACCCCGAGGTGTGCAAATGTCGTTGTGCAAGGGCTTTGGAGCCGGTCTCCACGGACATCGGATGGGAGTTGAAGACATTGGTGCGCTCGCCGTGGAAGGGCTTTGTGCAAGGGTGCCGCGCCGTGGATACGAGTGTGTCTCGCTTGTGCAACCGTGCTCACTACAAGCAATGCACAAGCTCGTGCGTCCGCCTATCTCGCCGGAGGTGCTAGCGGCTCGGGTAGGCCGCGCGTTGGCGGAGGCGATGAAGTTGCTTGTGATAAAGGCAATGCGGTACATGGAGGAGAGTTACACCGTCAAGCTATAGAGAGGAACGGGCAAGCCGATGCAGACATGGAGGAGAGTTACAATTGTTAAACTATAGAGAGGAACTGGGCAAGCTGATGAAGGAGAGCATAATGAGTATATCGTGCAACGGATGGAATCTGATGACCAGAGGGCATGGGATGAAGAGTAAGCTGTAGAGGACGAGGAGGAGGACAGTTTCGATGATGAAGAAGTTCCTATCCCCAGGAATGGAACCGGTTTAATGCGGAGGGTGTTTCCGCACATGATGAGCATGAATCACCATGGGAGTATCATAAGACAGAGGTTCGGTTGCATGCTATGTTTGCTGACAAAGAAGCGCTGCAGGATGCCATCAAGCTTTGGGCCCTTTCAATGCAGCGGACATTTCGCGTCGTCAAATCAAGCAAGGAGCATTACACCGCGAAGTGCGAGCAAGCTGGTTATCCTTGGAGGGTGCACGCACGTAGACCCAAGTATGAGACTCACTGGATTGTGTCTAAGGTGGAGCCGCACTCCTGCATTCTAAACACTGTCTTGGCGAGGCATCGTAACCTGACGTCCGGATTTATAGCCAATGTGATGTATGGGGAGATAGTGGAGAAGAAAGATATTGCAGCCATGCATATTGTGGTAGCTATTGAGAATAAATTCAAGTGTAAGATAAGCTACGCGAAGGCGTGGCGTGCAAAGCAAAAGGCGTTAGAAAAACGTTTTGGCACTTACGAGGCGGCGTACGACAACCTTCCTCATATGCTTAAGGTGTTGCAGCAAAGGAACCCGGGCACGTACATCGACGTGCACGACAAGCCGTCCACAAGTCTACCGGGATTTGCAGTGTTGCAGAGAGCATTGTTTGCATTTGATGCTAGCATTGAAGCATTCAGCACATGCCGCCGATGATCTCGATGATGAGATCTTCTTGACAGCAAATACAAAGGGCAGCTCCTGACGGCCATAGGCGTTGATGGTAACAATCAAATACTGTCGTTAGCCATTGCATTTGTGGAGAGTGAGAATTATGAGAGCTGGCTGTGGTTTCTCAGACATGTGAGGGCTGGAGTTGTAGGCACCCGTCCTGGTGTGTGCGTAATCCATGATCGCCACGCCGGTATTATAAAGCGATACGAAAACTTCAAGAAGACCACGAGGAGACCTTTCATTGGCCGGACATGAGGAACCGGTGGTGCAGTCGTCACTTAGGAGCAAACTTTTTCAAGCAATTCCCGAAACAATCTTTGATGAAGCTATTCAAGAGGCTGGCTAGGCAGAACCAGCAGAGGAAATTTGATGCTTTATGGGGGTTGTTGGATGAGCACACCAGGAAGAACGTCGAAGAGAGGAGCAAGGGGCCGGTCACTTCTGGGGCGGCACAACCGCAATACTTGCCAGCAATCGATGAGCCTAACCGAAATGGTCTAAGAAGGAGGAGCTCACGAAACATCAAGTGCTTCTCGCAGTGGATCGAAGGGGAACCATTGGAGAAGTGGTCGCTGTTGCACGACATGGATGGCGCAAGGTACGGAATAATGACAACATGGATGGCGCGGTCGTGGTAGTGGCACGCACATATGCAGCTCGGGTTTGCGCAGCAACATGTGGGATCATAAGAGCTTCTTATGTTCACGACCTCCTCGTTGCCCCTCTCGCGTTGAATCTGTTGGCGGAGGTCGTTGTTCTCCTCACTGAGAGTCTCGATTCGGTCCTGCAACTCCAAGACTCGATCCCATAATGTATCCACATAACGGCAAATGTATCATTCATAAGGAGGGTCGATCCACCGGGAGAAGTCGCATTTCACCATCTGCGGGAAAGGACGGTAAACATGGAGGGTCCATAAGCAATAACAACAAATGTACTATTACTAATTTGTACCCCGGAGCGTGGGCATCGGAAGAAACGGCGCCCGCCATCGAACGGGCCATTCAGGGGCTGCACGACCGCGTACTCATTGTGTCTGCATTTCGGCCACGCTAGTTGAGTACGCCGGCTTGGTATCAGGCGGTAGTGTAGACCAAAGATTTCCCTCCTTTCCAAGGGAAGGTCTTCCTTCGGTGACCCAAGATCGACTGGCCCCTCAGCTTCTGACATGGTATTTTCCACCACGAAAGAGATGATACTTCTTTGTTCGATATACGGGGTTCTATGTCTACAATGTCATGAGACCCCAACCGTGCTATTTATACCAAACGAGAGAACTTGCGCAGTGACGTGCCATAAGAGGACAGCTTTGAGCAGAGAGATGACAAAAGAGGGCAGCTTTGCGCAGTGACATGACAAGAGAGGGCAGCTTTGCGTAGAGAGATGACAAAACAGGGCTGCTTGCTGCACACACATGACAAGAGAGGGCAGCTTTGCTCAGTGAGATGATAAAAGAGGGCAGCTTTGTGCAGTGACATGACAAGAGAGGGCAACTTTGCTCAGTGAGATGACAAGAGAGGGCAGCTTTGCGCAGAGAGATGACAAAACAGGGCTGCTTTCTGCACACACATGACAAGAGAGGTGCTACGATGAAAGGTCCCCCCCAAAGAGCGCCCGCGTAGCAACAATTCCATCCCGGACGTCCCCACCGAGCGTTCGCCACAACTACCACCTGAGGGGGAGACACCTCCCTTTGTTGGTGCGGGGCGTGTGCAAGTTCTTCAAGTCTAAGCACCGCATCGGTCTAGGTATGCGCATCGGGTTGCGCAAACTACTCGATGACTACCCCAACCGCCGTTTGACACCGCAACCTACTGCGGCAGTGCGACCACATGCACTATTTTCCCCTACCTTTTCTCCTTCACAACACGCACTAACAATATCTCTCCTTTATTTACAGTCTCCGGAGCCCCTATGTGGCTACCGCAAATGGATAGTTATTGAGATTCACCCTGCGGACCAATGGACCCTCGACTTCGAGGAGTGGAATGTCACAAAGGAGGAGTTGCTGGAGGAGCGCCGCAAGAACGAGCACACCCTGCGTATACAACGCGAGACGCAAGCTCATCTCGAATCGTGCACCCGTAGGGAGCGGGAGGCTCGCGAGAGGGAACGCGAGAGAAAGAGGGAAATTGCGGCTAAGGCAAAAGAGGCCACGGAGGAGTTCAACGCCGAGCGGGCGAGGAAGGGAAAGTGGCCCTGGTCCACACAGTATGTGGTACAAGTAGTTGGGTGGGTTAGTCGCATATCATGCTATATGTTATGCATGTAATAAAATTGTACGCGGCATGTTACTCTCATCTGTATTATGAAGTTTATTTCTATTCACATAAGGTTATTATCTCGTCTGTTCGCATTCAATGATTCAGATAGCAAGTCATTTAACAATATTAACATACCAGTACTCTTCGTAAACTAATTCTCAGTAACATGAAAATATCACTTACCAATGTATATATCAAACGTTCTACAGTCAATTGTTCTTAAAAAAATTTTCCAAAAATTTTAATGCACCTACAACATACAATAAACATAAACTTTTATTACAACTATACAAAAAAAAATTCCAGTTTAAAACTACAAAATTGACAAAACTCTAAAAAATCATGGGGACTGACTTTTACTCGCCTATCCATTGGGCATCGCATGCATGATCGCCAATAGGAAAGCGATCGATCGCTCGAGCGTAGAGCGACAGAAATTTTGTCGCCTCCCGATTAGGCGAAGGTATGATCGCCCAATGGGGGCGATCAAGCCTATTTTTGTAAAAAAATTTCCCGCGGGTATATTTATGTATTTTCGAGTAAAAAATGGATTATCCGTACAAAAAAATTCTTTGCTACCTTGCCTCTCATTTTGCCACTACCCTTGCCTCTCTGTCACCGTCGCTCCTCTACCTCGCTAGGATTGCGCCATCGCTGCTCCTCTTGCGCCACCGTTGCCACTGGACGCAGGTAAGAGCTCTTACCTGCCGTCTCCCTCTTCCCTCTCCCTTCTCCCCATCCCTTCTCCTTCCCCTCTTCTCCATGGTGCCAAGTCGCCCGCTGTCCGATGGGCAAGTCATCTGGTTAATCGCAGCTAGTCGTCGACTTGAAATCTTATTCGCCTGACTAGGCCTCCTAATCGAGTCGATGGCTCGATTAATCGACGACCAGGCAACGACTTAATAACCTTGCTGCATCCTTATAAAATGATTACTAATGAAAAAAAAGGCTGCTGATTGTTAAGCTGCAGTGAAGGCCCCATGTTATGCTTGAATCTGGTGTTTATCGTTGTCATTGCTCGTTAGTGCTAGCGTGAGCAGTGAGCTTCCCCAGTTCTGGCTGCTGGGGCAAGCTGCACCCGGTGTTTGGATGGTCCGGAATGAGCTGTGAAATGGAACACTGCTAACTTGGGAAAGCCACATTTTAATGGGGGCTTTTAGCCAATCATAATTCATAACTGCATTATGATCAATATTCTTCCATTTATAAAGTAGACATTGTTACTTATATGCCACATATCCCAGCTCATGGCAGGAAAATCGATGGCATGAAGCTGTCTCCTAGCAAGTAGATCAAGCCTAGGAAGCAAAGGGACAGTGATTTGGGCTTACATGGAATCTGTAGGCAATAATGACAAGTGGTACAACGTGTATAGCTGTCCAAGTAAAAGTAGGGAGAAAATTAGCTTAATACCATTGTAAAGATGTACAAATTGGAAGATACGGTTGTGTGACAGATCCATGGTATTTTCTAAGTGATCTTTGTGATGATACGAAGCAATTAGCCCACTTATTCTTTCTTAAACTCAAACATACTCAACTTGTTTGCAGAATACACATCGACTGGAACCAATACAGCCTCGCTTAAGCAACTATTTTTCGTAAAATGGCACATTTACTGACGAACTAGAGGAAATATTAATTTTGTTAGGAAGTTTGGTTCTCCAGACATACTTACATGTGGAAATGACATCATGCATCCATGCATCAACATATTATTAGGTTTACAAGGTAAAGTTCTACAGAATGTGCTGTAGGCCAGCAGGCTCATCAGTTGATGTCCTTACTAATGTAACATCCATGTATCTTCATTTGTCACAGAATAATAACCCAGGGTTTAACAGTGCAAAAGGTTCAGTGGTTGCTTACCCATGTATAGGGGTGGAAAACGGTAACGGATAATTCGTTTTATCCGATATTCGTATCCGAGAAAACGTGAATGTGGTAAGCAAAAATCCGTATTCGAAAATGTTCGTATTCGTATTCGACAATATTCGTATCCGTATTTGAGAATATTCGTATTCGCATTCGTATTCGAGAATATTCGTATTCGTATTTGTATTCGAGAATATTTGTATTCGTATTCGTATTCGAAAACATTCGTATTCGTATTCGAAAACATTCGTATTCGTATTCGAAAACATTCGTATTCGTATTTGAGAATATTCGTATTGTATTCGTACTGCTGCCGGGCGCCGGCTTGCCAATTCACCATGGCGCGAATGGCACAGCCGCATGCCTGCATTGGCGGGCACATGGGAACTAAAGGCGCCAAGGCGGGAGTTCACGCGCGGGAGTCGAATTACGCGCGGCAGCCGCATGTAATTTGCCGTCGAATTACACCCAATCGCCATCGCTATCGCCGGATGCGCGTCTCGCGCATAGTCGACCCGGCGCTCTCTCGTGCACGCGCTCGCCGCCGCCTCCTCTCGCCCCATTTGGATCCTCGCGCTGCCTCCGCATCGTAGCCCTAGCTCACGATACTCTCGGACTTCTCGCAGCGCCCGCTTCTCTTCGCGCCGCCGCCGCCACGTAGCCCTCGCCGCTGGATCTAGCACCCCGCTCCGCCTCTTCGCCGCCGCCCGAGCTGTCTCTCCACCGCCTAGATCTCGGCCCTACATCGTCGCCGCCTCGATCATGCACCCCACTCGGATCCGCCGCCGCGCGTTCCCCGAGCGCTAAGTCCAGCGTCCCTTCAAGGTTTGATCTTCTGCCGACTAGTCTACTTGTTCTTTTTCTTGATGTGGATTTTTCTGTTGCGATGTCCAAATCTGCCATTTGTCATTATTGATCCCTAAATTTTTCTTCATAATTTGTTTTACCGCATTCCATTCTTTATGCATTATTTGATACTGTATACGCATGTGAATAGTTAAACTATGTTTCAGACAACCAAACTTGTTAATCAGGCATTCAGGCTTGCCCATATCATATCCCACTCTCAAGCTAAGTTATTGATATCGTCTAATAAAAAATTATTTTGGAAGGAAGCTTTCTAAACAATGAGCTGTCCTTGCTTGTCTATTGCAAAAGAAATCAGCACTGCGATATCACTTGTTTATTATGTATACTATGTTTGCCAAGATGATATTTAAGGGCATAATTTCCTTGAGCTTGTTCCAATATGTGATGTGTAATAATCATTGTTTTGCTTGTGATCTTGCAGGTTGTTAGAACTAGTTTGATGTCATGTTTACTGAAAACATTGAAGCATAATATAGACCATCCAAGACCCATACAGGTACTTTTTGAAAAGTGAAAACAATCAACAATATTCATCTGTTAGTGTTAGCAATACGTGATGTGTAATAATCATTGCTTTTCTTGATGATACCTTTGTTAGATTTGATTCGGTGATGGCTGAAGTCAAGAAAATCCCAGATGGTAAAAGCTTCTATTTGGGGAACATGAACTACTACCACAGACCACTTGGGGAAGGAAAATGGGTTGTCTCATATGAGGTGAAGTAGTGAACCGCCACAATTTTTTCCTGTTTTTGAAAATGTCATCAACAAAGGTTATCTTCAATATACACAGACTTCACTCCACTTTTTATGTCTATTGATCAAATGTAGTGAAATGCTGCCGTGACATTTATAATGACAAAGAATTTGTCAGAAAGATAAATCAAATTACTTGTTTGTGAAGAGAGCACAGGACAGCTGCATTCAATTTCATTAGAAAGAAGAAATTAAGCTATCAGTACTAACGTTTGTTGACTAAGTCAATTGCAAAGGTTTGCCGTTTTCTTGAACAGCTTATTGTCTATTGATGTGTTATCATTCTTAAGTACTATGGTTCCTGAATTTAACAAAAATACTCTGTTCTTGTTCTTAATGTGGGCAACACATCATTTCAACATGGAACTGGCTGTCACTTCATGAGCACCACAAGAGCAATATCTGTTGTCCACATGAATATGTTGTCTCATGTAATCATGTTTGCTAATTGCATGTCGTTAGTGCAATCGTTTGGTGCACCATGATTGAGTTTCCCCTGTGCCTGTTGAACTCTTTTGTAATATTCTCCATTCAAATTCCAGGAGTGGCCCAGAGAAGCGTACCCTCCCTACGCCAATTGTCCTGGCTACATTGTTTCTTCTGACATTGCAAACTTCATCGTGTCTGAAATGGAGAAGGGCAGACTGAATGTAAGCTCTCTCTCCACTTACCAACTTCTCATTCTTTGTGTTCATTTCATATCAAGTGGCAGAGGATACTATACAGTGGTTGCATACCACATTCCACAAAAGTACTCAAGAACCACCTGGTTTCACTTTGGTGCTCTTAGATGATCCCACTATAGATAAAAATGGAAAAGGCTAATCATATTTTGAGAAAATTTCAAATATCAAATTTTGAATTTAAAACCGCTAATCGGAAAAACCGGTCGATTACGACATTCGTAGGAGGATATTCGTATTCGACCGAATTAAGCATATATCCGATTCGAATTCAGATTCGCTATTCGACATTCGATTCGATTCAGTATTCGAGAATGTTCGAATTCGATCCGTATCCGCTTTAAAAACATGAATCCGTATTCGTATTTGAGATTATTCGACCGTATCCGATCCGTTTCCACCCCTACCCATGTATCTTACTTTGTGATATATCCATTGTTGATCAAGCAATATGAACAAATTAGTACCTACCATCTCTATCATAGCAACTCATCCCCTTGCCCTAAAAGGAGCATCTCATCCCCTTCAAGTCACACCGTCCTGCCATTTTCAGTATGGTAATTAGCCCATCGTAAACTAAAGGTTCATGACATGCCCACTCTTGTCCTAATACCTTGATTAACGTTTGTCTAATCTGCAACAGAGCAGAACAACAATGTCCCTTTGCCACCATCGCATTTCCAAACCACCTTCTAAACTTGCATTTATTTTCTCCGAGTTATGTATACCCAAAACTCCCTGTTCCTTTTGGGTACATACTGTAGCCCAATGAAATAATCTCGTGTCTTCTCTTAGGCTTATTTTGTGGTTGCTGTGCTGTGCTTATTTTTTAAGCTACTGGGAAAAGTAAGTTGTGAAAAGACTATTACTCTATTTAATAAATCGGATTAAAGTAGATAAATTTTGTTATCCAATAATTGTCATATCACATTTCATCTCATATGTTCTGAAATGCAATAATATACTCATTTGCAACTTGATTAAGAAAAAAAAAAGCTAGCCAAACACCCAAATATGTAAAAGTGGTTCAACTAAACAATGTTGTCATAATCCACCGCAATATCAAATGTATTTATCCGCGTTTTCTGCACAGTTTGTTCAGCCTGTACATTCACAAGTAAAAGCGAGTGAAGACATGTGGTTGCAAGTAATCAAGTCATCATCACATACAAGCCACGCAGTATTCATTGAAATGGTTACGAAAAATTCGTTTTATTCGATATTTATATTCGAGAAAATACGGATGAGGTAAGTAAAATTCGTATTCAAAAATATTTGTATTCGAGAATATTTGTATCCGTATTTAAGAATATTCGTGTTCATATTTGAGACTATTTGATTCGTATTCGATTTAATTTCGGAACCTGGGAAAAACCCAGATGAATTTTGTAATTTAAAATTTGAATTTAAGCGGCTTGAAACCAGTAGCCGTTTCGGTAACCGGTGAAAAACCGATAAAACTGCTAGAAATTTAGAGTATGTTCTTTTCGGCTGAAACTTATGGCTTTTGGTTGCGGCTTGTGGCTTTTAGGCTGTTTATGCGAGAGATTACAGAGTAACAGAAAGAGATTACAGAGTAACAGAAACTCACGTGCAATTTTTACCGATATAAATGAAGTCGGCAGAGTATGTACTACAATTAACTGGTAGATCCTATATTGAAAAGATAATCTGTTTAAAAGTTAGTTGCTGTAGAAAAGTCGATAAGCAGCGTTTAGAAGATGAAAAGAACAAACCCTTATTCTACCGTGATTTATTACAGAAGTTGTAGGAAGATATTCGTATTCAACCGAATTAAGTACATATTCGATTCGAATTCATGTCCGTTATGATATTTGATTCGTATTCATATTCGAGAATATTTGAATTTATATTCGTTTAAAAATATGAATTCGTATTTAAGACTATTCAATCGTATTCGATCTGTTTTCATCCCAACCTTAGGCGTGAGTTTTCTGAAATGTCCAAATATAGCACGAGCTTAGGTGGTGTTATTTCACTGTAGCTAGCTAAAATTATACTGTAACTGATGGTGGCTTATTTGGTATAATTAAATTTAAAAATTTTAAAAAAGAAAAAATCGGTTAGCCCAACACGTGTAATGCAAACGAATATGGGAAAAAAGAACCGGTAAAAAAGCTTTAAAAATCTAAAAAAAATAGAAAAAGTTGAAATTTAGGAATAGTGAAAATAAGTCGGAAGCTAGAAGCCGAAGCCGAAACGAGGAGATAGTGCCCCTTGCGAAGATTAAAAAAAAAGGCGTCCAATAACTTTTCTCTTGGTAGATTTCGTTGCTGATTTGGCATGAGCTAACTAGGCATGTTGCAGCAAACCATTCTTTGCTACTTCAGAAGGTAAGGACACGTGGGGAAGACACCGCAAGACACGGCGAAGCTATTGGTGTGGTCGGCAAAGGCGGAGACCCACCGAGACGGCGGCAATTCCTCATCGGATTTGGGCGAGGCGGCGAGCTTGAAGCTTCGATTTTGGCGAGCAAAGGCGACGAATCCAAGGCGACGGCAAGGCTATGGGCATGTTCTTTTCCTCCGAAGCTGACGGTTTTTAACTTTTGCTACAGGACCTAACTTTCAAACGGAGCATTTTCTCAAGACGGGGTCTACAAGTTAAACGATCTACACGTTAAAAGCCCAACATCTGTACCAACCAAAATCGCAAGTGAGTATCTGTCTCTCCGTAATCTGTACCGTAAACAGTCAAAATTCAAAAATTTCAGCCAAAAGCCATAAGCCGCAGCTGTTGCCAAACATGCCCTATGAAGGCGATGACTCGGGGTGCTCGTTCTGGGTCCAGGGAGTCCGTATAAAGCCGGGGAGAGAGGAGTCCGTGGTGAAGACGGGCGACGATGTCGTGTCCGGGTCCGAGACCGAGCGAGCTTGAAGAACAGTGCGCGCTACTGTTCATCCGACATGTGGGGTCCACATGACAGGGAGAGGTGAGGCGTGCGAATCGAGCTGGCGCGGCTGGCTGCACGGTAGTTGGGCCAGGCTGGCCCGAGAGAGAAAAAAAGACTGGACCGTGGAAAAGAATTTGGCCCGAAGGGTTTTCCGAATTTTAAATAGCCTTTTCTTTTTAGAAAAACCAGAGAATTCAATGCCGAAAATAGCAAACAACTCCAAAAAAATCCAAGAAAATTTCATAAAATACTTTGAAACACCAGGAGCTCAAATAAAATATTTTTAATAATATTTGATATTTTTTCTCCCAGATTAATTCCTGAACATTTATTTAAGCTATATTTTTTAAAAGGAAAATGCTGGAAAAATTAATGAAAGAAAATTTTAATTTGGAAAATTTTGAAAAATTTTGAAAATTAGGATGTTACATCCTAACAGGATATAGCGATCCTCAAATATACATAAAGATCATATCAAATGAACCTATATAGTGTTCAAGAAGCATGTCATGCTATAATAACTCGATCTTTCACTTGTTCTTATAGTGGATTATTTAGCTAAAGTTGACTCCTCAACCACATTCATCATAACCATGCACTTCTTTAATCTAACTACATCGAGAGGTTCAGAGATATCTCTCCTGTTATATAGGAGTGTAATACCAGTAGAAATCACACCAAACAGTACAGAGATCACCTTTGAACCAGAATGCCCTTGAGGCTAATAATGCCCTTGAGGCTAATAGTCACCTGGGAAGGGATAAGCAAGGGCAATTTTGGTATTTCATAAAGCCAGGAGAGTAGAGGGGATATGAAAGCACTGCCAGCACCCACGCGTCTATCTCCCTCACTTCCTCCTCCCCCCAGAGCAAGAAGCCAAGCTATTCTAATATCTCCTACTCACTTTCCTTCAGCCAACAACAGAGTGAACTGAGAGCATCCTAAAAGCAAAACTAGATCCTTGCTTAACCACCAACAGGGCTAAGCCCTCTAATCACCAGAAGAAGAACAAGTAAAGTGCTTGGAGGAGAGGAGCACAAGGAATTGGGAAGGCAAAGAAGAGGAGGTGAAGACCCTGGATGACTAGATGTGGCCTACTGTCACGGCCATCTCGAGTATCGTCGTCGTCACTTCCCACTCGTAAACCAACAAAACAAGTAGGTTGCCCCATCCCCCATGTTTATCCAACACACAAGCTCAGCACTTGGGCAGTCATGGCACCGCACTAGCATGCGTAAAGAAGAGAGGGGAGTAGGGTAGAGTGTACCTAGATGAATCCATGTCCAGGGATCGACACCGGTGGTTGGGGAGGCGTGTAGGTAGTGGGAGGAAGCCACAGTGGCCTAGGGCCGAACCCATGGTGCGGCTTTGGCTGAGCAACGTGGGAGCGGCCGAAGCCAAGGGCGACGGCTGCCATAGAAAGCACAGAGAGCCCGCCAACGGCAAGCCGAAAGGGGCGACGGCGGGACGGGTTTGTAAGCCCATGGCCCCGAGACAGCGAGCTCCGGCCACCGACTGCTAGAGGTGTAGGGGTGGTGCCACGGGGGACGGTGAGCTCGAGGAGGCGGCTGAGCCCCTCACCGGTGTCGGGCTGGCGGTTGACGGCGCCGAGCACCTGGGCCGCGCGCACCCAAGAAGGCAGTAGATCTGGTCCTGATTTGCCAAATCCAGGCGAAGGGTGAGGGTGTAAGGAGTGGTGGCGGGGCAGACACTCAGCACCCGAGGCCGACGGTACTCGATGCAGCTGTGCTGTGGAAACCGTAGCCGTGCGCGACGGTGAAGTTGAGAGAGAGAGAGGAGGAGGAAGGTGGTGCTGTAGGGGAAAGGCAGAGGGGCTGGTCGGCGGCGAGGAAGGGTCGGCACACCCGAGCACACCACGAGCCAACCGCCGCCTGGAGGAGCGCCCGAGCGCGGTCGTGCGAGAAGGGGGGAGAGAGAGAAATGGGGGAGCGGACGAGGCCGGCTCGGCCGAACCGAGTAAAGGAGAGGAAGGAGAAAAAGAAAGAAAGAAAAGGGGAAGGAAAAAAAGAAAAGAAAGAGAGAGAGAAAAGAAAAGAAAAGAGGAGAAAAAGAAAAGAAAAATGGGGTTGGTACCTGTGCGATGGGTCCTTAACCCCGTGCGTTTATGTCAGAGTCGGGTTATGCGCGTACAATTGTTGCCGCTCGCTTAAACACTGGTTTTGATACGATGCGTTAAGTCGGGTTGATGTTTGTACAGGTGAAGGTCCTGGGTCGGAGCCGTCCACGCATCGTCCCCGAGACTAACCAGGCAAGTGCACAGTAAAGCGGTAAATTCGGGTATTATTTGCTAATAGTTGAATGATGATGCATTGCTTACCATGTTATGGTAAGTTACCTATTCCCGGACACATAATGAGGAATGATGATTGTTGAGACATGGCATGTTGATACGCATAAATGAAAAACCTGCATTGCATGCATGTCATGAAAAGAGATAGTTGTGGTATCACTGGTCTACTCTGTTTGGACTCTCCACGGGAGTGGAGATTAAGGTCTCCGTATGAAAAATGACGGGCTTGTGATCCCCGCATGGAAACAGGGCAGGCATGGGTGAGCAACGACGGGTGCTCGCTCTGCTATATCGGTATAGGCTAAAGAGATAAGAGAGAAGTGCATGTGCATATGTATAATGAATGGTTGATAAGAGCTTAAAGAGTTTAAATGGAAACAAATGGCGATTGAAATTGTGATGATTATGGACTGATTTGTGAACCTGTTATTTACTGTTTTGCTTTGTACTTGCTGAGTCTTTTGACTCACCCTTACTTTGTTGTTGTTTTTTTAGGTGACTGTTGAGGACGTCTTGCACGGGCAGGAGTAGCACATGAATAATTTGCACCAACCAGCAACCCTCATTGTACCCCCTTTTGTCAGTATATTTTAGACTCTACTAGTATGCTAGAGTAAGAGCTACAAAAACTATGATGTATCTGGTCGCAGCAACATAAATAAATTAGTGTTGGCTTAAAACCTTCTAGTAGTTGATGGAATGGTAAGAGTATGTAATGATGGTAATATTTCGGGCCCAGAGGACGGACGGGGTGTTACAAGGAGGGGCAAATTTCATCTTGATTGCTCACATTCCTTTATATGTTTTATAGTAAAACCCGAAAGGTACCTTTATTGGCACTTAGTTACAGAGTAGTATTTGACAATTCCTAAGTAAACTATTACGAATGTAAAAAACTATGGCAATATCAGGTCTAAGGATCTTACATACACTAAGTATGAGACCAAGTGATAATACTTAAGAATATAGTAATCCCCTAGTATCTTATAGTGGGTCAATCCAACACCATTTTATCTAACATGTGTCCATATTATTAATTTGATATCCATATATCCGTGAAACATGATTATCAATCAATACATGTGTTGATCTATAAATCATAATTATCCTATATAATAATATAAGCTTAAGCATAATTTAGAATAACATTAAAATATGAATAAAGAGATCCACAAATAAGTAAGTACTTGTTGATCAATACGGAAGATATTTATTCAATGGACAAAATAACATATTATTCAAAAGATTATAAATATAGTTATATAGAAAGGATATAGTTATTTTTATGATTGTCTTTAGGGCATATCACTAACAGGTTTCAGTCCATATGTTCAGATTACGAAAAAAGTCCGGAAGCTCCTGCGCATGCCGTGGAGTCAAGAAGCAGATGTTAAGAGCTGTAATGAACCTAGCTCGTATTGCAAATAAGCCTGAAGGGCTGATATACGAGGGGTTATACACTAGAGTGAAATGTTCAGTAAAGACCTTATACAAGAGACTGTTAGAAGCATACAAAGTACTCTGACAAAGCACGGCCACTGCTTGTCACCCGCACTGACGGCATTCCGTTCAGACCACAGCACCCAGAGCAGCGTTACCATCCTGATCTGCACGCCTTCTAGAAGACCCAAAATCTGGGCAAGCACATCATTTGCTCAACTTTGCATCTGAGAGCAGGAGGTGATGGCACGGATTCTACGACGTCAAATGAAAAGGAGAGGAGGGAATAATGCTCAGCTTCGCTTAGCTGGTATTAGGTTTGCTTTTGATGCACACGGAACTTCTCTTCCAACACGGGAGCTGCCATGCAACTTACAAGTAGAGTGGTTTTGGGATACAAAGCTACCATGCAAAGGCTGAAAAGAAAGGAAATAGAAATGCTCTTTGCTGGGCGCTAAGATGTCTTCAGGTCATACCCTACCAAAGCACAACCAATTAGGCAATACCACCGTTCCCTCGTATCCGACAAAAGGGCCAGGATCAAATAGGTTCAAGAATCGACACAGTAGGGCATCAAATATACTGAACCTCCTCGCATCTGATTTATTCCCCGTAGTATTTCTTTGACTTTGAAGAGGTTTCATTACTAACCTATGCCAACTTGTTTGTGACAAAAGTCTATGTTGTTGTTGTTGTGTTACAAAGCAAGAGGCAAAATCCTAAATCTACAGTCCAAAGCTGTTCGTTGCACAATACATAAGACATCACTCTAGGTAGAGCTAATGTCGAATTCCATCAAGCTTGCTCAAAGGTTACATTACCATCCCACCATCAATTGTAAGCACCTGCACATGGTGGCCAAAATGGCCGTGAAGAGTTAGTTTAATAACGAATCCTTTCAGAAAATCCTAGGGCACATATATCATAGCTACACGCACCTGTCCGGTGATGTAGCTAGCGGCAGGATTGAGGGCCAAAAACTCGACTAACCCAGCAACTTCCTCTGGCTGACCGTATCTCCCTGTGAAGTTGCATCAAGCATTAGTGGCGACTGACAACATTAACTTGGTGCAAAGAACGGGGTAGAAGTACGTTTAGATGACCACACATATGGTTACATGAGATAATAATGCAGCATCGTTTTTAGAAAGAGGTTTTTTGGCCCCACAGGATTCGTGTATGATAGGCAGTAAGTAACGATGCTACTTAAACAAGGGTATAGCTTAAGACGCATACCTAAGGGAATAGTTGTCAAGATTTTCTTCTCGAGCTCCTCTCCAAGTTCAGCGGTCATATCTGACGCAATGAATCCAGGTGCAATGGCATTCACCTAAGTGAATATGCAGAACTGTTTCAGAAGCTGGACTATATAGCCTTAAGTTCTAAGTGAGCTAACAATGAAAAGACAAAGATCGCACATTGATATTTCTGCTTGCATACTCCCTAGCAACTGTTTTCGTGAAGCCAATAACCCCAGCCTTGGCAGCACTGTAATTAGCTTGGCCAACATTGCCAGTAAGACCAACAACCGATGCTATGTTGATAATTCTTCCCTGCATTAAACCATAAATAAGCAGATTACTACCCCTGACAAAAATTATAATCAGGGAACTTTTTTTTAGGATAATCAGGGAACTTCTAAGTAGAGCTTCTTGTAGGTCAGAACAAGACAAACAGAATCCTAACTACAAGAAACAAACTACTATTACCTTGCCAGTGTGCCTCTCTATCCAGGCCTACATGGCTCATAGTCATGCTTATGCACTATCAACGCAGAAAGGTCTTATGTTTTTTTCCTCCATTTCAGCTCTATGTAATTTCAAAAACACAATAAAACAATCCAAAATGCAAGGAGGCCTTCATTATTTGTGAGTTCTGCTAGGAAATTAAGTAGAGAATCCTGGGTCCTGAATCAAGCTGTAAGCCTGTAACTTGGAAGAGGGGTCTGCCATTCAAGGGAGAGACTGGGAGAGTTGCTGTTATGCAGGGGCGGAGTTACGTGGTAGCAAGGGGGTGCAATGCACCCCCAAAAATATTGAATTCGTGCATTGAATTTTGACATCAAAAGAAGTGTTCTCAGTTGGCCAGTGGAGATAGCAGTTGACAGGAGGTCATTAGTTCGAATCATTGGGCCCTCTTTTTTTTTGCTTCACTTTGATTCTAGTAAGTGTATGGTCGCTGAAAATGTTTGATACTAATTCATTTTGAGAATTAATATAACCTTTGTGTTACAATTGCTTTCATCCCACATTTTCAATCTCATCATTTAATTGAACTAGATGGCACTAGTGTTTCATTCTAATTCATTTGATCCTAGTGTTTGATTCTAATCCATTTTGAGAAATAATAGGACAAGATCAATGAGATAATTTTTGTCTCATATTATTTTTATCCCACGTTTTTAATCTCATCCTCTAGTTTCCTGAAGAAATTATATCTTTTCTATCTCATTTACGCAACGGCCTCCTTAGCATACCATGTTACATTTCTATAAATTTGAAGCAACTACGGTCACAAGCACACCTTTATTACAATAGTCATTTGTAGGTTCCTCGCCTAGATCTGCCACTACTGTTATCAAACCTGACTGAACCAAAGGGTAGTTTTCTAATTAATTTGCTACCATAACACTCTTTCCAGATTTCATATGTAATTTCATAATTCTGGCTAATAGGATTAGTAGCTAATGCATACATGAGAATTTACACTCCAATTAGCAGCCAGCATAGTAATAGCAAAGAATTACTGTGCAAACCAATTCGAACAATAAAACAAATAATACCTTTTTCTTCTTCATCATTACTTTTGTGGCAGCCTGCAAAGAATTTGTAGCTGTGAGATGCATGAACTTAATTCAATTAGCATTTTGGGGGACCTACCTGTGTACAGAGGAAGACGCCTGTAAGATTCAGATCAATTACATCTTGCCACTGGGATTTCTTCATCCTCATCAATAGTGTGTCTCGTGTAATCCCTAGTAACAGCATGTTGTTTTATTCCAGAAAGAAATCAATCATACAGGAAGCTAAAAAAGTGCAAACTACCATTGGCACCTACCTGCATTATTCACCAGGACGTCAAGTGTTCCCCATTTATCAACAGCCTGGTAGAATTCATAAACAAATCATAACCAAGTTTCAATAGTCAAGGATCTAAGTAGAAGTAAAAGAAAAACCCTTTCCCTTCGATAAACAAACTACACTTACTGCTTTCATCATAGATTCTACATCAGCTTCTTTTGAAACATCTCCTCCAAAGGTAATAGCCTGACCACCAGATGCTTCAATCTGCCAAAATAACATTTCAAGTGCCTCACTGAATCTAGGTTAAAGTGGGGGGAAAAAAACACTCCAAATGGTGATGCCTCTCCAGAAACAAACAATGTGTTTTGTATGGTGATCAGTATTCCCAGGTGTATGAGTGTTTCTATCACCAGCTTTCAATCATAATTGAAGTAAAATAACTATATTTCTTTATTTGTACAAAAAAGATAGTTGAATATTGTTGAATCAACCACATTAGAAAAAACTTTCCATTTCTATGTAGTTCTTGGCTTCTTGCTAACTATTATTGTTACTATATACTAGTCGTAAAAAGAAGTTACAATGTGCCAATGAAATAATCCAAGCTAATACTGAATGAATACTACATTTCACATTGCATTGCGGTGACTTCCAAGGTTATCACGGCGATAAGGCGAGGCGAGGCGCCAGACTACCTTCACACCTTTTAGGCGAGTATGGCGTGCGGCGAGGCGACGCCATACTCACATCCTAACCTTTTATAGCAGCAAATTTGTTGAACATATAGTATAATATTATAAATATAACAGATAATGATGGATCCTGAAACATGTATTAAACAGGTAAATAACCGAAATATATATTATTGGTTGCATTGCTTGATTGCTATGAAGTAATACCCGTAATAACCGAAACATGTATTATAATGTCCGTCGCCCGTCGGTGGCCATCATCGACTTCGCCGCTCTCTCTCTCGCCACGCTCCTCGCTCAATCGCTCTCGCCGCTCTTCATTTCTGCAAAGACTGCCGCCGCCGCCTCTCGCTCGCTCGAGGCTTCCTCTCGCTGCTCTCCTCTCGTCTCCCTCGCTCTCCTCCTCAATCCTCCTCGCCATCCATAGTCCCCGGGTCTCGGCCATCCGGCCGTAACGGCGCGGTGGTGAAGAGGCGAACGGGGAGGGGGACTGGGCCACTGGGGAGACGGAGAGGGCGACGGGGAGAGGCCAAGGGCAAGGGGAAGCGGAGAAGGCGAAGGGGAGGAGGCGAGAAGACGGCGGACAAGCACGAAGCGAGGCCGAGAGAAGACAACAAGCACACAACGGCGGGAGCAAGGAGGAAGGTGGAACGCACTGGCGCCTGGCGAGGCAGATCCGGCGAGGCGGCGGCCTGCGCGCGCGAAGAAACCCTAGCTCATCGCCCGGAGGGTGGCGGCGTGGAGGCTCGGAGCCTCGGAGGAGGCGGGCGTGGAGGCCCGGGAGGCGGCGTGGCTCGAGATCGCCGGCCGCCCGAGGTCGCCGCCGCGCCGACCTCCTTCGCGAAGCCCTTCGCCGAATGCTTCGCCGCCCGCATCGTATCCCGTTATGCCCCCCCCCTCTTTTTCCCGCGCCGCTCCTCCTCCTCCATTTTCCCGCTTCGCATGTGGTATGGCGCGCGCCGTCGCGGCCATGGCGACGCCAAAGCGACGCCTTCCCTCCCGAGGCGGACGCCATACGTATCCGTGGCGAGGCGACGGCCGTGGCGGCAGCTCCAGGCCGCTCCGACGCCAAAGCGACGCTTTGGCGACGCCTTAATAACATTGGTGACTTCTAAAACGTAACTCAAGGGTGATGTTTACTTGATCTGAAGTTGCATTGTCTCATAAATGGCGATGAGATTTTTTTAAGTCTCATTGTCATTTACGAGACTATGCAACTTTAGAACATGCAATGATAATTCATCATAACTATGTTATCAGGGGCGGAGCTGGGCCTCAGATCGCCGGGGCAATGGCCCGAGGCTCAGACGAAAATAACCCAATAATCAACACTATAGCTAATAAAAAAAGTAGGCTAGGCCTAATGCTCTTTAGTGGACTGGGCCCAAGGCCTGGGCCTCCTTTGGCTACGCCCCTGTATGTTGTTGCTTACTCCAATAGGAGGTCGCAAGTCGCAAATAATAATAGTTTTATGTATTCATGTACGAGGCGAAACATGAAAGAACAATGCAGAATGAAATATTCAACAACTGAGAATTAAGGAGAGAGAACAAAAATGAAGTCTTCAAGGCATAAATCTGGTCAATAGTAGTGAAAACCAAAGCGACTAATCAATAAGTATTATGGCCATGCACCGGTTACAAACTGTCTTCGTCTTGTCCTTATCTTAAAAGTTTCTGACGTCAAGTAACAGACAGCCAAATAATACCCAACAATATATATGCAATACTAATTTTTTAATCAACAAGTTCACCTCTTTGGAGACTTCTTCGGCTTCTTTTGAAGACCGGGCATAGTTTACCAGGACCTGCAGGTCAAGTCAGTGTCAGGTCCTTGAGGTTAAATTTAGTGTTACATAAATGGGAAGAATGGGATGGCCTTTTGCATTTGCATGCACTTAGGTACCACCATACAACCACATGTCTAGCCATCTAGGAATGTTCATGGCAACTGAATTACAAGAATGTGAAAAAGTACACCTTTCAGATATGAAAGACTCAAAATAACTAAAAACATAACAAAAACATGTAGGGGTGAAAAGTGGATACGAATTATCCGTATTATCCGATTATCGTAATCGATAGGATGCGAATATAGTATAGATTTTCACATTCGATTAACAATTTCTTTCCTATGCGTATTTTTATTCGTATAAAAATATGGATATGAATATGATATGGACTTTTATCATCCGAAATGTTATTTTATCTGGACTATTCATATCTGTATCCGTATTCGACAAAGCAATATGCATATTTTATTACAATATGACTAATTAGTTTGACAAATTTTTTTAATTGAACGTGAATTCATGTTTGTTTAGATGAAGTAAATGAATTAGAATGATTAAGCGTGATTGTACGAAGATAAAATGTCATTAATGTCTTAATACTGCGCAAATTATAAGGATATCCGGATCCAACCGAATTGAGTATATATTTGATTCGAATTTGTATTCGTTACAATATTTGATTCATATTTGTATTCGAGAATATTCGGATTCATATTCGTATTCATTTCCAAATACGAATACAAATGTGGTTTGAGCATTACCTGATCCGTATATGATCCGTTTTCACCCCTAAAAACAGGCATACACACAAAAGATCCTACTGGATGTTGGATAAGCTGCTAACTATTTCTGCATTTATAAAACTTGTTCTCAATGGAGAATGAATATTTTAAGACAGCTAAGTAGCTCACCTTGCAGCCAGCTTTTCCAAGTGTCAATGCAATGGCTTTTCCAATCCCTCTGGAGGCACCTGTAATAATAACAACCGGAGCTTCCAGCTTTGTTGCATCTTGTATAACTGCTTGTTCAACAGCTGCAACATGGGTTCGCACACCTGCAGATACAACTGCTTAGTATGCAAAACAAAGAGCACTTAGATTTTTTCCATAAAAGAAGTTCGAAAAGGCTACTACACTCAAAATACGGTTTTCCTGCTGAAAGTCCTCGAAAGAAATACATATTAGAATCATCACAAATCTGCAACAAAAAATGCCAAACTTATGTCTCCAGCTACAGAACAAAGATACAAATACAACAAGTATACAGAAGTTCAAAAAAATCAATTGAATAAAAAAACTTCGATTCCCAAATATGATGACAATAAACTTCATCTTGACAAATACCATGAAATTATTTGGTGCAACTGAACCTAGTATACTTGAAATGTTCATTATTATCATGATGATCAGAAAGTGGCACCTACAGGCTCAACATAACATCTCATTGCAGCATGGTGAAGCACATCTATTTGTGGTTTGCGCTATAATGCAGACATTACTGGTCCTAAATGCTAATGAAATTCTAATTGTCCAAAGTCTATATGCCAACGTTTCACTCAACTGAGGGACCATGGATGTAAACACTGTTTTCATTATTGAGTAGTTCCCTTCGCAGTTAAACTTGTGGGTGCACCCTAAAAAGCCATGCTAATATCCAGCTTTCTAAAAAAATAGCTTAGTTCCTCTATGCCAAGTTATCAATAGTGTTATTGCTGAAGGGACGGCTCAACCCTCCGTGAGTGGGCCTTGTAATTAGCCCAATATGTAATAGGCTCAGTAGTACGGAGGAATATACCAATATACCCTCACCTTTCATAATTATGTTGGGGGGTAGGATGGGAATTTCCCATCCTAACACATTTACGTATATAAACCCCCAAGAGGGGTATGCGATGGCCAGATCCCCTCATTCTTACTCATCAGCTCTTTCTAGCTAGTCCCCTCATATACTGTTTGGTCAGTAGCCACAATAGAGGACGGGGAGCTAGAACAGTTGGTCACGTCAGCTCGCTCATCGGAACCTTCACATTTGCTATCGAGAGAGTACTTTATAGGGGTGACCCAACCCCCTGTGAGTGGGCCTTGCAATTAGCCCAATATGTAATAGACCCAGTAGTATGGAGAAATGTACCATATACCCTCACCTTTTGTAATTATGGGGGGTTAGGATGGGATTTCCATCCTAACCCATTCATGTATATAAACCCCTAAGAGGGGAATGAGATGGCCAGATTCTCCCATTCTTACTCATCAGTTCCCTCTAACAAGTCCTCTCATATACTGTATGGTCAGTAGCCGCAACAGTTATATTTGGATGCCTATCTCAGCACTCACAGAAAAGAAAACAAGAGTTTGGTTCACTCTCCAATGTCACTCAACTAATACTTGGTGTCTTGGAGTGGGATAACTTGGAGTAATGAGAAAAGAACGGGAAAAAAAAAGCAAGAATCCGAAATTCTGAATGAATCAACAAAGGTCGAGTCCTCCTATCAATCCGAATAAATCGATTCTCTGCATAGATAAAACTTTTACTATTGGGAAAGCGAACAGCAAGCTATCCACCTCCGCAGTCGGAGGATGCAGCATTTTACATTTATCATGCCGATTCTGTTAAAAGATGTAGCTTTCATAAATCTGTTGGATAAAGCGGCATCCTATCAACTCCCGTAATAATCCACTAGCTCCAAATACAACTTAAACCCTTCAATTACACCTACGATGGTGACAGAATTTCACAGTGACAAAGCGGAATAAAAATAAGCCATTTTACATTCGATGCAAAGAGTATGAAGATAACAAAACATGCCACGACAGAAATGGAAAACTTCTGAAACATCCGATGCCCGGTCTACCGCTACACATGTGATGCGTTGTGAATCACAAGTTTCCACTAGCGAGTGCGAATCCTAAGAGTACAAGCAGCGAACATCCCACTACAGGAACCCCGCAGAAACATCAATTGCAAACTGTGCTTACACTACAGCAGCCAGATCTCGCGAGCTCAAGCCCAACAGGACGACACGGAACCATACCACTAGCCGCGCACGAGACAGAAGAGAAAGGCCGTTACCGGAGAAGCCGCCGGCGGTGCGGAGGCGGTCGGATCGCAGCGCGGGCGAGCGGGCTACGCCGCCGAAGGTGACGAATCCCCGGCGGGCGGCCAAGGCGGAGGCGGCGCGCGACGAGGGGGCGGCGGCCGCAGGGGAGGAGACGGCAGCGGCGGCCATGAGGGACTGGGGAGAGGAGGATGCGGAGGAGAGGCGGGAAGACAGAGGGAGCGGCGTGGCGTGCGAGAGGGAGGCGGGGCGAGTATTTGTAGTCGCCGCGGAAGCGGAGTATTTGGTTGGGGGTTGGCGGCTTTGGAAGCTCAGCGAGGAGGAAGATGGCGATGGGTCGGGCGGAGTGCACGAGGATGGAGCGAACGGCTGCTTCTCCGCCCTTGGGCAGGTGTAGGGTCTGATGGAGTGGTCATTTTCAAAGCTCAAACATTTTCATTTAGCTAAATTTAGTTAAAAATACCAAAATTGGATCTTGCACACCGCGCTTGGCTGGTATTTTGGTGAGACACACTCGATAATTGTTCATGACGAAAATTGCAAAATCGTGGCAATTTCTCATTCAAAACGGCTTTTGGTTTCTAGTTTTCAAAAATCGAAAGCTATTTTGAACACGTTGACCTTTTCTTTTCTTTTTTTCTTTATATTATCCTTAGAGATATAATTTTTTTTATTTTTTCTTCATTGTCCTTTAAAAATATAAAAATAATTCAACAGGATCTCAAATTTTCTATAAATAGGCAGCAAACCCACCCTCTTTCAGCCACCACCCAATCTCCATTCTTTTCTCTGAATTCTTTTGTGAAAATTTTGATACACTTTATGATAATTTGGCAAATTTCAAAAAAAATTTGCAAAAAATCAAGAAATGAAATCTGGCTATAGTAAAAAAAAAGATGTAACAATACTAATTTTCATATTTTTTTGTTGTTCTTACTTTTCTTGGTTGTGATGTAAAATAAATAATAGTGTAATTTTCTATTTGCATTTTGCACTGTTCTACATTTTTCCATGGAAAACTTTGACAATTTTCTTGTGAGTGGTTATAGAATTTTTCCATAAGATATTTCATCCTTCAGGAATGAAACGTCTCCACCTTCACCTCAAACAGGAGAGTAGACCCTGACTGTACCATTGTTAGACTCTACGAATGCCCCCTACATCTGCAAGCACCAGAGCAAAGAGATCTAGACCAAGTACATCGGAGGTTTGGGTAAATTGTGACAAGATAATGAAGTAAGATAAAACCAGAGCTCATGTAAGATATGATGTTTGAAAATTTTATCATCATGAATTGTCTACAAAGTCTGTAGATGGAACTGGGCACTTGATCAGATATGCTCAAAGATGTAAAGAAAAACAAGGTATAACCATGAAGCATACGCAGCTACAGTATAACCTCGATGGTATGGTACATAATTGGAATTATAGTCTCGACGTAGCTCAAGAATCTCTTTGTCATTTAATTGCCTCACAAGATCTATCTTTAGATTTTGATGAGTTTAAAGCGTTCGAAACCTATATTAGAATTACTCTTAATCCTAGATTTTCTTTAGTTTCTAGATAAACAACAACTCAAGATTTAGTTAAATACTATAATAATGGACATGCTAAACTAAAAGAACACTTTGAGACCTATACATTTTTGGTAACCTTGACCTTGGATATATAGAGTAGTCAGGCTAGGGAGGAATATCTTAATGTAGTTGCTCATTATATTAACAATGATTGGGTAATGGAAAAAATTATAGGCTTTAAACTAATTGACGTAGCACATACGAGTGAGAATATTGTAGAATGTATTATCAAAGTTGTTGAAGATTTTGGTCTTATAAATAAAATTTTTGCATTTACTTTGGACATACGCCGATCCTTCTTTCTACTTCAGCAATATTTATGTCATATTATTAATCTTATAGTTAAATGTGGTTTGAATAGGTTGTATCCATATATTCAAGATTTTCACGATGCAATATCTTTTGTAAATCATTCTAACCAATGAATTGCAGCAAGTTCCAACCTCCGAAGATTTTGTGATGCAATATGTGGGGCAAACTCTTTGGTGCACCAAGTTTTTTCTGAAGATCAAGTTCTACAATGTCAAGTACTGGAGTGATCCTGCTTCCAGTCTTTCTAAAAGAATTTTGGAGAGAAAAACAAGTCTTAGAGTGAGATGGTGGAAATACTTCTAACAGTGAAAGACTGGGAATAAGCTAATTCGCGAGCTTAACACTCTGTAGAGAATACAGAGTTGGCAGATATGTTCAACAATATCTACATGATGATACTTAAAGCATCAATGTACATTATACCTTTTCTTTCTTTTTTTTACATGTATTGCAGAGCTATAGGTTGTATGCTTTTTTTCTTTGCTAATATTTTCTCAAGTTAAGTTTTTACTTGACAAGGTTTTTAACGAGGTAACAATTTAAACATTAATAAAGCTCATTATTATATTTGTATAATTTATTTTGTATTTTTCTCTCTCCCTCTTCTTTAACTAAGCATCAAAGCCTTAGTGACGGCATAACCAGCCGTTTAAAGGTGAATGTCATACCCTCGGTTCTCGGACTAGTACTATAACATTTAGTATCAAAATCACTCATCATGACTTCTGTTGCCAATAAGATTAAAGCTCATAGAATCAAAGCCATGAATACCGACCTTGACAAATTATCCCCTAATAACTCTGTGCCAACATCAGAACCTTATTGTTGGACTTGATGATAGGCTAAAACAAGAAGACGAGCAGAAAAAGGCACAACATGCCACTGTGATTCCTATGCCATCACCGCTGATCACGTCGATATTCCCGCTGGCTGCAGTATCACCCAAAGTGAAGGAGCTGATCAAGTCGACATCCCCGCTGGCTGCAGTATTACCCAAAGTGAAAGAGCAGCAAGAAGCGGCGGCCTGAGAATGGCCTCCCGCGCAATCTTCTTCCCCCTTGAACGCATCCACAGATACTCCATAGGTCCTACAGGCCTGCATACCCTTCGCACAATTTTAACGCTCACTTACCAAACCAAGAGTCTCATTAGCCAAACCATACCATCTAATTTGTGTGAGCTGAAACATGCCAAATATGTTACCAAGTATCAATGTTCACCCTTTCATGTATCCAAAAAAGGCTCACAAGCAACCAAAGAAATGGAGCGACCGATTAAAAATGAAGTAGTTGAATGCGTTAAAAAAACTCAACAAAATAACGAAATCAAGTGATAATATTGAAACTGTTGATTCTGGACTCAGTACGAAGAAGTTTGGTATAACGGCGGGACATGTGAGAGCGCTGAGAGGGAGCCTCCCAATGAAACGTAACTATCTGGTGTTCTTGGCAAAACAAAATAGACAATGGGCATGGTCACATGAAGTACATCGCAAAATTGAGATCTAGTACAGTGTCAAGTCAAATCTCACAACAGCTGGCACTCATCACCTAGTCGCCTAATCCTCCTGCAAGGCCTTCATCAAGTATAGCCTGTTGAAATTCTGACCAGCAACCCTGTGATTGTAATAAAAACATCAATATCAATGCCTAGCATATCAGCACTACGAAATATGTGGGGGGAAAATCTGCTGTTGTACTGCAAAAAGCAGTGGAACCAACAATGAAATGTAGTATATCATTTGTTATTTTACTCTATTATCGCCACATACAACTATGCAAGTGATTTAGGAAAAACCGCATCACCACATTCTACCAATCACACAAATTGCATAGCTTATTCCATCAACTGTTGCAGGAGAAATTTAATAAACTAGCAGAAGGCATTTTTTTTCAAATTAATCTAATTAACACTTTTTAACAATGAAGTAAATCAAACTGCTAGGACCAAAACTCTTCTACGGCTTTTTGGAAGAAAACTAAGTTATCCAATCATGAGACCCCAACCCCTTAAAAAAGCTTGGGCACATAACATGACTGCATCAGAAGGAAAATCAGATTGTCAAGTGCAGTAGATAAGATCATTCTTTCCCTAACGTACATCCATCGAAGAACTGTGGAAATCACCAAGGATAGGCCTAAAAATGTTAGAGAATCCATACCCATTAATATGGTTGCAGTAACTGGAGATCTGATTGGTTACGAGATAACCCTCTAAACGTGAAGGCTCAGGAATTGGCTTGAAGATAGGATTGATGGATCTTCTTCTGGCAATGGCTCCTCTCCAGCAGCTTTTCTCGCCATGTTCTCTTGCCTGTAGTAGCAGAAAATAGTAAGGGGAATGTTTTATAGACACATATTTGCTTTTCTTATTCCTGGGAGGCACTTGAATTGAATGATTACTATGGTAAAACCACAAAGAATATGAAAAAAAAGCAATATGATCCAAGAGCTACTGAGCTACATATCAACTATGGCTTAAGCATTTGCTTTCACCTTCTCTTTTGAAGCCATGCCTGCTGCTGTGATTGTTGTCTCGAGAGGTTGCGATAATAATATTGGAACTACATCGCAAGGACAACACTCAGTCAAACAAATAGATTCATCACTTTAAACTCACATAAATTGGACAGGAGTTTTATTTCTTAAAATATATACCTTGTTTTGCTCTGATGTAAGTTCATCCATGCACCCAATCAGAAATTCCAAGTTCCTTTCCATAAATGGAGCAGTTGACAATTTAAGACGGTCAAAATCACACTGAAACATAAATGAGAAGGATAAATGTGACTTCAGAAAAGATGCTAAAAGGATGAAGACGACAAATTCATACAAGAGCTTTGGCAAATAAAAAATCTGAACCTGTGAAACAAGTGACTCAGGTTCTAGCTCCTTCATGAAGGCACTGACAAGCGCAGAATTGGAAACTTTAATCTGAGACAAATAAGACAGGATACATCAGGAGAGATAAAATTCGTTCTTATGACTAAAATGGAAGGTATAGGAGTACATACCGGTATCTCCTCAAAAATATCAACCCATGACAATTTCTTTTCTCTTAACCTGTAAAAATAAAGAGGCATTTGTATATACAATGTTTGCATAACTTTTTAAAGGATTGCGTTACAGAAATGAAGCTGTACTTCTCTCCAGTTAATCCATTGTTACGGTAAAGATCCATAAATGAGTCTGTGAGTTTCAGGGCTTTGAGAGCTAGCACTCCTTGATTTGACCTAGATGGGTCATACACAATGCACACACATCTCCGGATATTCTCCTGCAACAAGTAAATGCTATGTTCAGCATGGAAAATAGGAGAAAATATAACAAGAACCATGATGACCTTAGGACCTACTCAAAGATATCTGATATTGGAAATTCTATGTGGAAACTCAGGATTGAAAAACCATTCAAAGCTAAAATTGAAGAGTTGAACAAGATATACGTTTAACATTACTAGATTATAGGAAGAGTAGCAGATACTCGTTTATGCAATACAAATATAGTTGTTCAATTACACATAACATGGCAGCAGGTAGGATCAGACATTTCAATCCACTAGTCAGAAGCCACCACGTAGTTGCAATCTACCACAGAAAAATTATATCAGTTACATAAATAGAGATACTATCCAACATGATCCTGTTTCAATGGGATAGCGCGCCCATGTCCGATCCAAACCTATTGCTCGAGTACCGTCGCAAAGATTAAGGAGTTGAAAAATACCATGCAATGTATCACTAACATGTGGCCCCAGGCCCCACGTCATTCTCACATAAGATGGTATTTTCCAATTTATGCCTCCTTTAGATGGTAATGAACTAATTTTTCTCTAAAATTTTGACACCTACCTGAAACCCCATTGAAATTTGGAGGAGCAAATGCACAGTTCTTTCTGAGTGATTTTGTGTGGCAGGTGGGAGGGAAACAAACAAATGTACCATTGTTATTGTAGATCGCAACAAGTGACTACTTAATATAAATATGTTGTACGTGGACTCAAGATACACGGTTTTTTTTGTGCCACAGGACTATATTACAGGTTCTATTACAAACATGACTATCAGGTTAGACCACTGATGTGGGCATAATGGAAACTGCTTTGGAAAATGAAAAAGAGGGGCCAAATAAGAATTTCAAAGCTGGGGGAGGATAATCCAACATTAATGAAAAGGTTGGACCACTAAAACATCTTATTTCTTTTCCTTATACCTGATAGTTCATAAATGTTTCAATCAGTTCCACAGTTTGAAAAGATCCAAGCAAGCAAGATTGATACCTGTAAGCATAAGTGAAAACAGAAGCAATGCAAAGGTGAAAACATAAAATTAAATTACAGCAGCTTATTACAATAACTATCAATATTAAATCTAGTAGCAGAATAGAACATGAATGGTAGTAGAAGGCTAGAAGCTACAACGTATGTAAAATAAAACATAATAGGAAATCTCCAAAATGTTGGACAAGCAGTAATGACGTCATACTCTTATAGCTCAAAATAAAATATGTTGGTCAAGCAGTCACTAACTCACAAGCCACAATGACATACTGCAGTTACAAATATACATAGCATTTTCAACAACTTGTAAACATGTAGGCTAATATATCAAGAATAACTATAGCTCATGTGGACTGAACACAAACTCTTAAACGCCAACCAAGACCGATCACCGAAATATAAACAGAAGCGACAGTGCCAGCAGCTTGGATGTTGCTCCACATGATAAACAAATCTAGCAACCTCCCATAAATTAGTGTTTCTAAAAGATGAATAAATACAATTGCCAATTCGAGCAAAGAAGTTCCGATGATTCTAGTAAAGATACATTGACATAGCTAATATAAATACATGAAGTGAACAGCATTTGAATGCATGCAATATTATCAGTCCCAGCACGATACATACCTAGAGGCTATGCCCAAAACTACTCCGTTCTTCATACTAACAGAAGTACCATACTATATTGGCAAATGAACATATCTAGATTTTGTTTGGCTGCAGTATTTCCTACGGGCCCTACAATCCCCAAAATAATGTACAAATGGCCAATAGAAAAGAACTATGCAAAACTCTTATTGCACAAAACTAAAGCCAAGGTTGACGTAGATCATGGACCACAAAATAATATCACAAATGTATCAGAGCATGTCAGTGCGCTTCTATACTCAATATTTCTTAGTTATGCAAGATCATGGAACATAAATACATGAAGATCTGCAAAGTATGCACTGTTTGTCAAGGCACATGTCAAGACATCTCAACACGCCACTAACTATTTCTAAATGAATTGAATATCGATATGGAATCAGATGAAATAGCTTCTCATACCATCCAACAGTGTTATTGTCAACATTAACCTCCCTCAAGCACCTCATCATCTCAAGCTGATAATTTGCACCATCTGCATCTGCTTCCTCATCATCTTCTCTGATCTGCAGTGAAATTTACAGTAGCCATTAGCCTATAAAGCGGATAAACCACACGTATCCTGGAAGTAAATTTATCATAGCAAAATACAGAAACCACTACAAAAAAAATGTAAGACTCACAGGGAAAGGAAAACAGTTGGTCACTTCCAGAACACTGCCAACATCCAAACCAAGCAGTTGACCTGTAACCAGAGCAGGCGCAAACTCCTCACAATGCTTAATGATCTTCAGGACAGCCTACATTACAGAGAGAGCAAAAATTATAGTGAGAAGAAATTAGCCTAGCCTATCTGTGCTTTGCAAAATAGAAGCCAAAAGACAAATGTTGCTACTTGCTAGTCATGGGAAAATCATCCGATCAAACGATGCAGCAAAATTTATCTAGTATACTGCAACTGATGAAACTGACTTAAACCGGGTGAGATTTGTTTGATACCAACCCTTGGTGCACTTTTTTTTGCTGGGTCAATATTTTGGTTCAACAGGATTTATTAGGTTAATGCTAACAGTTCGAACAACAATTAGAAACCGGATGAGTTAACTGGAGTGAAAGAAAAACGTTTGTCAATCATATTCCTAAACAACCCAGATAATGCCATGCATCAGATCAGTGTGTTCAATCACCATATGCATATCCAAGATAATGTACCACCATTCCCTTTATATATGCGCAAATATTAGTGCCTAAACAGATTGATGTTCACAGTTTGTTCAAAAGCTTATTCTGAAAAAGAAAATTCTGTTCGAAAGCTGCAATAATACTGATCTACCGTGCACATCAAGGGAAAATTTTTGAGGCAATCTCAATCGTGTTGCATCTATCATGTGAGGTAGTGTGTAAAGAAACGGCATCCCTGTGGTGGAAAACAGCGCTACCGACACAGTACTGTTCTAGGCACTCTATGCACTACAAATCACGCAAGAATTTCGCTTTATGTCTCTCTTTGATTCCCCTACAACTGACCTCAAAAGTAAATATGAACATTGGGAGTAAATATGTCCATCCTCTAAAATACCTCAGCACATCATGTAAATTGCAAGGAGCTGCAATCACCTCAATATAAAGGCTAAACAAAACCGTGGGAGAAACTAAAACACAAATAGCGCGCGCTTCACCACACAGACAGATCCGTCGAAAAGCTAGAGCATCCCCTACTTCCACGCGTCGGAGACCAAATCAAACGAGCTAACAAACATAGCGGATGCACGCAAGACTCTACGTACGAACGAACGCAAAAGGGGGATCGAGAGCAATTCACCAGGCCCTCCATCTGGACGACGCGGAGCGGCGGCGGCGCCTCCTCGGTGACCGTCGACACAGCCTGAAGGAACGACCTCCCTGCCGCCGCCGGTGCTGCTGCGAATCAACCAACCGCCCGAAGGCATCCAGAGTTAAGAGCATAGTCAGAGGGGCTGTGAGGCGGGACAAAGAGGAGGGGCTAGGGTTTGCGCGTCTCTTACGATTCGCCATGGCTGCTCGGTCGGTGCTCGGCGTCGCCGTGGGCAGGAAGAGGGTGCTCTTGGAAGGACGGCGCGAGGAGGACAGGGAGGAGAGGATGCGAGCTAGGGTTTTTGGTGTGCTGAGGTCAGGAATTCGAGTCGAATTTGATATGGGGCGCAGATCTGCTCCGGTTTGATGTACGACGTGCTTTAGGAGCCGTTAGATCCAAAAATTGTCGGCTGGGATCAAAGGCATTACTCGCAGGATTTGTGTTGAATTTTTCCTTGATAAGAAAAAAAAAGTTGTGGCTAGGAAACACTCAATGTGTTGTCTTCAGGAAAAGGTTCGAATTTTGAACTATCAAGATCTGGTTAAGTTCCTATGTCCGCTCTTGACCGTGGGCACGGCTATTCGAATAGTTTTGACTCTGCAGAGTTTGCGCACTTTACCCACAAGAGATAGTTCACTCGTTGCCCCACACGATTCCATGGACGTGTGGTTGAGCAAGCCATCACAAGAATCTGCTCAAAGTACTCGCCCGTCCATCATCTCACCCGACGGGCCACTCCCACTTGCGCTGGTCCCATACGTTGTGCGGATGTTCCTCCTATGCGCCTAGCAATGACTCCCGCATCGCTAGCACGCCGCAGAAGAACTTCACTCACAAAGAGTGTCCCATTCAAGCCGTCACCCTAATCGCTACTTGCACCACCACTTCTCCTCCACCGATGATGATGACTTTTGGTCCCAGAATTTACTAGGCCAAGTTGTACTTTACAGACTTGTGGTTGCACTTGTTTTACACATGAGGTCATGACAAGATTCAGTCCTTAGTGTTATCTGGGCGGTGCTACCACAAACCACACTCTCGTGCACCCAGCACCATACCCCCAAACCATCCGCCCAGATAAATAAGCAATTTGAGATTTTTGGAAGTATAAAATAATTATATCCAACATACACCAGTCATTACCACCATGACTGCCCAACCACATTTTCTCATGATTAAAGTGATGCTTGGACGTTCTTACTCCCACAAATATCTAATCAAAACTAAGCATGGCATATAATTATGGACTTATTTTCGAAATGTTACTATTATAATTTTGCTAGGGCGACAAGGTTCTCATGTTCAAATATTCCAAAGGAGGGCAATATTAATCAAGTTAGATAATAGGCATTTAACTAGAATTCTAAATTAAACATGTATTTGCATATAAAATAACAAAGATGCAATTTGATAATTTAAACAAAGTAATTTGCGTAAAATGTAGGTTCAACATGATCAAAGTATTGACTCACCTCGCGCGGTTTCATGCGGACTTGAGCTCACACGATGTCGTCTCATGCGATGGTCCTTAGTCTCCTGGTCTTCGTCCTTACTTTGATCTTGCTCGATTAGCTCTTAGAATCTTCAGAACTCCAGTTTCTAATTACGCGCTAACGACTGAACACAAGCAAAAGCAAATAACTCAAAAGACCCAAAATAAATCCAATCACTTTAAATACCCGATTTAATTTAAATTATGCATTTATTATGATTTGAGAATAGAAGGATGATTCAGGTTAGTGTGTTGTAAGCACAAAAGTAGCTGGGTTTGAGCAGGAGGACAAGTTGTCTAAATGCTTTACCGTGAGGGAAAATTTTAGAAATACGAGCGATCAAAATTGAAGATGTACCTACAGGAATTATCGACTTTTGGGAAAAGGTGGCTAGACATGGCCGATTGGGGGAAAAGCGAGGTTTGATGTTTTGCTTGATGGCTTTCTTTTAATTTATTTATATTTATCAAGGAAGCTCCATGAGCTAGGTTAAGCCTATGATTCGGCGTACAAGTTTTAGCTGAGCTTTATTTTTGTCGAGCGTTAATCTTCAGGGCATACGTTATATGTAGAGATGTATATAACTTTTGGTTTACCAATTAAATACTAGAGTCCGGTTTATAGCATTTTATGGCTCAATATTTTATGTATCCTTAGTTGCTATTTAGCGCAAATTAAGTCTTAAAGAAAAAGATTGTATATATATACATTTAAATGATAGCCTGGCTTGCTATTTGATTGAATTTACCATTGGTATTTATTTGATGGTGGCATGTTAAAGGTTGGAGCATATGTTTTAGTTATTATTAAGGGTAATCTTTAATTTAAACCCTTATTTTTATAGTCAAACATAGTATTAAATTTATTTTCCTTAACTTTAACTTGGATGTCTTTATTAAATTTAGAACCATCTTTTATTAATGTCTTTACTTAATATTTAGATTAGGATAAATAATAAAGGCACATTAATTATGCATGTATGGTAACTAATCTAATATCAAATCTTAAGTAATCCTAATAAAATTTGTTGGCTTCCCGAGACTAATTTCATATTTTCCCTTAATTTTTCCTAATTGAAATGAAGTAAAGAAAGCAAAAACAAAATAAAAAGAATGATAAACGGGGAAGGACAGGAATCGAACCCAGGACCTTTCATATGCGTGGGACGATGTCGACCAACCGAGCAATGCACGCCGTGATAAGGAGGAGCTATTTTAGGAAAGGTGAGGGGCAGCCGGGGACAAAGCAGGGGAGGCAGGCGGCCGAAAATAGAGGAGGGAGCAGCGCGAGGTAGGCGGCGGCGTCGCCGGTGAGGGGCGGCCGGGGAGGTGCCGGAGACCATCAAAACGGGTTCCCATGTGAGCGGGGAAGCTTACGGCGTTGTCGGCACGGACCACGGTGGCGTCAGGAGCGGCCGGCGCCGAGGGTGGAAAGGGGGTGGCGGCGCCGGCGTGGAGGAGGGAAAATCTGAGGTGCACGAGAGCATGAGGGGATCACGGGATGCTCACCGACCAGCTGGCAGGCCGAGGGGAACCGAGGTCGGGCCGGGCGCGTGAGGCGGGGTCGTGGTGGCGGCGCACGGTGCCGCCGAGCTGGGACGGGAGGAGCTCCGCGATCGTGGGAGGAGGTTCGTGACGCCGAGAGGTTGCTCCCCGGCAAGGGATCGAGGGAGACCAACCGAGGAGGAGATGGCGCGGCGGCGCGGCTTCGGCCGGCGACGGAAGATGGCCATGCGGCGAAGCCGCGCGGCGTTTTCCAATTAATTCGACAGAAGTAGCTGGGGGTAGTGGCACCAGATGACGCGCTTGAATTGATGGGGAGGCACCGGGCGCCGGATAGCGAGGAGGCACCGCGACGGCTCACGGGCGTGGCGCGCCGAGCTCGGGCCGAGCAAGGAGGAAGGGGAAAAGCCGTGGTAGCGCTGGATCGGCAGGATCTTATAGCCGTGGAGGGAGGCGTGAACTCGCGGTAGCCGGCGACCGGGCACGGCGTGGGATGGCGACGGCGACGCGGCGCGAGGCGACGGCAACACGCGGCCGTGTCGAGGCGCAGCAGGCATGGCCGCGGCGTGCGGGCACAGCGTGACGCGAGCTCCACGAGGCGCGACGCGCGGTGACGAGGAACAGTGGAGGCAGGACGACAATGACGCAGGGGTGACGCGCGCATGGAGAGCGACGTGGAGTTAACACAGCCAGAGGAGGAAAATGGGAGCAAGAAAAGAAAGAAGGGAGCGGCACGGGGTCAGGCCCTTTCGGCAGTGGAAGAAGGAAGGGGAAAAAAGAGGGAAGGGAAAAGAGAAAATGGTCGCCCACATGGCATAGAGAGAAAGGAGGAGAAATGCCCATCAATCTAAAGTTTGGAGTTTTGCTAAATTCAATATCTAAATTTAGATTTTAATGTGAAATCAAGGCTCAACTTAAATCATTTGAATGGTGATTTAAATATTGTTCTGATTTTATTTTAAAATTATTTTGATCCTCGAGTCGAGTTTACATTTTTAAATTTTAGTTTGGATTTAAGTGCTACTTATAATTAGTTTAGAATTTACAATTCATTGTATTAGATTATTCCATATCTTTTATTGACTTTACTATTGTCTGCAGTACTTGGGTATTATTTCCACTATTTTCTTTCCTCTAGTCTTTAAGTTTGGCTTTGACGTAATGAATTTAATCGAACTTAAGTTATCAGAGGTTAAACCCTATTTTAACTTATTTTGTATTTTATTATTATTATTTTGTCATGATTGCTATTTTGTGTTTCGAAAATTATTTCCCAGTTATTATTTGTTCAGCACAAAACTCAGAAAACCCAACTACTATTTTGAACAAAAATTCAAACGCCAGTAAAATGCAAATAAAATTTTTAAAAACTCCATATTTCAGATTTAAATTTTCAGAATGTTACAAACCTACCCCCCTTAAAAAGAATCTCGACCTTGAGATTCCGATAGAGTAGAAAGAATAGAGGTGGGGTTATATTGGCTAGCAATAGGTTTCGGGGTGTTGCTCGACATATAGCTCTTTAGCATCACAGGGAGATGAAAATCTGCACAGCAGGGGTTAGTACTTGAAGAAGTTAAAAAGGGAAGAGAGAAACCTTGTTCTCCTGGATGGGTCGTAGACTTCCGAGCACTTGCTTCTTGCGATTGTCGTCTTTACACCATCGTAGAATGAAGTAGCTACATCGTCTGTCGGATATATAGTTGTAGAATTTCATATTGAGGGGTGGGTAGCAATGGTTTGTGCCCTAGGGGGTAGAGGGTCTTGGGAATGCAGAGGTGACGATGGACATGTCTAGATGGTAGCCTTTTGTCCTTATCACTGTAAGGCTCCCGGTCTTGCAAGTTTTGTTGTACTGGTTTGATTAATTCCGAGTCCAAATGGTCGCACCTCCAACCTATACATCATGGTAGTTCTTCGACATTTCGTCTCTTAGTGCTACCCCCCTTAAAATGGGTATCACTAGTCATTATTCATCTCGCCTAACTCCGTGCATGATGGAATTCTCCGGTAGGTAATGGGAGAATGTTAGTTGGGCGAGTCTCGAGCCTTAGTCTTTGGCTATTTATCACTTTGATTCAAAGAGACTGTCTGGATTTGCAGAACAGGATGAGAGGGAATAGCATGAGGTGAGGATTGAGTCGTGGGGATAAGGTGACCTAACCCATTCTAATTAAAAGAGCACACCCAGGAAGCTGGGTTGACACAAAATCACACAATTTTTTTAAAAGCAAGCTTTTCCGTGGATCGCGAAATAGGACGTCCGAGAGCAAGAAGGTAGTGCATAGGGTCCAAATAAAACCTTGCAACAATACATCGTCTACTCGGGGGCACACATAAGAGGGCGCAGGGTTTGTCTGCATAGTCCGTTTAAAACAGGACCACCTTATCTTCATGGATATCTTCAGCGCTCCTAACCTTAATTTTTTTGGAGTAAGGATACGAGAAGAGAGTCAAAATTTTCCTTTTAATCAGAGACGTAAGAGGAAAGTTTTGAGGTAATCTGATTGATATCAAGCACTCACACTGTTATCATCTTGAATTCGGGTAAGGGAGCTTTAGAAGTAAAAATGGCTAAGGCAGCATATAGATGAGGGAGAATCATCTAAGAGAGATGAGAATTAGCAATACAACCTATATTTTTGGAAATAGGTACTTAAGAAATAATTCTAGTCATGAAACTAACGGCCAAAGTTAACTAGGTCACGACTGCAATGATATGCTCGATACCATCGCTGCCTGAGCCAGATTATACAACTGAATCCTCAGGATTCCACCGCACTATTCCCTGGATCAGTAGATAGTGCTCACAGATTACAGTTCTGAATATCAAAAGTACATATCAAGCGGAAGCGTAAATATAATAGTAGACTTACTCATGGGCCGATTAGGCCGAAATCAATAAATTGCAGCAGCGGAAGAACGAGCACACAGGTGTGACCTTCAGGACATGCCCACAGGCAGCTAACTGGAGGTGCGCGACCTAGCCCTTGACATCATCATCTTCTCTGCCAGCTTGCCCAATCTTGTTGCTAAGGCGAGGTGATTTGATTCCTGATTCTGTATTTTGTCGCAAAAGCGAGCGTGAGCACTCCGACCCCGTGCTCCGCGAGCCAATACACAGAATGCAATTAAATAGTATGCATGGCTAAACAAAGGAGAGGCTCGGGTTATTTTATTTGCCATAAAACGCGTTTAGTAGCATTTCTATTATTATATCATATTGTTATTTTTGTAACCTAAAGACTCCTCACCGCAAATGACATCATTGACTTAATCCACCAAAGACTCACGCTCTTTATTAACTGATGTCTAAGACTCCCAACAGCGATTGCCATAATTGACTTAATCCACCAAACACACACTTCCTTTATTGAGTGCTCTCTAAACTCCAAACAACATGTGTCATCCTCTATTCAATCCACCGATCATATTTTTTTATGTATTGGTTATTGTCTAAGACTCCAAACAGCAAGTAACATAATTGACTTATGCCACTATATCGTGCAGGTCTACTCCTTGGAAGAGGTTGAAGGCACCGGTGATCCAAAGGAGAGTGCACAAGTGCCTCCAACAAATAATTTTGTGGTCTACAAACTACTTGTGATGATTGTAAATATGCTTGCAGACATCCTCTTGAAATTAATTAAAGAACCAAGGATCTATGGCACTTGCAGGCATGTTCACTTGACTTTTGAAGTAGGTTGATTCTTGGAACCTCAGCTAGGGGTGGGGAACGATAACGAATAATCCATTTTATCCGATATTCGTATACGAGAAAACACGAATATGGTAAGCAAAATCCGTATTTGAAAATGTTCATATTCGAGAATATTCATATCCATATTTGAGAATGTTCGTATTCATATTCGAGACTATTCGATTCGTATTCGATCCATTTCCTATGCCTATCGGCCAGTCTTCTCAGCCCGGACGAATTTTGTGATTCAAAATTTTAATTTGGGTGGTTTGAAATTGGTAACCGTTCCGGTAACCAGTCAAAAACCAGAGAAAAATCGACAAAACCGCTAGGAATTTGTTCTACCGAGATTTGTTACAGAAGTTGTAGGAGGATATTCGTATTCGACCGAATTAAGTACATATTCGATTTGAATTCATATCCGTTGTGACATTCAATTCGTATTCATATTTAAGAATATTCGAATTTGTATTTGTATTCATTTTAAAAATATGGATTCACATTCATATTCGAGACTATTCGATCGTATCCAATCCATTTCCATCCCTAACCTCAGCCTTAGTCATGTCCTCATCATCATCATTATCATCATTCTCATTTTGTTCCTTTTCTTGCTCATAGCTTTCCTCTTCTTGATCTTCTTGTGCACTTGTCTCTTCTTCTTGTTATTGTTGCTCCATTGATTCTTCTTCCCTTATGATGCCCCTTCCATCACAGCACCTTAGTTCACGCATGAAGGACACATTCTCAGTGTTACTATTCTCTTGTGCCACTTGAGTAGACTTGTGGGAAGCTAACCCTCAGGATGTCGCCTTGTGACGAGAGGAAGAAGGCATTGTTGAGGAGAGTATCGATCAACACCTTCTCCTTGGGAGAAGTATTCTTGCGAGCAGATGTCATGGTTCTACCCATGATCATTCGAGCAAGGAAGATAACAATTAGAATAGATATGAATAGGGACTCAAGTAATTATACATGAAAGTTCCTACTTCTCTGGCAGAAGCAGTATGATAGCAAGTAGCATGCCGGAACTATCACTGCGGTAGTACCATAATGCTACAGGTGGTAGTACCGTGCCTGTAGAGCAGTTCCAATAGATTTGAGTCAATTGCGATTAAACCTAGATCAGGTAATTGTAATGCAAGAAATGATATCTAATGTCACCTATCTTAGTCTCTTAGCAATTTTACCCAAATAAATTAATAGTTTCATGCATATTTGCTCCAAACCCTAGTAATTTGAAAGAATAATAATGGGATAAGGAGAGAAGGATTCCAAGGCAAATTATCGAGTAGAACGAAGGAGAAGGTGTGACAAGTCTTGGATTTTGGCCGAAGAAGGAGAGAAAGAACACGCTCGTTGGAGATTTGATTTAGGGGATGAGACGAAATGGAGATGAGTGAGAGAAAATAAAGCATCAGGTGGTTATAACTTATAAGCAAAAAGAAATGGTCGAACCATTTGAGAGGATTCCAAGGGTGATAAGGTTGCGGTTGCAATCGATCCTGAGACCACCAGACAGGAGCGGTAGTACCATACTTAAGTTGCAGTCATACCACGGCGATAGTACTGACGGCAAAGTCGCGATAGTACCATTTTCTCAGAGAAAACTGGGAGAGAATAAATGTGCAAATGATCCTTAATGCCAACACTTAAAATAAAGAATTTTAGGATCATTATGCAGCTAAAAGAATATGAAGCCCAAATAAAACAGTTTTTAACAAAGTAGAGCCTTTTGAGAATTTGAATAAAATTTAAAACTAGTTTTTCAAGAAATACTCAAACACTTCAAATGAGAGCAAATCGTGGTGTGTGAGTTCAAGCAACATTTGAAAAGTCTATGACATTTTACTTATTTCTCAATTTGCAAAAACGACTTTCATCTAGTGGCTTGGTGAAGATATCCGCTAATTAGTTATCAGTTCATACGTGGCTAATAACAATGTCACCCTTGCTTACATGATCTCGTAGGAAACAATGATGGATATCTATATGTTTAGTTCTTGAGGGATGGACCAGGTTATTTGCAATCTTCACGACATTATCATTATCACACAAAAAATTCATAGTTTTAAAATCAATTCCATAATCCATCAATGTTTTCATCATCCGTAATAATTGAGCACAACAACTACCCACGGAGATATACTCTGCTTCAGTGGTTTATAGGGTAATAGAATTTTATTTCTTAGAGAACAATGAAACTAGAGATCTACCTAGTAGTTGACAACTACCGAGGTGCTTTTTCTATCCACTTTGCAACCCACATGATCCAAATCGGTATATCCAATTAAATTAAAGTTAGCACCTTTAGAATATCAAAGGCTAATGCAAGAGGATTGCTTGAAATATTTAAGAATTCTCTTGGTAGCCATTAAGTGGCACTCTTGTGGAAATACTTGAAAACATGCATACACACAACACTAAACATGATATCAGACCTAGATATGATAAGATAAAGCAAGCTAACAATCATTAATTTATAAAGTTTTAAATCTATCAGTTTACCTCCCTCGTTAAGGTCGAGGTGACCATTGGTAGCCATGGGAGTCTTGATGGGTCTTACATCCTCCATGCCAAATCTTTTGAGTAAATCCTTCACGTACCTGGTTTGGCTCACAAATATCACATCATTGAGTTACATAATTTAAAGTCCAAGGAAGTAGCTAAGCTCTTTAATCATGGACTCCTCAAACTTTCTAGACATCATTTCACTAAATTCTTTGCAAAAGTCTTGATTAGTAGACCCAAATATGATATCATCAATATAAATTTGACATACAAAGAAATCATCATCAATAATCTTTGTGAATAGAGTGGTGTCAACCTTCCCAATTTTAAATCCTTGTAAGAGTAGAAACCCTCTAAGTCGTTCATATCATACTCTAGGAACTTGTTTGAGACCATAGAGTGCCTTAGAAAGCTTATACACATGATCAGTACTTTTCTGATCCTCAAAACTAGGTGGTTGCTTAACAAATATAAGTTTGATAGTTTTACCATTTAGAAAAGCACTTTTCACATCCATTTGAAATAACTTGATATCAAAACATGATATAAATGTAAGCAAGATATGAATGGATTCTAATCTAGCTACAGAAGTGAAAGCTTCACCAAAATCTAATCAACTTGAGTATAGCCTTGAGCGACCAATCTTATCTTATTTCTTACCACGTAGCACTCTCATCTTATTTGTTTTTAAAGACCTACTTGGTGCCAATTATATTGTGATCTTTGGGTCTTCCACTAATGTCCATACATCATTACGGACGAAGTTGTTTAATTATTTATGTATGGCATTCACCCAATGTGGATCAACGAGTGCTTAATCTACATGTTTAAGCTCCAAAAATAACCTCCGGTACTACCATATTTTTCTGTGAATGCATAATTGGCTTTTAATTTAAATTCTAAGTGCATGCATAATCCTTAGTTAATCCAAATAGCACAAGAATATGTTGTCAAGCTACTAGTTATGATTCCTCCTAATAGTACGACATCTAGCATATAATCTGGTCTTCCACCAAATCTCCAAAGACTGGTAAGAACAAAAAACTTAGGCTACTGATACCTTTGTCTTGGACCATATTGATCTTCTTGTTAACCTTTTGCAGACATCTCCTAGTTGTCGCATTCGTCACCATGATTAAACCTTTCAAACACTCAATAAACATATCACTCGATCGATAAACATGTTAGTCCCATATTTATAATTTTATCATTAATTACCAAAATAATTTTTAGAGGTCTAGATGCTTTCAATCTTGTCGTTCGGTTCACTAGGGAAAAAAGATGGATTGTGGTGCAGTATTTAAAAACCATTTCATGCAAGGGTGGAACCACTCGGTGGGCTTCGTTAGGCTTCATCCCATCCTCGACCCCCCTAAACCTCCCACCAAAGATGGGCTGGCCCAACACTGCTAGGGAGATGAGTTCATCCACCGAGCCCTCCTCCCTGCCATAGGAACACGGCATAGACCTACAGGCTACAAACGCACACGCACGGGAGACGAGAGGAAGGCAGAGAGGACCTGCACACATCTAGGCATCTGGCGGTGCCTAGCGGCCCTAGCAAATCCCGATGGCTCGACGGTCGGTGGCCAAGCAGATTTGGGCGGCACCACGTCAACCGAGTAGATCCAGGCAGCGGTCGACGGGCCGAGGTGCCGAGTAGATCTCGACGATGTGGCGGCGGTGGTAGAGCTACGGTGACACCCTGGTGCTAGCGACTAAGCCCTGAGGCGTGGCATGTGCGTTTGGGCAACGCGTCGCAGGGGGAGCTAGGGTCGACTAGCAAGCAAAGCAAGAGACGAGGACTAGTGAGGGGAGGTAGTGAACTAGCCTACCGCTACCGGGGACTTGTCACTTGCGGTTGGGGAGTCGCCTTTTGTCACCGACCAACTACCGGCCCGAGAGCCCGACTACTCAAGAGGCCGACTGCTGAGTGGCGACTGGTTGAGACTGAGCCAGAGAGGTAATTTCTTAGCTAGAGCCTAGAGATTATATTGAGTTCTTGTATTTCTATAATTTCAGAAATTATATGTATCATTGACATTGTCCAACTTGAATTCTTAGAGGTAATTTCTTAGCTAGAGCCTAGAGATTTATATGTTCTGATTAGAACTGATGTGTCACATTTTGTTAATAGACTTGATATAATAGAGAAATGAATTTTACGTAACTATTTCACAAGCTATGAATTTGTCTCATGATTTAATCTTGCGCACTAGTGGTATATGTTTTTCTTGAATATTCATGATCATTTACAATTAGTTATCGTATCACTAATTTTACTCTTTTTGATATGCAGATGACTGATCTCTATTCACTGGAAGCATATTTATGTATTATCAGATGCACTTTCTATTACTGAGTTACTTCCGTTCTACCTCTTTTTTGCTTTGTTTCTTTTCTATTCATGTATAAATTTGAATTACACAACATTAAAATACTATATTTATGATAATCTAACTTAGCTCACTCTTAATTTTGTTCCTAATTTCACCACTGATTACATGACCTTATGGATATGCTCCTTGCCATGACCCGATTGCCCGATGTGCCTTCGTCCCAAGCACCTCATGGCTGCACCTCCACCTACAGGCCACGCAGTTGCTTGAGGTCCTACACATACATCCATGTGGCTCACTCTAGAACAAAAGTTAGGGCCCGTTTCAAACGCAAAAATGAAAAAACATAGGAATATATAAAAAATACATGAATTTAATAGAAATACAAGTGCAAAACAAAGGATTGAAAACACACAAGAAAATTGCATGAATAGCCATTGGGACAAGATGTAGGAAAGACACACAAAAACATGGCACTAGGTACACTTTGCGAGGTATATTGTGAAACTGTTCTCTCCCTCAAAAGAAAAGGGCATATACTGTGAAGGTGTGCAAATAATTGCAATGCGATATTTTGTTCAAGGATAGACAAGGGACTTTGGGATTAGTATTGCGAGATAGGCAGGCAATAAGAATGCCAGCTTGTGGGGCAAATAAGAGAAAAATATTATATAAAGAGGAGTTGGTGGTCGTCGGTGTGTTCTACTCTCCCATCTCTACAACCATCCGATTTGATCTGGACCATTCGGCTCTCACCTCCCCTCTCTCTGTCAGGATCTAACCGCCCACCCCCTCCACTTTCCCCATCTCTATGTGAAGTTGGCCAGACAGTAAGTTTCATCTCACCATTTTTATGACTCCGTTGCAACGCAAGGGTCTCTAACTAGTAAGAGAAAATGGTGGTGAGGAAGTACAGGAGATCATGTTTCATGCAGTCCATTGGCACCACAACCATCTTAATATTGTTGGAGAATATGAATGTTGAACTTGTATTCCAATGGGCAAAGCAGCCAAGTATATACAAAGCAGCCAACCCCCCTCAAACTCATGGTTGATCAGAAACACCGAGTTTAGAGAGATAAAAACTGTGATGAGAGCTTGTTTGTGCCTTGGTGAAGAAGTCTGCCAGTTGAATCTCGAAAGGCACATACTGAAGAGCAACCACCTGTGCCTGCACTTGGGATCTCATGTAAGAAGCATCAACACCAATATGCTTTGTGAGCTCATGCTTCGCTGGATCACGAGCGATACTGATCGCACCCGTGCTATCTGACAAGAGAGGAGTCGGTACAGAAGCAGAAACACCAAAGTCTGCAAGAAGCCACCATAACCAAGTGATATCAGTAATCAGTAACGCCATAGCCCTCAACTCAGCCTCAGCACTAGAACGAGAAACTGTAGTCTGCTTCTTAGTCTTCCATGCAATAAGAAAGGAACCAAGAAAGACACAGTAGGCAGAAAGAGACCGGCGATCAGAATGATCACTAGCCCAGGTCGCATCAAAGTAGGCCTAAAGCTATAAGGAGCTAGAACTTGGAAAGAAAAGACGACGAGAGATGGTCCCATGAAGATATCGTAGAACACAAAGAAGCTGGCTATAGTGGATCTGAGTGGGAGCTGAAACAAACTGGCTCAAGATGTGGACAGAGTGGAAAATATCCGGTCTAGTGATCCCAAGATAGACCAGACTACCAACAAGGTGACGATATCGAGTGGGGTCCTCAAGTGGCTCACCATCAGTGGGTCGAAGATGGACTCCAAGCTCCACAGGAGTATCCACCATGCGCTGATCAGTGAGACCAGCACAAGCAAGAAGATCTTGAATGTACTTCTCCTGGGAGAGGTAATAGCCCTCAAGCGTAGAAGAAAACTCAATCCCTAGGAAGTAACGAAGAGGACCAAGATCAGTCATCAAAAAGTGCTCAACAAGGTGCTTCTTCACAGAAGCAATATGGTGTAGATCATCTCCAGTTATAATCATATCATCCACATAAAGAAGAAGAAGCGTACGACCACAAGGAGAAATGTGAACAAAAAGAGCAGGATCGTGATCGCTGGCGGTGAAACCGGCAGCAGCGATGACAGAAGAAAAATGCGCAAACCAAGCGTGAGGAGCTTTCTTGAGCCCATAGAGAGAGCGACGAAGGCAACAAACCATCCCAGCAAGGACAGAATACCCAGGAGGTGGCTGCATATAGACCTCCTCACACAGCTCCCTATGGAGGAAAGTATTCTTGACATCAACTGAGAGATGGACCACTGACGAACATAAGCCACAGCAAGGAAAGTGCGAATAGTGGTCATATGAGCAACTGGAGCAAAGGTCCCATCATAGTCACGACTGTACTCCTGCTGAAAACCACGCGCCATAAGACGAGCCTTGTAGCGCTCAAGGGAACCATCCGAGCGAGTTTTGATCTTGTACACCCACTTGCACGTGATAGGAGTGATATGAGCAGGTAGGGAAACAAGGTCCCAAGTACCAGTATGCTCCAAAGCAGCAATCTCCTCCGTCATCGCGTGCTGCCACTTCGGATGAGCAACAGTCTCACGGTAAGTCGTAGGCTCAACAAGAGCAATGCCCACAAAACCATAGCACTCAGGAGGCCTAACTGAACGATGATCACGAAGATCATACCGAGGAGTAGAGACTGGAGCAGGACCTAGCAAGGACAGAAGAGTGGAAGGGGTGGAAGAACACACACCTGAGGGTGTGGCTGGGCGAGGACATCGAGAGTAGTGTAGCGGGAAAGGAGGGACGACCTCAACAGAAGAGGTAGTAGAAGCAGGAACAAGAGAGTCTGAAGAGGAAGGAATAGTGTAGGATCGGATACGGCAACAGAGGGGGGTGAATGGCGCCTCTTTAAAAATCGCCCCTCGAAAGTATCCACTAAAACACACTCTCTTCCGATAGCTACAAAGCTATGAAAGAGAAATCATGTGCCCTCTGGAAAATCATATAAGAGAGAGCAAAGAGCATACTAGGAGCCCAGACAAAAGAACAAAGAAATAAGAACATCAAAAAAAAATGAAGACAGAGAGACACTTGGAGGCAGGCCGGTCAGACCTTAAAGGGCCGGGCGGTCAGACCGCTGCTGCCAGGCCGATCTGACCGGTTTCACTGGGCGGTCGGCTCGCCATCAAGAATCCGGTCGATCGCAGCTAAGCAGCGATCGACCGGTTTTCGCGAACAGAGCAGTCAGCAGTTCTGAAATTTCAGTGACTTGCTCAAATCAAGGATTTTGAGATTTTCCTTCTTTCCTCCTTGAACGAAAAGGTCACTGTTGTAGGGGTGGCCCCCACCTAAGCCCAGTAGGCCTGTTAGGTCCGAAATAGGACATGTGTAATGACATAAGAGCCCCCGAGGGGAATACTCACCTGTAAGGGTACAACTGTACAAGCACTCCCCATGTGAATACATATATGTGGCATAGGCCACGGGGGGAAGGCGGAGGCCATTCATTTACTCAACTCTCCACTACTACACTCTCTCTCTGTTTGGTCTGTAACCACAACAGTTGGCGCCGTCCGTGGGGAGGACAAGAGCAAGCCTCCAGATCTGAAGGAGGATGGCACCAAAAAGCTTCACCGTCGCGAAGAAGAAGAAGGCGAGGCGGCGAAGTCTCGCGTCAAGACAAGGGCTTCGGCTTTAGCAAACCGCAGTACGAGCGATGGTGTAGGCGCGACGACCAACCCCGCCACCGACGCGACGATCGACCCCACCAGCACCACACCGACGACCAACCCCGGCGATGGCAACGCAGCGCATCCATTTCTCCACCCAGCCGAAGCGGTGGCGGCCCCAGAATGACGCGAACTCGCTGCCGGCACGGTGGTCCTCCGCGACAACGCGACGGGCAACCTGGGCGCGCAGGCCGTGACCATCGCCGTGCCGGTAGCGCCGCCAAGGGCACCGATGGCCCCAGCCACGCCAGCGGTGGAGGCCGCCTTGCTGGCGGCCCTTAGCGCGTTTCAGCGGGAGTTAGCAGACCTCCGCGGAGCTGTGCGGGACATGCAAGAGGCTCGAGCCAACCTCCTCGCCGGTGGCGCCCGAACCCCTACGCCTAGTCGCGTCCCATCGCGGTGAATAGATCCGAAGTCCCCGCTCTCCGCGAGCCTGCAGCAGGCGGCTTGGCCCACGGGCTTCAAGTTCCCGAATGTCGTCGAGGCCTACAAGGGCGACTCTGACCCGCGAGGCTTCGCGCGCGTGTACGAGACCACTATCGAAGCCGCTGGCGGAGACGACACCACGAAAGCAAGAGGGCTCCCCCTCGCGTTACAAGGCGTGGCGCTGTCCTGGTTCTTCTCCATCGCACCACAGTCCATCTATGCGTGGGAACATATCCGCGGTCAACTCTGCAGCAACTTCCAGGGGAACTACGTCGAGCGTGTCGATGCGGACCAGCTCTTCGCAGTCAAGCAAAAACCTGACGAAAGGCTCCGGGATTACTTCAAGCGCTTCACGAAAGTGCGCTGCCAGGTCAAGGACGTCAACGAAACGACCATCATCAACGCAGCTACACAAGGCCTCCGCCCGGGACCACTCGCTGAATATAACACGTGGAAGCCGCTCAAGTCGGAGGCAGAGCTCTTCGACAAAGTGGAAGCGTACGCTCGAGCCAAAGAGGACGTACGGAGGCGCCGCGACAACGACTCCGACGCCAGGCAAGCGGAGCGCTTGTCACAAGGAAGTAGCGCAAGAGATAACCCGAGGACGGACCACACGCAAATGGCCGCAGGCGACATTCGTAAGCCCGTTGATGACGGGGAGCGCCAAACCTCACCAGGCGACAGGCGTAAGCCCCAGTGCAACCAGCGGAGACCCCAAAAGGCCTGCCACATCCCGTGCGCGCAGGCATTCCCGGGGCCGTTTCAACCTCGCGCGCAGAGGACGCGCGGCGAGGCGGCGATGCCAAGCTGCGCGCAGAGCAGGAAATCCTAGAATACGGTAGATGGTGCGAGGTGCACGGCTACGGGGCCATTTCACGCAGCATGCGCCAAGTCGCGCATTACGACAAAGCGACGCCCATATACGCACTTCAAAGACATTGACCCCGCAGCGGCACCGCACAAAGATAGGCAAGGCGGCCCCGTGCCGGGTCCCGAGAGACCCAACACCGCGGCATTAATGTCATCGAGGAGGCTCTTCGTCGGCGCTTCCTCGCACAACTACCTACGCGGGCGTCCCTGCAAGATCACCTTCACGCCACCGATGCCCGTGGTGTAGAATTCCCCATCAAGACCCCTTGGTCATCCAGCCGACATTGCAGGATGCGACGTCAGCGATTCTCGCGATGAGGGAGCTCCGCCAACATTTTGTTCGCAGAGGCCCTTGATCGTATGGGAATACCTCAGAGCCTATTAAAAGCTTCGGAAGCCCCCCTTCAGGGCCTCGGACGGCAACCTCTGAAGGCTCTGGGTCAGGTTTGCCTCCAGGTCTCCTTGTGCCAGGCCGACAACGCCAGGACCGAGGAGGTTGTCTTCGACGTCGTGGACGTCTCATATCCGTACATTGCCATACTGGGCCGGCCAGCCATCAACTCCTTCAAAGCCGTCCCACACTTCGCATTCCTATGCATGAAGCTTCCAGGATGGCGGGGCGTTATCACCATCTTCGGCGATCAGGATATGGCTCAGAGCATCGAAACCGAAGCTGGATGCTTGCACCGCAAGGTGCACGCCTTCACCAACAAATACCGCGACACGCCATCCGCTCCAGTTGGACACCTAAGCCCCACCCGAGGGCGGAGGAAGAGGGTGCCACTCCAGCGTAAGGGCGTTCAGATCCATAGGCGAAGACCTCCTCCGAAGTAGAGCAAGACTTGCTCCGAGTCCTCCAGGACAACATAGACGTCTTCGCATGGTCCCTGGAAGATATCAAAGGAGTGGACCGTGTCCTCATCGAACATAACCTCGCGATCCGCCCTGACGCCAAGCCCGTCAGCGTAAACTTCGCCAGATGTTCGCGGACCGGCAGCAAGCGGCTAAGGTGGAGGTGGCGAAGCTCCTTCGAGCGGGGGTTATCCGCGAGGTTCAACATCCGGACCGCTCGCCAACCGGTCTTGGTTAAAAGGCGCGGCGCCTGGCGCATGTGCATCGATTTCACCGCCCTCAACAAGGCATGCCCGAAGGACGATTACCCCTTACCGCGCATAGATCAACTGGTCGACGCAACCGCCGGGTGCGAGCTTATGAGCTTCTTGGACGCCTATTCCGGCTACCACGGTCTACATGGCCAGGGCGACGAGGAGAAAACCGGCTTCATTACGGTGGTACCTTCGCCGTAAGGATGCCCTTCGCTTGAAGAACGCGGCGCAACTTTCACCCGCCTCGTCGTGGCTGGCCCCCGCCGCCCACCGGGAGAAATGTGGAGGCTTACGTGGATGACGTGGTAGTGAAAACCCGCACCACCTCCCACGGCGGGATCTTCGGAGACTTTTGACAACCTCCGGAAGGCGGGTATTAAGCTCAATCCGACAAATGTGTCTTGTGTACAAAGCGGGCAAGCTATTGGGCTTTCTTGTATCCGGCGAGGCATCCAAGCAAACCCCGACAAGGTTGGCGCCATCCTGGGCATGGAGCCCCCAAGACGACGCGGAGGTCCAGAGGTCGGCGAGCCGCATGGCGGCCTTGAGCCGCTTCTCTCTAGAGCGGCGGAGAGGGGCTTACCATTTTCAAGACCCTCGGGGTTGCGACGGGTTTCATTGGGACGACGATCGCAAGAAAGGCCTTCGACGACCTCAAGAAGCATCTCGCAACCCTTCCCACTCTGGTGGCCCCAGCACCAGAGGCTCCCCTCCTACTCTACCTCGCTGCCTCGGCAACGGCGGTCAGCGCCGTCCTCGTCTTGGAAAAGGGCGCGCTTCAGCGACCAGTGTACTTCGTTTATGAAGCCCTTTAGGGCGCCAAGACGCGATATACCGAGCTCGAGAAGCTTGCTTACGCGCTGGTCATGGCCTCAAGGAAACTCCGGCATTACTTCCTGGCCCACCCGATAACGGTACCATCATCATTCCCCCTGGCAGAGATGCTCCACAACAAGGAGTCCACAGGGCGAATTGGGAAATGGGCGGTAGAGCTGGCCCCGTTCTCCTTAACATACGCCTCTCGAACGGCGATCAAGTCTCAAGTTCTGGCGGACTTCCTCGCGAATGGACCTCGGCTCACCGCCCTCCACTCAAGACCGGTGTGGACACTTAATACCGACGGAGCGTACGGTGTTGCGGGCGCAGGGGTGGGCACTGTTATCACCACCCCAGAGGGGCAGCGCCTGTGTTACTCAGCGCGCCTAGCGTTTCCGGCTACAAACAACACGGCCGAATACGAGGCGTTCCTCTTCGGCCTCGGGAAGCTCAAAGCGATGGGAGCAAGGCGAGTCCTCGTCCGCACCGATTCCTGCTAGTGGCGGGCCATGTGGACAAGTCATACCAAGCCAAGGACCCGGAGTTAGCCAAGTACCTAGCAGCCGTACGAGCGAAGGAACGACACTTTTTGGGTGTCACGGTGAAGGCCATCCCTTGAGCGGACAACGAACAAGCCGACGCCTCGCCAAGGCGCGGTCGGCAGCTCCCACCCCGAAGGCGTTTCTACGACCACCGCCGGCCGCGCCATAGCACAGGATAACGGACGCGACCTCGCCCACCGAATCACCCGCCAGGCGGCGCGGAGCCCTTCTCGCTTCGCAAGGCATCGCGAACCGATGACTCCTCCGAGCTCGGCGTTTGCAACACCGCGCTAGGTCCTTCCAGTGCTCGACGGGCGCTTTACAAGAAGGGGGTCGTGCACCGCTCTGCGGTGCTCTCGCGTGAAGAAGGCGCGCCTCGCGAAATTCATGCGGGTCTATGCGGCTCGCACCTCCAACCAAGGTCTTTGGTGGGCAAGGCATTCAAGCAGGGTTTTTATTGGCCAACACCGCCACGACGCCCAGATCTCGTGCGCGTTGTCAAGGTTGCCAATGGATGGGAAGGGCTATCCACAGGCCCCCGATAAGCCTCCACCCCATACCCCCGGTATGGCCGCTGGCGAGGTGGGGCGTCGACGTCGTGGGACCACTTCCCAGGGCCTTAGGGGACCTACGATTCGTCGCAGTTGCCCTCGAGTATTTCTCCAGGTGGCCGGAGGCGATGGCTCGCCAAGATTACCTCGCGGCTCGCAGCGCTTCCTCCGCAAAACGTCATATGTCGATTCGGCGTGCCTGTGGAGATCACCGCCGACAATGGTGCGCATTCGACGCAGCCCCATTCAAAGAATTCTGCGGCAACATGGGCATCACCCTCCGGTTCGCCTCGGTGTGACACCCACAGTCCAACGGGGCGGTCGAGCGGGCAAACGACGCCATCTCTGCCGCAATCAAGAAGCGCCTCGTCGGGTTACCAAAGGGAAGTGGCCGAGCGAGCTCCCAGCAGCCTCTCGTCCTTCGCACAACGGTCACACGCCCAATGGGGTTCACGCTTTTAAGCTCCTCTTCGTGACGGCGGTCACGCCAAGAAATAAAGGCGGGCTCGCGGTCCTCGCCTCGTCACTGCACGAGCGAGGCGCCAATTGTCCGTGGATCTCCTTGATGGAAACCGCAAGCGCAACACAGCACGTCATAAAATACGCGCGACAAATGGAGCATGGTCACAATCGTTCGCTGTACCCGCGTGAATTCAGACCAGGAGACCTCATCCTCAAGATGGCACTCCACGCGGAGACGGTAGGCAAGCTCGAGTCCAAGTGGGAAGGCCCGTACATCGTCGTGGAGGCCCTGCAGAAGGGAGCGTATCGCCTAGCCACCTTGGAAGAGCACACACTCCGCCACACGTGGAATGCGGACAAGCTACGACGGTATTACGCTCGAGTCAAGCACACAAGGCCGAGGGCCTTCCCGGCCGGCAGACGAAGCGGCTAATCTGCTAGTGCCTTAACCCTTATAACCGCCACCCGCAAACAGAATTTAATAAAGTGCATCGTTCATGCAAATTCTCCCGTTTTCGTATTAAAAGCATGCGAAGGGTCACCTTCGTGTGCACTACGCATGAGCATGAATAAAGACGCGTGGGGGGACGCCCCCGCGTGCAGTCTACGAACTCTAAATAAGACGTAGCGCGAGGTCCGCCTCCGCACGCACTCCACGGAGTATAAATAAGACGTAGCGTCGAGGTCCGCCTCCGCACGCAATTTCACCGCCCGCAACGCGCGGAGGTTCGCCTCCGCGCGCAGTCTACGGACTCTAAATAAGACGTAGCGTCGAGGTCCGCCTCCGCACGCACTCCACAGAGTATAAATAAGACGTAGCGCCGAGGTCCGCCCGCACGCAATTTCACCGCCGCAACGCGCGGAGGTTCGCCTCGCGCAGCGATCACGGACTCTAAATAAGACGAGCGCGAGGTCCACCTCCGCACGCACTCTCCCGCAGTATAAATAAGACGAGCGCCGAGGTCCGCCTCCGCACGCAATTTCACCGCCCGCAACGCGCGGAGGTTCGCCTCCGCGCGCAGTCCACGGACTCTAAATAAGACGTAGCGTCGAGGTCCGCCTCCGCACGCACTCCTCCGGAGTATAAAAAAGACGCGGATGCTATCCCTACGCACTCTACGGAGTATAAACAAGACGCGAACCCCGCGCACGCATGGGCGTTGCCCCAGTGCGTACTCTTCGGAGTATAAATAAGACGTGGATGTATATCCCGTGCACTCCTCCGGAGTATAAAGACGCGAATGCTATCCCTGCGCACTCTACGGAGTATAAACAAGACGCGAACCCCGCGCACGCATGGGCGTTGCCCCAGTGCGTACTCTTTGGAGTATAAATAAGACGTGGATGTCTATCCCACGCACCCTCTACCAACGCGGGCGCTATCTCCGCACGCTTTACGGCGTATGACCGCAGCTTGGATATTCCCAAGCACGCGCAGGCGCGCCCCTTGCGCGCACCCCCTGGAACATACAAAAGGGGCGTGGTCGAGGTCCCCATGCATACCTCGACTAGGCGCCAGCTCCGCTGCCACCACTTCGAAGGGTAGGGGACGGAGCGCTCGCGCGTCTACCTCGACTAGTCTGGGGCCCGAGGCGCAAAAGTGTTCGCAAGCCCGTTTGCTAATACCCAAACGAGGGGCGACACGACACCCGTGCTTTGCACGACCCACCAGCTCGCAGCATATTACATAACAACAAGTGCATGGGAGAATTGTTGTTTGGCCCGAGCAACGATTACATTACACAAGCAGACACACGCATGGCGTGGAATGCGCCAACACCTGACTATTCCTATGAGTCCGCGCCATCTTCGCCGCGACGAGCGCCCGCGTCGCCTGCGCTGCGCCGAGGGACCTCTTCAAGCCAGCAAAGCACGTCCCCCTTGTTCCGCAGCGTTCGCCGCAAAGCAACCGTGGCGGCCCCCTCCCCGACATAATTCCAAATTCGGTCATAGAAGTTTCGGGTCGCGGGCTCGGCGGCGTGAACGGCATCAGATATCACCCCGGGCTCGATAGGCAAGTCGAGCTGAGGGTTCGCCAGCTCATTGACATGCTCGCACCCACCAGCGTGCAGCAAGGCGAGGGCAAGCCCAGCACTCATATAGCCGCAGTGCGTGCCAAAAGCCTTGGCGCTAGGGAGGGCAACGCTCGAGCCCTCTTCGATTCGCCCAAGCATCTCCATCAGGTCTTGGCGGCCATGAGTGGCATCCTCCACGTGCACACAAAGCCCCCGGAGGGCCCGCTCCAAGGACTCCATCGCATTCCACGCGGAGGAGCAGGCGTTGTCCCAGGATAGCGTCTTCCCCGCAATGGAGGCGGTAAGTTGTTCCTTTTCCGCCTCAAGCGCGGAGATTCGCTGAAGAAGAGCAGTCCGCTCCTCCGTCGCGGTGCGCTGGGCCTCCTCCATCGCAAGTTGTGCGGCCACTGCCGCATTCTTCGCGTTCATGCCCATCAGCTGCGCGTCGTTAATAGCCTCGTCCCGCTCCGCCATCAGGACTCGAATGACCTCGTCCTTGGTGGCGTTGGCATCGTTCGCAACGCGGTGGTCCTCCAGCACTCCGCCACGAGCGCGAGTCTCTTCGAGGGCTTTGCTAATTGCAGCGTCTACACGGTGTAACAAGGGTTACCTATCGTGTAAGCAAGGGTATGCAAAGTGAGAACGAAGACCATTACCCTCATCTCGAGGCACCAGTGCGAGCGCCAAAGGTCGCCCGCAGCGCAAGACTGTCAATCTAGGCGGGCGCCAAAGATACCGCCACCTCGTCCAGCGTAGCGGCGCCTCACCGAGGTACGGTCGGAGACGTCGAGCTCTAGAGCCCCGCCCGATGCCTTCAGAGCGGTTGGGCGCACATAGCCCCCGGCTCAATCAGGCCGGCGACATTGCGGGGCCCCCCATTGCTCGATTCTTGCCCTCGTTTGGGAGACCCTGTCTCGCCTGGCGTCGACGGAATAAGCGAGCAAATCGGGGAGAGTTTCGCGAAGTCACACGACGAAAACGAACTACGCCTACCTCCGATCCCACCTACCGTGGCCTCCACCTGTGTCATGAGCGTCTCGCTGGCCTGAGGCGCGACAACCCTCCCGACTTCAGGAGCATCCCCGCTAGCCGTCAGGGCCGCAGTCACTGGACCCGCCACGCTGAACCGACCCCTAGAAGATGGCGGCGACTGCACCCGAGGCCGTTTCGCCTTCGGAGTCGTAGGTGAAGCCTCCGTGGCCACCTGGGCAGCCGCGGAAGCCGCCGTCACCGACAACGCGGCGGTTGCCGCTGGTGGTGATGAGGCGTCATCTTCAAGAACGGCGAGGCGCATGCTCGTCGCCTTGCCACCATATACGGCTTCATCGGGAGTTACGCGGCCCCCCGCACTGGTCGATCCGAGCCCAGCGCCCGTCTTGCCCCCCATCCTCACGTTCTCGACCGGCGGCACGGTCGGCGAACTAAGGGCGACGACCTCCGACTGGACTCCGCTCCGAGAAGATGGCACTACCACCGTCGCACCGCTCGGCGACTCCGCAGGCACTGGGCGCTCCGGAACGGTGTAGTACCCAGATATTATAATCCGGATTCTACTGTGTTTAGCTGCACTATTCCCTGGATCAGTAGATAGTGCACACAGTTACAGTTATGGACATCAAAATACATATCATGCGGAAGCGTAAATATAATAGTAGACTTACTCATGGGCCGATGAGGCTGAAATCATTAAATTGCAGCAATGAAGAACGGCACACAGTGGGACCTTCGTGATATGCCCACATGCACCAATCGAGGTTCGCGACCTAGCCCTTGACATCTTCATCTTCTCGCCAGCTTGTCCAATCTTGTTGCCGAGGCGAGGTGATTTGATTTCCGATTCTCAATTTTGTCGCAAAGCGGCGTGAGCACTCCGACCCCGTGCTCCGCGAGCCAATACACAGAATGCAAGTAAATAGTATGCATGGCTTTACAAAGGAGAGGCTCGTGTTATTTTATTTGCCAAAAATCGCTTTTGGGTAGCATTATCATGATTTAATTTTTGTATTATTGTTGCTACCTAACTCCACACAACAACTGCCATAATTGACTTAATCCACCAACATACACTTTAATTATTGACTGCTGTCTAAGACTCCAAACAGCGAGTAACATCATTTAACTAATCCACCAAACTCTTTCTTTCTATATTGATTTCTATCTACCCTCAAACGATGAGCGACATCATTTCATTAATCCTCGATCATACAATCTCTATATGGTTTCTTTGTCTAAAACTCTAAACATGTAGTGTCATCCTTTATCTAATATCACTTAATTAATCCACCAATATCGTTTGTATTCTAATCCCTAACAATCCAATCCTTTTTGTTATTGATCCACAACCATAACTTATTCCTCCAATTATCATCCTTATTATCCATTATCCATTTCTAATTACTTCACTACTGTACCTCCACCAAGAATATCATTGATCAGGTCTATGATTCACTAATATATCTCCACCAAGATTTTCATTGATCAAGATTAATCTCCTATAGTTATTTTCATACCTCCAAATTCCCAAGAATCAAATTATCCATCTAGTATTTGATCAAATCATATTAATCCCATCATTGTCAACATCTTCCAAGAAGTTATACTAAGTATCAGTGTTGTAATCCAACAATTACCTTTATACTCCCTAATTCTCCAAAGTTCGTTTAAATCATCTATCTAACCTATATATTCATTTAGGCTCCACCAACTTATTTTTCCCAGCATCCACACTATCATTATCCCTATTATGATCAACATGAATCCACCAACTTCTTTATGCAATTACCATAAATAGCTATCTACTTTTCTTACGACTCCATTTATTCTTCCCATATTTTATCCTGTAAGAATAGAAATGCCACTAATTGAAATACAATACATAAAATTTCCTGAGACCTAGCAGCTTTGAAACAAAACATAATGTTCAAAGAATATTAACATGATTTTCCATACATATGGCATCACACCATATGCCTAATATTACCATAATTTCTCCCTACATACGGCATCACACCGTATAACATCTTTCAGCGTTATAGCCGCTTAACTTACCACTGGGACGACACCCAGGACAACTCAAATCAGGGCTTTCCTCTGCCCTTCCACTTTTCCATTCCCATTTTCCAAACATTTTTAAATAGAACTATATCTAGTTAAGTTCCCATGTCCGCCCTTGACCGTGAGCACGGCTATTCGAATAGTTTTGACTCTGCAGAGTTTGTACACTTTCACCACAAGAGACAATCAACTCGTTGCCCCACATGATGCCTTAGACATGTGGTTGAGCAGACCATCACAGTGACTTTTCAAAGTATCTAGTCCCTTTTCTCATCCACCTTATGGGAAACTGCCCACTTGCGGTGGGTCCCATCTATGCGCGGGATGTTTCCTTGCCATAGCGTAGCCCCTTCAATCCCCTACTAGTGAGATTTGTCCGGGGTTTTCGATAAATTTACTTAGCCAAGTTGTATTTTACAGACTTGTGGTTGTACTGTTTTGCACAGGAGGTCATGACAAGATTCAGTCCTTATTGGTATCTGGGCGGTCTACCACTAACCCACTTTTACAGTTATGCCCTTACATCCATACATCCCCATTAGGGGCACTTATGTCATTACACATGTTATTCTGGTTCTTATAACCTCCTAACAGCTGCGCTGGCTTAGTGGGGCCACCCCTCACGACAGAGCCTCTCATGGTGAAGGGCTTCACAGGCCGAAGCCATGTCGCCGACTCCTTTGGCCCTCCATCCCTCGCGACCGTGAATTTCTCCAAGCTTGCGGCTGGGGAGCCTGAGGTCTGGGATGGAAGGTGCCTTGTTGCAGCAGACGCGCGTGCTCCGTCGTAGACGCACGCGCTCCGTCCCCTACCCTCGAGCAGTGGCGGCGAGGTCGGCGCCTAGCTCGGCAGACGCGCGCGCTCCATCCCCTACCCTTCGAACGGGTGGTAGCGAGGTCGGCGTCTAAGTCGAAACTGAGGCGCGCGCGCTCTGTCCCCTACCCTTCGAACGGGTGGCGCGAGGTCGGGCGCCTAAGTCGGCCGAGGTGCGCGGCGCTCCGTCCCTACCCCTCGAACGGTGGCGCGAGGTCGGGCGCCTAGCTCGGCAGACGCGCGCTCCGTCCCCTACCCTTCGAACGGTGGTGGCGAGGCCGGCGCCTAAGTCGCCAGGCGCGCGCGCTCCGCCCCTACCCTTCGAACGGTGGCGCGAGGCCGGGCGCCTGGCTCGGCAGACGCGCGCGCCCGTCCCCTACCTTCGAACGGGTGGCGCGAGGCCGGGCGCCTAGCTCGGCAGACGCGCGCGCCCGCCCCTACCCCCGAACGGGTGGCGCGAGGCCGGCGCTAAGTCGGCCGAGGCGCGCGCGCCCGTCCCCTACCCTCGAACGGGTGGCGGCGAGGCGGGCGCCAGCTCGAAAGCAGGCGCGCGCGCTCGTCCCCTACCTTTGAACGAGTGGCGCGAGGCGGTGCCTAGCTCGGTAGACGCCGCGCTCGCCCCTACCTTCGAACGGGTGGCGCGAGGTCGCCGCTTGTCGGCCGAGGCGCGCGCTCGTCCCCTACCCTTCGAACGGGTGGCGCGAGGCCGGGCGCCAGGTCGGCAGAAGCGCGCGCTCCGTCCCCTACCTTCGAACGGTGGCGCGGAGGGCGGGCGCCAGCTCGGCAGACGCCGCGCTCCGTTCCATACCCTCGAACGGGTGGCGCGAGGCCGGGCGCCTAAGTCGGCCGAGGCACGCGCGCCCGCCCCTACCCTTGAACGGGTGGCGCGAGGCCGACGCCAGCTCGGTAGACGCGCGCGCGCCCGCCCCTACCTTCGAACGGGTGGCGCGAGGTGGCGCCAGCTCGGTAGACGCGCGCTCCGCCCTCGCGCCGAGATTGGAGCTTGGCACCGGTATGGTTGCGCCCGGGTTCATGTTGTGACCTTGCAGCCAGTAGTGCGCTTTTAATGGCGGGCCGAATCACGCCGACGCCGCTGGCGCAGAAGTCGTTTGCCGCGTGTCGTACCGCCATTCTCGCAGTGGGACACGTGGCGACTCACGATCGTGCGTCGTGGGATGTGAGCGGTTGCGTGACCGCAGCCGCTCACCTCGCCCCCGAGAAGTTGGACGGTGTTGAAGGCGTGGAGGCCTTGGCCACCTACCCAAGACGGCCCTCTAGGCCCGGCGGTTCTTCTTTCCAAATCTTGGGCACCAGAATCATTGCGAATTTGATCTGCCTGCATGCGTTGAGCCATATGACAAAGCGAGCGCCTTTATAAGGTGCTAGTGTTGAGGTGGAGGCACCTTTCTGCTTGGCTTTTGATTCGCCGCTTGCTTCGCCGTGCTAATTGTCACGCCGATTGCTCCTTTCCTGCTTCTTCTTCCCTTGTCGCGAAGAGCGATGGCTAGCCATGACGACGCCACCTACCATCCCCAGCGGTTCCTTGCCTAGCTGTGGCGAGGTGTCCCATCCTTCCAAGGAGAACAAACCGGTGTCGCGGGAGCTCGCGCGCCAACAAGTGGTGGAACGCCATGGAGCACTCGAGGCCGCCGCTCCGTGCAGGCCGGGAAGAGCCGCATGATCAAGGGACGCCGCAGCGACTCGTGGATGAGGGGAAGATCGTGGATCGCAACGCGCTCGCCTACCGCGCGGGACGAGACGAGCCGGCCCGGCAATGGAGGCGATTGTTTTTGTCGCGTTCTTCGCCGCCGCCGAATGCCCCGCACGTTGTTCGTGGGCGAAGTCTGCGGGCCTACAAGTTGGAGCTAGCCCGATTGACGCCCCACGCGATACTCCGCCAGCCGTCTTCACGTGGGTGATGCGAACGAGAGGGTGGCGCCCTAGCGCGAAGCTTATTCGCCACATCGCACGCACGCACGTTGTCGCACCCGAGAAAGGTTGACGGGCGTGTCCAACTCGGCGATGTGGACTTCGTGCTCGGCGCCATGCGCGACGTTGTTCCTCGTGCCGCCTCGTCGGGGCAACGGGCGTCGGTGCCGACTCTGCGGTGGTTCTATTACACCGCGGACCGACAAGAGCGGAATGCGCGCCGAGGTGGGCCGATCTCGCGTTTAACGATGCCGTCCGAAGGCGAGATTGACGACACGCGAAAGCTACAGAGTCTTGCTCGGTGTCGCCGTCGAATGAGCGCGGCGCGACCTAGCCGAGGAGTTCACAAATGGGGCGGCGCCACTCTCCTCCCGGGAAGTATGTTGACGTAACGGCCCCGCGGGACGGTTCGATCCATCCGTATCTCGCCGCTTCGCCCCGCTCCTTTGAAGTCGCCAAAGACGCTTTACGCGCGCCATTGTATCTGTTTGGTTTCGCTTTGCCGACGTGATCTCTGCGCAGCGGCTCGCTAGAAGATGCGAGTGCGTGGTTGCGCGCCTCGGCCAGATACGCTAAGGAGCACCAGGCTCGCGAGGCCGCATCAAAGCGGCTAAGCGGCGTGTAAACCGCACCGCGAGGCTCGGGCATTACTGCGTTCGATCGCACGCGTTGGAAGAGCTTCCCCGACTCGGCGCCAGACGGAGATATCTACGGGGTGTTATCTTCGCGACGCCGGGCCCGTTCCTCGGCCGCCAGAGGCGACCGGCAGCCTCGGCGCTAGCACACCGAGGCGGGCGCGGCGGCCGCATGGCCCGACCATCTTGCCGAGGGCGTGCCGCCGATCCCGGCAAGACTGCGCACGACGCCCCACGAGCCGTGCTCGCGCCGCCGCTGAGTTGGAACTCGCCAACCCGGGGTGGCGCTGCTCTGGCGAAAACCACGGTTGAAGGTGCGTTATCAACCGCAGCCGCCGACGCAGGGCGCGCTTCTTCAGAGGAAGCCGTGGCGGCGATTGTAATCGTAGCCGGTGTTGCCGCGAAGAATCGCTGTGCCACCGCGGCGAACGCCGACTCGGGCCCCGCCGCGCCGAGGGTCGACACGCCGCTGCGGGCCTTGCCGCGGATTATGGCGCTCGGCGCGCCAAGAAGACCTCCTCCCGACCGCCGAGGCGCCCGCCTCGGTGGTCGAACCGGCGCCACTTCCTACCGCGATAAGGGCGCAGGAGGTAGGCGTGAGTCCTTTTTCACTTGACTTCGCGAGACTCTCCGACCGCTAGCTCATTCTCGCCAACATCAGCGCAGACGGTCTCCTGACGTGGCGAAGGATCGAGCGGCGGAGGTATGCGCAAGTCGGAAGCCTTGTGCAGGTGCCCCGCAGTGTCCGCCGTTGTTGACGTGGCCGTGGCGCGTAAATCCCGCTCGTTGGGGCGGGCTCGCCGCTTCGGACTTCCTCCTCGCCGGAGATATTTTGCGACCTCACCGCAGCCGCAGAGTGTGCGAAACAACGGCCTCGACCGAGATGTTGTCGCCATGCGAGGGGAACTCCTAGCGCCGCGCTACTGTGCCTCCGAGATGAGGGTAAATATGTGCGCTTCAGCTTTGTAAGGTACCGCCGACGCCGCTGATTTGTTATTTTTGCGGGACGCTGCCCTCACCCGGCCCTTTGACGAGGCCCGTGTTCGGAGCGAGGGCTCGAAGCCACCTCGTGAAGCAAGCAACACTCGCCGCGAAGGATGAGGAACTTCGCGCTGGAGGGCGCCATGGCGGCGCAGTAACTCGAGGCCACGGAAGCTGGTGCGCCGCGGCTGCGGAGCGCCGCGCCGTCGTAGCGTATCGCCGCCCTAGAAGGGGAGAACACCCACCGTGGAGTCTGCTGCCGAGAATAGCCGCGTCTTGGAAAATGCGCCCACGCCGGCGTGGCGGCCATGGAGTTCCGAACCAGCCCTCCGAGATTTGTGTATCGAGTGTCGACATCACGCACCGCCGAGGCCCCGGCTGAGATGCTCGTTGATTGAGGAGGGGGCCGCGTTGCTCTTCGTGGCGCCGTAACGTTTGGCGAGCACTCGCGGCTATCTTGGTGCGTGCTTCCCTTGCCCTCGCTTCTAGGCGTAGTACCGCAACTTCGTCGCGCTCCATGTGTGCCGGAGGGCTTGTCCTTCAAGCGTGGCAGGCGGCACGCCCCTTGGCAATACCTCCATCACGATGTACGAGCCTTCCCATTTGGACTCCGGCTTGCCAACGGTCTCGCCGAGCGCCACTCGAGAACGAGATCCCGTGCTTGAACCCCGCGGGCATATAGCGCGTCCCGAGCACGCATTGTTCGCGCGCGCATACTTCGACATGGTGGTCGCGTCGCTCGTATCCCGCCGAGGAGGTCCAGGACACACGGGCGCTCCTCGCGGGTGCTTGACGAGGACCCTCCGCGAGCCGGCCTTGATTTCCTCGGCGCCACCGCCGTCACCGAAGGAGCTTGAACGAGCGGAATCCGTCGCGCGCGTTATCAGCAGCGGCGACCATAGAACGCCGTGAAGCTTGCTTGGCCACTTGCCCTTTGGCAATCCGACCAGCGCTTTTGATGGCGGCGAGATGGCGCCGATTCGCCTGCTCGACCGCCCGTTGGATCGGGATGCCCTACCGAGGCGAATCGGAGGTGATGCCCATGCCGCCACAATAGTCTTTGAAGAGGGTGGCGCCGAGCTGCAGCCGTTGTCAACCGTGAGCTCCCGGGCACACCAAGCGACATATGATGTTTTGCCAAAGGAAGCGCCAGATGGCGCGCAGGTTACTTTGGCGAGCGGCCGCTTCCGCCATCCGAGAAATACTCGGTAGCGACTACCACGAACCGAGGTCCCACGAGCTCGCAAGTGGTCCTATTATATCAAGGCCCCGCTGCGCGTGGCCACACCGGGGAATGGGGTTGAGGCTCGTCGGGGCTCGCGGATGATGCGCTGTCATCCATCGGCACCCTTGGCACCGACGACGAGGTCCTCGGCGCCGGTGATGGCGGTTGGCGAGAATCCTTGCTCAACGCCTTGCCGACTAATGACCTCGGTGTGTGGGATCCGCACACGCCGCGTGGATCTCCGCCAGAGCTCCTTTCCTCGCCGAGAGGCGGCAGAGCGCGGGCGCAAACCCTCTCTTGTAGAGTATCCTCAACACACGGAAGGGCTCAGGCGCGGTGCCGCAAGCGCCGGCTCAGCAGGTCCTCCGCCGGCGACGCTTGCAAGAAATTGAAGATGGGCTCGCCAATCTCTGGCCGATCAATGCGGTGGACGAGGGCGCGCCCCGCTTGTCTCGCGCGATGGCGCCGCGCTAATATTCTGAAACGCTCGTCGGGCGATTCTTTCGCGCCGCCTTGGCGGCGTCGCTACCGCTCATTCTCAGCGACGGATGGCCTTGACGGTGACACCTAAGAAGTGCCTTTCCCTCGCCTCACCGCCGCGCAGGTACTTGGCCAACTCGGGGTCCTTGGCTTGATATGACTTGTCCACATGGCGGCCACCAAGCGCGAAGTCGGTGCGGACCAACACCCGTCTGCGCCGATCGCCTTGAGCTTCGCAAAGCAAAGAGCAGCGGTCGTCAGATTGGCCGTGTTGTTGGTGGCGGGGAAGGCAAGGCGCCGAGTATAGCAACGCCGTCGCCGGCGTGGCGATCACCGCCCTACGCCGCGGCGACGCTTTATGTAAGTTCGTCGATTGTAAGCGCCGAGACGGGATCATCGCGGCGCCCGGCGGGTTGGGCGGCGAGGTCCATTCTGGCGAGAAAATCCGCCAGACTTGGGATTTGATTGCCGTCGCGAGGCATACGCAAGGAGAAGGGAGCGAGCTCGGCAGCCATTTGCCGATGCGCCTGTGGACTCCTTGTTGTGTAGCATCTCGCCGGGAGGAATGAGAAAGCCTTTGCGGATCGCAGCGGGCTGTAAAATAATGCCGGCTTCGGAGGCCATGACCAGCGCAGAGGCGAGCTTCTCAAGCTCCATGTATCTTGTCTTGGCACCTTGGAGGGCTTTGAGACA
>JAYEVI010000533.1:0-164829 GCA_036346575.1 Dendrocalamus sinicus
TAAAATGAATTACCCCAAACCACCTATAAAGCCAAATAGATTCTTTTGTCCATCAGAATAGAAGTAGAAAGAATATATGTATGTCTGAAACGATCAGATCCTCCTCTCATCAGAAAGAGTATACAAACATGCATATATGTTCGTGTGCAACGCATCATGATACATGCGTAACAATCAATCAGAATGACAAGAATGAACACAGTGAAGAAAAGACCTCTCGCTAAAGTGGCATGTCTGTCTCCTCTGTAATTCCTTGCTTGAAGCGGTTTTTTGCGAACCCAAAGGCGCAAACTGCTGTGTTGGCACTTGGGGATGCGAAGAAGGATGAAATGCTAAGACACCTTGCTGATTCTGCCCAGTGGAGAAGCATCGATACGCAGTTTGCAGACTTTGGTGCAGAACCGAGAAATATAAGGTTTGGATTGAATATAGATAGAATGAATTTTTCGGTAACATAAGTAGCCGACATAGCACTTGGCCCATGACTCTCTGTATCTACAACCTTCCTCCTTAGTTGTGTATGAAGCGGAAGTATATAAGTGTTGAGAGAACTTTACTTTACTCTCTTATTGTTCTGCACTATAAATAATTATTCTACCCTTACTAACTGTGAGCCAGAGTACAAAAAGGTCAAAGCCCAGACTCACCGCTTAGAGCACAAAAGGGGTGAAGTACTCGCTCAAAACCATGTACATGCGTCGCCATAAGTTTCTTCTAGAGCTCACCCATACTGGGCAGGATGAAGAAACAATTCATCGAGAGAAGGAGGACAGTTCAGCTTTGAGGCATTTAAGCAGAAAAGAGGTCTATGATATTGTTAAAAATTTAGATGTTGTGGTCGGAAAGGACGTAAAATCGAGGACCCATGAGAAGAACACTAGAATAAGAAATCAATATTTTGGGACTACATTATTGAGGACACCTAAAAGTTCGCCATCGCATCGATGTCCCGACGAGAGAAAGAATGTATGTGACAGTTTGATTGGTCTCTTACTAAATATTCGCGACAAAATAAAGGATAGTGTTAACGAATGGCTTGACTTGGTTGATATGGATATCATACCCGAGTTAGCATCAACAAATATCAATAAAGGACGAATGTATCTTTCCCCGCTTGTTACACTCGTCCAAGGTTGAGAGAACCGAATCGGTCAGGCTTGTATGGTGTGAAAGTTTTGTCTGGTTGCTTTGCAAACGTGAAAAATCTTGTTTCGATAAAAGATTTGAAGTTAATTGACATGAAGCCTCATGATTTGTCATGTGCTAATGACATAGATACTCCCTATTGCAATTAGAAGTATTTTATTGATAAAGGTTCAGAGATAATCATGAGGTTGTGTTATTTCTTTGATGTAATTACTCGTAAAGTCATCGATTTTGAAGGACTAGATGCTCACAGGATGAGGTGGTGACGACTCTATGTCATCTCGAGATGTATTTTCTTTTGTCATTTTTCGATACCATGTTTCATATTATTGTTCACATTGTGTGTGAGATAAAGATGTGCGCACTGTTCCTATGTAGCATGTACCGTTTGAGAGGTTCATGGGAATTCTCAAGCCCTATGTATGGATTTGATATCGACCTGAGGCAAAGATCATCAAAAATTATGCAACCAAAGAGGTCATTGAGTTTTGTGTCCATTACATAGTTTAGATCGAACTGATAGGTGTGCCTCGATCTCACCATGAGGGCAGGCTCGAGGGTATCGGGACCATTGGAAAGAAAGCAATCACTCCAGATATGGATGCGTATGCTCAAACCCATTTCACGATCTTGCAATACATGACTGAAGTGTCCCCAGATATCGACTCAAGACAAAGACGTGCTTCACAAAGCACTGGAGTGGCTAGATGTTTGGATCACGAGATAACACAACAAATGGTTCAACCAATGGTTGAAGGAGCGACTCTAGGAGCTCGTAAAGTAATATGCTGATATGTTTGGCAAAAGAGCCAACATTTACAAGTGTGACATAGCAAAGATATGACATAAATGGGTACACATTCTATATGTAGGCTTAGCATGTAAAGAGCACTAACCGATAAAGGGTGTCTGCATAGATGCATTTAGTAATCGATAGGTTGAGGAGCTCCTAGTAGGGGTTCATAGAGGAGATTTAGGAGCTCGACTATGTGCTTTTCAAAATCTCTCTATTTCAGCATGTTGGTTCCATCTCCTGCAGTGAAGGTCGACAAGTTCAATGTCAAAATTGTGGACCTCAAATGTGTCGAATATAAAGATGAACCATTCATACTCACCAACTAAATTGTTCAAGTTTTTATGTAATCACCACAAATAAGAAGTGCCACATAGTTCTTCATGGAAAAAGGAGGATTGTCGGAGTTGAGAATGTAGTGACGAGGAAGAATATAATCAATTTGATGAGTTACCTCCTTTCAAAAATTGCATAAGGGTCGAGGAAGAACAACGTGACAAAATTAGCTATATACGCATTGATCATCATGAAGAGCTAATTTTTAAAAGAAATAAGTAAGTGGAATGATAAATGCAATGTTTATGTGTCATATGTTCTATATTTGCATTTATGCATATGCAAATGTGTGATATATATGAATTTATATTTATGTATATGAGAATGTGTGATATATATATATATATATATATATATATATATATATATATATATATATATATATATATATATATATATATATGTGTGTGTGTGTGTGTGTGTGTGTGTGTGTGTGTGTGTGTGTGTGTGTGTGTGAGAATGAGTCATATATATGTGAATTTGCATGTATACATATATAACTGAAAAGTGATTCACAGATGGTTCTACTTTATAATCGTTTGTGATATGTATTTATCACAAATGGTTCTAAAGGATAACCGTCTGTGATGTGTATTATCATAGATAGTTCTCAAGTAGAACTGTCTATAATGTGAATTTATCATAGATGGTTCTATATTAGAACTGTCTGTGATGTGTATTATTATAGACAGTTATAATTTAGAACTATCTGTGATGTCTAACCTATTTATATTTGGACTCAAGGGTTTGCTCGCGCTCCCATGCACTCAGACTCCCGTGAGCATGAGCCACCGCCTCCTCCCCTGAGCCCGTCGCCTCCTCTCGAGCAGCACGAGCCGCCGTCGCCTCCTCCCCAAAGATGCTCCTCCTGCACGCAGCTGCCGCCCGCCTCCTCCCAAAGACGCTCCTCCCAGCACGCCGCCTCCTCCCGAGCCACCTCATCCTTCCCGGTGTGCTCCTCCCCGAGCACGCTGCTCTCTCCCGAGCACGAGCCACGACCTTCTTCCCTAAGCCCGCCACTTCCTTGTTGGCATGCCTCTTCCCGAGCATGTCTCCTCCTCGAGCACGCACGCCTCCCTCCCGAGCACACCACCTCCTCCTCGAAACTCTATTGGCATTGCAGAGCAATTTTCTATTTGTATTGTGCTTATAGCATGTAATTGACTTTGTCTCTTCTCTAAGGTAATTCATACATTGTCGGACTAGCAAAATAGTAAAGAAATAGTCACTTTGATTATTAACATATTGACAAGAGTGGAAGAAGACCAAGATTTAATCTTGTGCAACTCCTCAATTGAGAAAAAATTCACAACTTCAATCTGTACAATATGCAGTTCATAAATGCCCACTTTCCTCAGATAGTTCAACATATTATCATGTGTTAATGATCTGAATATTTTATCTATTTTGAGAGATAATAAGTTTATTTTCATGTCATTTACATATTGCTGGATATATGCTTTACTATTAAAACTTGGATTTGGAATTAACTTGAAATTATTGCTAAAACTACCTAATTTCCAACAATCTAAGCCACAGAGAAGGCAGAAGGGGTAAAACTCGAATTTATTCTTATTGTCATTTATTACTGGTAGCTAGTTCACTAGTATTCTCTATTTCTTCGTCACTTCTATTATCTTGTGAAGATGTCGTCCGCTCATTCTTTGTCATCGTCTCCTCATGCGTGATGCACCGCCCTCTAGAAAATCCGAGCGCCATCGAAGAGGACTATCGAAAAGGCTCGAGGGCGGCTTTACCATCACCGATATCGGCGCGCCTAGAACCCCTCTCAATCCTCATCGAGCAAAGGCCTACATTTTGAAGAATGGTCGAATAGTTGCAACGGAATAAGAAAGATGAGCTAGTGACAGCAATTTTTTTGCTTGTTCGAGATCCCAGAAGAACACCACGCCCATGCCACGATACGTGTTGCTAGCGGCGGTAAAGTGCTGAAAACTTCAAGAGAATGCTTAATAAGCAATACATGGAGGAGGATCCGACGCCTTCCAAGTATACGCCCGGAACCATGCCGCAAAACTTTATGGCAAAGAAGGCAACAAATGATTTTAGGACTGAAAGTGTGACGACAATGCCCTCCGTGATAAAAAACATGTACCCCACATATTCGACATCGCTGGGTATGTGGGTAAAACTCGCAATGGAGGAAGGAGGAAGAGCGGCAATCTGCGGGAGGCCTCCCCACTATTTGTCAGGATCCCTGATGAGCACGCCCAAACTAGATAAGAGCAAGGCCATCTACCGTGTCGTCAGGGGCCATTTCCTTTGAAACCCTGTAGACGAGGAAGTGTCCCACCGCCTAGTAAGATATCGAACTACCTAGTTTGTAATTACTCCATAACTTCATAGGAAGTAAAATGACATGTCAGACTCTTGCAGGAAGCACTGTGTAGAATCTTTTCAAGACTCATTGTGTAGTCGTGAAAGAGATATACTCTCCCCAACCCTGAGAAACAAGGAGCACCCGGGTCACACAAGAGGCCTTGGCCTTTATGTTCCATCAAAACTGGGATTCTCAGAGGACTCCAAAGCGTACCAGAGTAGGAAGAGAGTTAAAGCCAAGCGCGATGCATAACTACAAGAGGAGATTCATGCATCCCTTGGAGAGGAGATCACTAATACCATCAGAGATGAGATGCAACAACAGATGGAGAGCATACAGGAAAATTTTAAGGGAAATCAGTTGGAAGCCTCCGCCGCTCCTGTGCTAGCCAGTCACCTAACCATCGAAGTAGCTGTGTGTCCAACTCTACCTTGGAAAGCGACCATAGATTTCCTATCGATGACATGCTGGTAATAATTATTATCTTTGGAATACTCAATCCATTGATAGGCCTATTGGAGTAGCTAATTTTGTATCATTATGTAGGTGGCTACAAAGTGCAAGCTCCAAGTGAGATATGCCTGTTGCTAGAGTGCTTGGGGTCAAGTGTATCCATTCGGTGCCGGGCCTTGGTGCACGGTGTAACTCTAGCACCGTGTTTGGCAAAAGTGAATGTGATGATGGTAACGCCAACTTCGAGGTCATCACGATGCAGATGCCTCCAAATGACGAGGTCGTGACTCTGGGGCAAGCCATTGGAAAATTCATCTAGTAGCCCAAGAGGGACATATGCCTGGAGGCTCTTGCACTGGGGTCAACTTCATGGGAAAGTCTTGCACCGGTGTTGTGTCCACGTGAGCTATCTGCACTAGAGCTACCTGCACTAGAGTTACCTACACCAATGCGGCAAGGGTGTGGTGAATCACATGCACCTACATCTCATGCCCGCTTGACTACCGTGAAGTTGACTTGTAAACAACAAGGCAACATGGGCAAACCAAAGAAAACCGTTGATATCCCCTACTTGTTGTAGGCCCGAAAATTCATACTAGGCGAGCCATTAGCCGTCCTGATAGAGCGCCTCGAAACCCTAGGACTGGTTTAACAGAGATTGCTTGCATGGTATATGGAAAAGGCTAACAAGCTAGATGGACAACGGCGCTCAGGTGTCAACATCAAGTTCAGGCCGCATCATCTTGAGCACGAGATTCATGACTGTGTCTTCACGGTGACCTTCGAGGACTTGTTCTTTCTCTTCAATCTCGATGCTCTTGACGTCTCACTCATTCGATATTGGACACTGTAAGTGTGTACAATCATGGTCTATATTCATGTAATACCAATAAATATCATATGTAACACCTTGCTTATATATATATATATATATTCATGGTGACTAAAGCCGATTAACAAAATCACCGTAGATTTCGACCCACACTTAGTCTTTATAAGTACCATCAAGGAGAATGCATCCTTCGTCGAGAATTATATGACGACACGGCATTGGTGGCTTACCGTAATAAGGAATTCATACTTATGCTCTACAACCAAGGCTAAGTGCCGCACTAGTGGTCATACTTGTTGATTTCTACTTTATAAGCAACACAAACTTAGGTTTAACAACCATGATGACATACCTGAGTAGGTTCCAATGTATTTTAATTGTAATTATACCAAAATAAAATAAGTTAATATACCTTGATTTCCTAAAGAGGACCAAAATTGATTTCAGCTTGTCCAACAATTAATCGACAAGTAAGCATATTTCCTCTATAGAAAACTTTATTGTAGTCTTTATTCCTTCGCAATGACTAAGGCTAACCTTTGGAATCACGTAGGTCATTCACCGAGCACGCCATCGCACAAAAATCCAAGGGAGGGATCAACGCCTTGCGACATGATCTAGAATTCTCAGTATTTGATAGTACATATTAATCCTATATAACACTTCGTAGTAATGCCTCCTAACAAATAAATTCTATTTTTGCAAGCATCGCTAATGCTACGGGCAACACTTGTGGATACTATGTTTGTACAACATGGAACTAGTCCTCGGTTCGCAAGACCAATCATCCTCGTGTTTGTCAATCTTGCAATAATTATTTCATACTTATCAATTTATATGTATGCACGACATTGATCTTTCTAGTGATAGGTTGCGACCATCGTTATAAATCAGTTAGAACAGTGACCTCTAATAAATTCGAGGACAAGTATGCGCATTTTTGATGTAGTGTTTCGCTTGTTTGAGAGGGTATGGCTAGCATTTCTTGAGACTAGCCAACAGACAAATAGATTAATGAATACAAAAGAATATCACAGACGATTATTAACTAATAAACGATGTGATAGTTGACTATCACGATATATCACGATGGTTTGTAGTAGAAACCGTCTATGATATTCGATGCAATCGTCTATGATAGTTGACTATCACGATGTATCAAAACCGTCGGTGATGACCTCATGTCATTACTGATCTATAAACTTCGGACGCTTACGAAATCGTATGTGATGACATTTTTGAACCGCCTATAATGACCTTTTTTTGCGTGAGCGCTCGTGGTTTGCCATGCCCGAAACTCTCTTCTCGCGATATAATCTGTTGTCGACACTTCACTGATTTGCTGAAATGAGAGACCATGTGGTTGTGACCCCATGTTTGTGATGAGTAATTGACGTGCGTTTTGGAAAGTTTGAGTTTGGTTTGAGTGGTTCGTGCCAAGTCGGCACTTGGCGCAGTCGGGTTTGGTTAGACGGACTTGAGGCATATTCTTCTTCCCGTTTGGTCGTTTGGGCAATTTCTTGCTTGAGTTCGTTTCATTAATGCTAATGAGGATTACATGTTTCGAGCGGTGCTATATAATGTATTTCTTGTCTGTGATGGCTGCAGGATGTCGATGCGAAGTCGTGACGAGGCACGGGATGACCTGACTAGGCGCAGGCAGTGCTGAGGTCAGAACGGTCGAGGTGTACTGAAAATGGCAAGGGCTCGAGGTAGCTGCGAGACTTGGAAGGCAAAGAATGAGGAAGCTTCTCGAAAGGTGCAGGAGGGGCGTTTTGGTAAATACGCAAAGCTGCACTAAAGGAAGTGGATTGGATAAAGCACAAGAGTTGGTGGAGGCTTAGTGGGTAAAGAGAAAATCAAATCCATTAGTGGGAGGCTATAAAAGGAGGAGTGTCTCTGCATGGTCTTCAAGTTTTTGGGTTTGGTTTTGCTTTGTATCTCCTTTTTGCTTTTATGTTGAAGAGTTGGTGAGAAGGGTAGAGGCAGCAGAGTTCCCCTCTCCTGTGTGTGAGTCTGAGAGATGGCATGAGTTCTTGATTCTCCAGGAGTGTGTGTTCTTGATGTAACAGTTGGCTGTGAACAATCCTTTGTAAGCATTCATGTCTCCGTATCAAAATCAATATGAGAACTTTGTGCTTTGGATTATATTTCAGTGCTTGCTTTTATTGGCTATTCTCTGTCCTATTGTGTTTTGAGTTGATTTCTTGATCAATTGGTTGAATCTTGAAAGCTCTGTGTCGGGAAAAGATTTATGGCCATATGGCCATTCCATTTTCTAGAGCTTTTGGAAGATTCAACACTTCCTGTGATTTCTGAATCCTTCGTCAAGAATCTCTCTGTTTTTGGTTTTTAGGGTTTGAGTTCGAGCTTAATGGAATCTTTTGATTCTCTTCAAAAGATTGAGTTTTGTTGTGTTTCTTCAATACTGAGGTTATTGCTTAGACAATCTCTTAATTTCTTGGTCTATGGATCAAAGATTAGAAAGTAATTTGAGTTTTGGTGATTCTCTCTGTAAGTTTTCAGTTTTTGGCTCTAATCTAAAATTCTTGAGTTTCTATTGATTTCCCTTGGTATTTGAGGTCTCTCTGCTATTTAGTTTATGTTCTTGACATTTTGGCTTGGTTAGAAAAGAAGAAAATCTCAAATTCCAAGTTTTTGAGCAGATTTCTGAGTTTGCTGAATATTTACAGTCATTGTGCCCGAGGCCGGTCGATGACTGGGCTATACGGATGGTCGACCGAAGGCTTACAGGCCGGTCATCCGTGTGGCCCGGCGGTTCGACCACCGCCAAAGTGCGGTCGACCGCCTCGATGCTCATGGTATGACCGCCACCCCTTCCAGCCTTTGCATTTTCTTATTTTGTTTGCTATGTGTTGTCCCGCTTCTTCTTGTGTTTGTTAGAGGTTCCAGAGAGCATGTTTTTCCACTTCATAGCTCCTCATAGCTATAGGAGAAGAGAATCTCTATGTGGATACTTGAGGGTATATTTTAAAAAGTCGACATTCACCCCCTCTCTGTCGTCGATTTCGATCCAACATGAAAAATAACTAGCATATGGTATACTCGCTAAGAGACACACCATAGGGATGCGGTGGTTGCCGTATCTGGAACACTTTTCCGACGGCAACAATACCTTAATCCGGCCCTAATTCATACAAATGTTCACCATAGTGTACCAGGGATTTCAAAACGGATTAGTATTTCTATCTGGTAAAAAGGAATGTAGGGAAGTGGAGGACCCAAACCCTATCTACCTTTTTGTCTCCCCGTGCGCCGCATACCCTCCCCAGCGTCGGGCAGCGCTGTAGCGCAAGTCTTCACACAGCTGACTAGATGCTGCGGATGGCATGTTGCATGCATGCGCACTGTGTGCTGGCGTATCTACACTGTGCTGGCCAGGGGGGAGATCGAGGCAAATAGAAGAGCAGCGGCAGGGGGAAAAGGTGAATAAGAAGGGGAAAAAATGAAGTTGGGATTGAGATTTTGGTGCTCTCGGGTCACGATCTGAGTTTTTTTCCCTTTGTTGCACTAATTTTTAGTAGTGATTAGAGTCCAGATTAAAGAAATGATTCTTATGCTCCACGTCACGTCGGAGATTTGATTAGTAGACCGGTTTGCCAGCAGTAATTTTCAATTGAGATTTCATGTACGATGAGGCTAAATTTGAGAATATTGTCTATTACATAGATGTAGAGAATTTCATTAACTTTTTTTAGAGTGCTTAATCATGTTAATCGTCTAGGTAGATTAGGAGTTATAATTTTTGAAAGTCTACTGTCTGGGAAGTTGTCGGCTTTTGACGGCAGTGTGGTAAACTGTAGGTTAAAAAATATTAAATGGAATAATTTGAGCTTTTTGATCTACATAAAAGATGTACTTAATTGTCTAAGAATTTCATAGAGTCAACGGACATGAATTTTCGATGGGTAGAACCAAAGTTATGATTTTAGAAATACTGCTGTCCACACACCGGTTGCTGCTCGACATATTGTGGGAAATTATTAATTTGCATGTTAAGTGGTAGAATTAAATTCCGGGCATAACTAGAAAAATGTAACCAATTTTCTATAGTTTCTGAAAATGCTTTAGTTCACTGTCTTTGCATGTGTAAATTATTAGATAAGGAATTTTAAGGCTACTATGCAAAAGATGACATGTCTGTCTTCTAGGTTAAAAACTAAGGATTTAGATGATTTAATTGGGAATTTGACCAACTAAGAAAACAAAAGAATTTTGTGTAGATTATGAACTAGTATTGTTTCCAATGTATGACATGTGAGGTGAAAGTTATGATAGTTTCAGACAGGATAATAGGTTTGACTACGTGAAAGGGGAAGTTGTGGATTTGAGGAGCGTAGAAGCGTTGTCGATTAAGTGTTATTTTGTATTGCTGTGGCTTGTATTGTGATGGAGTAATTGCTATAGGAGGAGTTGCGTCGGGTGTATTGTCACCTTCAAATTATCCCAGTTATCACAACTAGAAAGGCAAATGTGTAGTAGAATGGTAACTCGAGTATTAAAATTGTTGTTTAATTGATTGAATACTTGCTATGATGATTTATATGATTATTCCTATTTTTATATTGTTTACATGCTTATGATAAATTGATGGTAATGGTGATGATTATGGATGAATAATGAGTATATCAATTGCGAATGAAGAAAGATAATAATTATTACATTACATATTAAGTATTTATGATAGAAAGATGTGAGCTATGGGAGTAGGATGACGTCTCTGTATATAAGATATGGTCCATGAGATTCCTGCATGAAAAAACACGGGCAATTGGTCCCCACACTAAAAAGTGCGGCATGAGTGAACATCGACGGGTGTTATACTCCGCTATACCAGTATAAGCACAAGATGAGTTGAGACATGAGCATGGGCTTTGCATTGCATTCATGAAAAGTGAAAAGTAATTTGAGATAACGAGACACGTGAATGGAAACTGATGAGAATGAATATGAGAAATTGAGTTAATGAGATGATACCTCGTTTATTATTCTACTTTGTACTTATTAAGTCGTTGATTCTCCCTTGCTTTGTTGATATTTTAGATACTTCTTGATGACGACATGTATAGGTGGGCAAAATTGCATATGTTGATGTTACACATAATAAATCTTCTTTTCACTTAGCGGGCACTTCTTTTTAATAGAGATTATACTCTCCATGTACTCATTGTTAAATAATAACACTCTTTAGTATTTAATGATCTATTATTGTCTCTACTTGTCATCTCTAGTTGGTTGAATTTATTATTACTTCATGTTAATGCCAGTTGATTCACATTATTGTGGATTATTGATTTCTGCGCTGCTAAACTTTATCTGTTCATAGACGTTTTGAGGATTTGTACTTGTGGTTTAGCTGTCAGTAAAATGTAAATGGTAGTTTGAATTGATAGTGATTGTAGTTATGATGATATTTTAAGTTTTTGTTAAACCGAGAAGTTACACCAACCATTACCTGCGATGGACACATCTCTTCGCGGAAGCTTAACTGCATGTCAGTTAATGCGAAGCACAAAACGTGTGCTAATTAGAGCATGTACAATGCAGGGGTTTAGAGAGGTGCTTAGCAATGAAAACTATTTTTCTTGCCATATAGGATAGATAAGGTGCTTATTTTGAAGCATCGATGCTTAAATAAGCACCAGTGCTTAGTAGATGCTTATGTATATAACTGATTCTATTAATAGAAAATATAGCATCTAAGCACCCATGGAAGAGATGCTTGCATTGAAGGGAATAACTTTTGCATGGGTGCTTGATGATATGGCTATATTCTCTCTCTTTAAGCATTCATATATAAGATCTTGCATTGTACACGCCTTAGTGTCACGTGATGGCCAAAAGCATTCGTTCATGCATGTTTTAGTCCACACGCAATTAGTGCTAGATGACCTCTAAATGCACACAAATACAATCCTTCATTAAATATTGTTTAGAAGGGAGAGAAGAGGTATTTAAACTCATAATTCAAAATCTTTTAGTCTAGTAACCATCACACTGGATCACTCATTATTATAATTATTTTGATAAATTACATGACCACAATTAATAAATAAAACATTCTTACAAGAGTCATTAATCTTTGTCGGATCAGGAATAGTACAAATCTGCGGTTTTCAAACATGTTAGCCCGAGGTACGAAACTTGCGATCTAGAGCCCGGGGTTGCAAATTAAATATGATTAGTACTAATTAAATATAATCAGCACTAATTAAGCACACACTAATCCAGCCGGCAACCTGCTGCCTGTCAAGCTCCTCTAGCTCAGTAAATACCTGCTAAGCTCGGTAGAGAGAACTAGAGTTACAAGAAATAGATGACGAAAGCTAATTTTTTTTAACAAAGATTACAGCATCATTTGTGTAGACAGTTGTTCTTGCTCTCTTCATCGTTCTCCGTGGCCTCAGCAGGCTGACGTCAAGGAATCGGATAGACGGAATGTCCTGCCTAGCTAGCTAGCGTGAAATCGCCATGTTTCTGTTCTTATCCTTGTCTTTCGTGACGAGCTGCAAAGCTTGAATTAGGTAAGGATTCCTCTTCTTTGGGTCATCCGCTGATGCCTTGTCGAATGCCGCCCTGCCCCTTTTGTTTGGTGCGCTCTTGTCATCTCTTTGCGCCCAAGATTCGCAGCTCCATGACTTCTCCATGAGTAGACATGGATTCGCCGTAGCTGCGCAACTTGCGCAAAAACCCATGGGTGCTCACGACCCTCTAGTTAAGGCTCCGTTCGGAACCTAGGACTTGTTTTACCTAAGTTAACGGTTTGCTTCGTGCCCTGAGATGACGTCCAACCACTTGTTGCCACTGACAGGCCGAGTTCGTTTGGCCTTTTATGCTTATGACGCTTGTCTTTACTATAGTCGAATGATACTTCCATGACTAAAATCGTACGCGATTATCTCTTCATACTCTCTGAACTACCAGAATTCAAAAGTTATAAATCACAGCCTAAAAACTCACCCAGATTGGTCCGTCCAAAGTGGTTGGCAAGGACCTGCATGGACAACTTGCAATCTGTTCAGCCCGATTTGTTGTTGACTGTCCAGGCATCGTCCACTGCGTGTTACAAAGTGAAAGATCATGAACGAATGCCTAAGGTCAGATGATTCCACCTTGAGGGCGACATTGCCGCGTGGTGCCTTGGCCCATAGCTAATGGGGGATGGGAAAACGATGTGCACGTTCGTATTCAACCTAGAAATTAAGGCTTTGAAGCCAAATGTTGCTGTAGTTTGCCATAAGTCTCTTAGACAGGTTTCACCGAGTTAAGATAGTATTTGGTTTCTGGCCATCAATTAGGCATGCCAAACTTTTTTTTCCCCAACTTCCTTTAGGCAAGATAAGTTCTGGCTCTATTTTTTTGCCGCAACTTTGACAGGTAAGATATAAAAGTCTGGCAAACTATAGCACCCTTGGACCATGAACCAATCAGGTAGGCCATGAACCAAACTGCGGCTAATCTTCTTAAAGTAAAACCAGAAGTGTGCCTGATGCACGGGGGATTTGTCGCTGCAAACCTGAAAGAATTACACGTGTTTGAAGCAATTATAGGTGAAGAGGAAACGATATGAGCTCGACTGCTAGAACGGGTAAGAAGCTCCCAGCCAAAGGGTATTGCCTTGTCGAAAACTTTTACTTACAATTGGAAATTTTCGAAATTTTAATCGGGGATTTGAAACCTGCAACTCGGATCTCAAAACCTTCAACTCAATTTTTTTAAAAAAAATCCAGCTCGAATTCCGAATCTTTTACCCGGGGATTATGATGTCCTGCAGTTCGCGAGAGAACGGGACGCCATGAGGCTACGAGAGCGACAGTGAAAAGCAATTGCAAGTGCCTTCAATGTGGGAGAAGGGGTGTGAGTAGCCAACCTACAGCACTCCTTATGAGCCGCATGGAAGGGGAGAAAAGCTAACTAGTAGAAGGGGCGATCCTTGTCCACACGTGGATCCGATGGCCCGCGATGATCCACCAGTGCATCCAACGGCTGGCGTGTGTATCGCTGGGTTCGGATCGAATAGGCGTTGTAGACTATCAAAAATGTTTACTTAATAACTAGTTCTTAAAGCACTTGCCATTAGTGCATTCCTATTTTAAGATTTATCAGGTGTAGTAGTAATCTAACCAACTACATGACTCAACTTCAGGTAGTAGCTATATACAGGGGCGAAACTAGAACGAATGTGACTGGGGTTCACTATTTCACCGTATATATGACATCATATATAATTTCGAAACAGCGTTGTACTAAATAATTATGTGTCCGATATTTTTTAGCATCAATAAGTTAACAAAACCGATGGCAATGTACAATGATAAAAAAATAGTGAGCAGAATGTCTACAAAAATGAAGAAACTCACTAATATTATTGTTAATTGCAGCAAATCGAAAGAACTAAGAGTGAACTCACGGACAAACGATGGCTGATATTGACAAAATACTTCATCCAACCTCAATTGCCTATAAAAAAGAATAAATTGAATTAAGATTTTCAAGAAAAATAGTAGAACGATCAAATGAAAGAAAATGCATTACCTTTTAGCATTTACATTCTTTCAAGCTCATGAATCGATGAACCATAGCATCATTGGTAACTTTCTTTATTTCTTTTTCTCCACATAGCAAATTAGACTATCACTCATAAAATCATCACCGATGCGATTGCGCAAATAAATTTTCACAAATTTCATGGCTAAAAGCACATCTCAATCAGTAGCCATGGCAATAGGCAATACTGTACTAACTTCAAAAGTCGATAAACCAAAGGACAGTAAGATGTTTCCTTGTCTCCACCATTTTTTGAGAAAGCTAATCAATAGTATGTATGTTGGAGAATCTATCATCCGTCACACATCGCAATGTAGATGCAAAAATAATAATTAAGGTCCATCAATTTATCATAATCAAAATCATTGGGATAAAGTTTTGCTAGATTCATCAAATTCTTGAAATTGAAATCATGACATGAGCCTTTTGGACTCAAAGTGGCCAACCAAACAAGCAAATTAGAGATTGTCTAGTTGAAGCGATTATCAAGTTCTTGAAGTAACCAATCAAGAACATCGTTAAAACAATCCACTTCATAATGATGCTTGTTGTTAATTTCAGTTCTTTGTTGTTTCTTCTTTGGATTAATGTAAGTTTCTTCCATTTTTAACTTGGAAATATCATGTTTCTTAAAAGCACACACTTCAACCGTGAGAGATTCCCACCCATCTCTTCTAAGCGCATCTAAATGCAACCTAGGTGATTTCATATATTTAATAGTATTTTCAATATCCTGATCCTTTCATTGTGGTGCTAATGACAAGGTGTTTGTGATTATTAAGATAGTTAACTTGATATGCAAATAAAAGACAAAATCAAATGATTGAAAGTACATTAGAAGACCCAATGCTTGATGTTTATTTGTTCTATCCTTGTCATCTTCTTCTAGAAATTCTAACACTTTAATAATTGTTGGGAACGAGTCAACCAAACTCTTAAGAGTTTCATAGTGAGAACTTCAACAACTATCTCCAGGTCTTTGAAGACATTGCTTTTGATTTAATCATGTCCCAGTTTGAAGTAGCCTATAACCTAAGGCCTTATGCACTTGTTTATGATTGATATCTTGAACCATGTCTCTTCTCTTCGAAGATTCATCCACCACATTCAATAAGAGAGAAATCATAGTAAACAAATTACTAATGCCTTTGTGCTTTCTTACAATAGCCACAACTACTAATTGAAGTTGGTGAGCAAAACAATGGATATAATATGATGTACTACTTTCTCTCATGATCAATGATTGCAAGTCGTTGAACTCACTTCGCATATTGCTAGCACCATCGTATCTTTGGTCTCTAACTTGCTTCAAGCTAATTTTATATTCTGCAAATAGAGAATCACTAGAAGACTTGAGATAGGAAGAAGTTGTCTCTTTTAGATGAACAAGACCAACAAATCTCTCTTTCACAATTCCACAATTATCAACATATCGCAAGACCATTGCCATTTGTTCTGCATAAGAGACATCCTTGGACTCATCAACCAGTAAGCAAAACACACCATGTCCAATTTTTTGAGATAGAATACAATATTTCCTTCCTTTGTGAAATAATGAGCAATCTCCTCGATGGGAGGAGACACCATAGGACCTGCACGTGCAGCATTTTTACCTACCATCCTCGCCTACACTGGATTATTCTCTGTGTACCACTCATGAATTTCCAGAAGTTTTATTTGTTATAAGACTCCTTGACTCATCATGGCCTCTAAAGGCCATCCTTGCTTCAATAACAGTCTAACAACATTAATTGAGGCCCTTAGTCGAGTAAAATAAGCAATTTTAGTAGTTTCACTTTGTGTATAGATAGCAACATCAATGTGTTGTTCTCTTTTTAACAAATCATTGCAATTTTTTAGAGCTCGGTTGTGGACACTATTCACTCCACCTACATGCTCTTCTAGTCTGGCTTTTTTTTATTCCAACTAGACCAACCATTTAGAATAAATGCATCATACCCAGCTTCCTTCTTATTGCAGTCCCTAAATAAAAAGTAGCAAAATCAATATACTCTATCTTTGCACTCGCTATACTCAAGCCAACTCCCAAACTCATTAAACCATTTAGGAATAAACCTTCTCTTTTATCCCCACATTGTGTATATGGAAAATCATAAGTGCGAGGTTGACAAGGCCTATTATCCAACTACCTTCTTTTTACCACATCTTTCTGATTAAGATGGCAATCATCTATTCCTTTACTTTTTGCCTAGATCAAACTGAATCTCCACTTCCCAATTGATATCTTCTAGAGGTGTTTTTCTAGCATTAGCAGATTATCCGGTGTTTTCCTTTTCAGAAATTTCTTCATAAATTTACTTGCTATTTACTGAGTATTCGAAAACTCAATTAGATATTGTCATGTTCAAAAAATACAATAGTAAATACACATTTAGAAGGTCACTTGCTTCACATTGTAGTCAAATCATCAAGTCAAATTCAAAGCTAGGTGAAGTTTGAGCACATGGGGGTCGCAATCACTTGCAATTTTTCCTCTGATTTAGCAATTTGCAATGAACTAGGCCGATATTCTAAAAACCCAAATTAAAACTCTAGGTGTAAGGGTAACTGTACAATTTGATAAAAAAACAAACCACAATCATCGCATTAAAATCATAAATTCAGCCTCTTTATCTAAATGATATCAGAAGAATTTGGAGAAAATTATCAATACCACCACTCCACTAGGAATCCTGGGATGGGCAGATGGTGTGGCAGTCACTAGCTGGCGAAGTGATGAGGGCATCGTGTGACTCGTGTCGGCCACGAGTCAAGCGCCCAACACAAGCAGTGGCAGTACAAAAGCGAAAAGAATAATGCAAGGCACAAAGACGGTTCAGGGGTGATTTTTTTTTGTTTTGGACTCTAGGATGCAAAAGCAAATCTACAACTATGGGTACTGATTTCTCATCAAACAATGGAAGCTCTGATACCACTTGATGAACTTTTGTTGTCTCAATCATTCGATGAGAAGCATGAATTTCAATTGGACAATGATCAACTCTCATGATCCAGCTACGAACACAAAGACATACGAACCAAGCAATCACTAAACTAATCACCAAGTCATTATCAACCGTGCTAATGACCTGATTGACCTGATCACGAGGATCAATCCCTGCAAGCAATTGAAGAATAAGCAAGAACAAAGTAACAAGCAATCTAAATTACAAATATATGATTGAGTTCAAAAGATGGGATTGCATAGAGTTTCTTTACAGTTAGTCTAGTCGACACAAGCGAAAAACAAGAGTTTTTACAATAGAGAAACTATGCAAATGAAATCCATCGAACCTTAAGGGTGGTGGCCACTATATATAGGAGAAAGAGGAGAAGGAGGGGCAGTGGTACTGTTCATGCATGAATAGTAACCACATGAACAGTACGGGCTGCATAGGGTTACAAGGCCTGTGGGCCCAAGTGGACTCAACAATAGTGTCTGACTGTTTTGGCAATTGTGATGTTCTCAGAAGGAATTTGGAGTTGGGCCTAGATATTTATATTGTACCAATATATTGTCTTTGTGACACCATTATCACCGACTATTTTTTGTTATGAACCGTCTGTGATATCTCCTATTATCATAGACGGTTTTTGTTATGAACTATCTGTGATGTCTCAATCATAGACGGTTTGTAATTCAAACCGTGTGTGATGTCCTGTCACGTCACTGATCCGCGGCATACCCCCCAGGATCCCAATCCCACTTGTCCATTCTCTCCGCATTGAATGGCAGTCACCGTTCTCCTCCCCACCTCTTGCCTCGTATTAACCCCCTCTCCCTACTTGAAGAACCAATACCATCAGTACTACTCCAACTCGTTTGTGCACAGCAAGAGTAGGAAGGGGTTCGGCAAGGGCGACTGAAATTTCGCTTGAAGATGGAAAGAAAGAAGGCTATGGCAAATCTGCACTATTCTAAGTCACCGACATAGAAGCTGCTGATTTTAGCATAGAAGCTGAAAATGGTGTTCATTGCCTTTTTATTTCTGCTACTTGAAAATTTTTCTGCACCACTTGTTTTAGATTATAGTTTAATGAATGATGTGTAAATCTAGCTTGCATTAGCCTGAAATTTCTTGTAGTGTAAGCATTTTTCTAAATTTGTAACCTAAAGTTGTAAGTGTTCTCTTGTGTATGCAGTGCTATGGGTAACCTACTCAATATCTTGTGATGTTGTAATGGTATATTCTAATACTAATGGAAATAGAATATGTTGTTGTATTTGCTTGTTTCTAAATGATATAGTTAATATTTACTGAAGCTAGCTAAAAAATAGAAAAAATTTAGGTATAGAATGAACCATCACAGACGATGTATACTGTATGTGAAGAATTATCACAGACGGCTCGAACTAGAAACCATCTGTAATGAGAAAGTATCATAGACGGTTCTATATACCAATCGTCTATGATACTGACACATCATAGATGATTGGTACCTAGAACCGTCTGTGATGTATAAGTATCACGGACGGTTGGTAACTAGAACTGTTTATAATAGTGTTCTTCATAAACGGTTTTAGTTATAAACCGTTTGTGATGTATTTATCACAGATGGCTTATAAACCGCCTGTGATAACTTCTGATTATCACTGACGCATAAATTTAGACGGTTCAAAAATCGTCTGTGATAATAGTTTTGAACCGTCTGTGATGACCCTTTTTGTAGTAGTGAAAGTCAATTGAAATATCCTCCCAAGGAACACTAGACACAAGAAGAGGCATATATGACCCATGTGGATTAAGTCAGGACTTAGTTTTATTGTATGTAGTGCAGCAAGACACATACTGCTCAGCATCGCGCCTCATTCAGGGCCAATAGAAGTGCTCGGCAAGAAGTCATGTGTCTTCTTGACAGCAAAGTGTCCCATCAGTCCACCATGTGCCTCCTTAATAATAAAAAGACAAATGAAACTGGCTAGAATGCATAGCTTGTTAGCTCTAAACAAGAACCCATTACTTAAAATAATTTATTCTAGCTCTTTCCTTTTGCACAATGCATCATGGCATCTATAAAAAATCATCTTGAGCATAAAAGAATCATCTTGTTTCTAAACCAATAATTCTGCAATCAAATTGAGATAACATGGTATAACGCCTAGACAAAGTATCAGCAATAACATTTTCTTTTCCTTTCTTGTGTTTGATAACATATGGAAATGATTCAATGAACTCTACCCATTTAGCATGTCTATGATTTAGTTTATCTTGACTACGAATGTGCTTTAAAGATTCATGATCAGCATGTATAACAAACTCTTTAGACCATAAATAATGTTGCCATATTTTTAAAGTTCAAACTAGAACAAATAATTCCTTATCATAAGTAAAATAATTCAAACTAGGCCCACTCAATTTTCACTAAAATAAACAACAGGTTTACTTTCTTGTAGTAACACACCTCCAATCCAATTTCACTAGCATTACATTCAAACTCAAAAGTCTTACCAAAATCAGGAGTTGGAGAAGCGGCACATTTGTGAGCTTCTCTTTCAAAAGGTTAAATGATTGTTCTTGTGCAGGGCCCCAATGGAAAGGAGCACCCTTCATGGTGAGCTCATTTAATGGTGTGGTAATGGTACTGAAATCCTTGACGAAGCATAGATAAAATCGGCAAGGCCATGAAAATTTTGCAGTTGTGTGACCGTGTTAGAGTTGACCAACTCTGTATAACCTTGATCTTGGCTTGATCAACTTCAATGCCATGTGGAGTAACAACACAGCCAAGAAACAATACTCAATCAGTGCAAAAGGTGCACTTATCAAGGTTACCAAATAAACATGCATCACATAGAGCATTAAAAATAACATGTAAATGATCAAGACGTTCCTTAAGTGAAAGCACGCAAAACTTCATTAATCAACCCCATAAAAGTACTAGGTGCATTAGTTAAACCGAAAGGCATCACTAACCACTCTTATAAATGGAACTTAATTTTGAATGCTATTTTCCATTCATCTCCTATTTCATATGAATTTGGTGGTATCCACTACGCAAGTCAACTTTAAAAAATACAGAAGAGCCACTTAATTCAGCAAGCATGTCGTCTAACGTAGGAATAGGATGAGATATCTAATGGTAATATTATTGATAGCTTTACAATCAACACACATACGCCATGATCTATCTTTCTTTAGAACCAAAAGTACAGAACATCACATGGATTGAGGCACTCATGTATGTACCTTTTGTCAAGCAAGTCTTACACTTGACACTCAATCTCCTTAGTCTCCTTCGGTTGGTACGGTATGGCGCGGTTGGGTAGGAAAACTCCTAGGATCAAGTCAATCTAATGTTCAATGCCCCTAATTGGAGATAGCCCAGTGGTACCTCACTTGGAAATATATCGCTATACTCCGCAAAGGTTAGCAACAACAATAGGCAAAGAAGGAGGCATATCCTCAAATGCTTTGCACACTAAAGCATAGCAAACAGTAATGCCCAATGTTTACCTCACTAATATCAGACTTTGTAGCTAACAAAACAGAACATTTCAATTTAATTTCACCTCTCTTAGCACTAGGTTCCTTCTTCTTATGCAGTGCAAGCTTAGCTACAATCTAATTTTCACTTTTGCTACTCTCCTTTTCTCTATGAGCTCTTTCTAATTCATCTTTTAAAATTGCCTCTTAAGACATGGGCAGCAAACTGATTTTCTTTTCTTTAGACATGAGAGTATATTGGTTAGTCCTACATGATGCATAGTATCTTTATCATATCATCATGGTCTATTTAATAGTTATGAATATGCTTTCATAGGCACGATACCGCAATCAGTATAATTATGATATGAATCAATAGAAAAATAAACTCTTACGATGCGAGTTACCTTCAACTTACCACATGAATTAAACCATTGAATGTAGTAAGGACGAGGGTGCTGTTGTGTTGTCAAAGCAAGCTTTTCAACCATATTAATACTAGCCAAATTGTTGCAACTTCCTCCATCAATAATCACTTGACAAGAATACTCATGGATCACAATTTTTGTTTGAAACAGACTGTGGCGTTGATTCTGTTCGGCACGCTCCATTTGAGCACTAAGGACATGTTTTACAATTATGCCCAAAAACTTATTACTTGCTTTAGCTCCAAAACATTCTTCATTATGTTCAGATTCATCTTGTTCACTTGCAAGGTTAGTTACAAGTAATGTATGCTCTTCATCAATATCACTAGTGGAAGTGTACTTACCATCTTCTCTCACAATGAGATCTTACTGACTTGGACAAATTGTGCATGGAGTGCATGAACCCTTTACACTTGTGACATCGGATGTCCCTTATATATCCAGTGGAAGTTTGAATAGTTGTCGCCTTGCTTACTTCGGTGCACGTGGGGGCATGGTAGTAGAAGTAAAGTGCCCTCAGATTGGTGTAGATAGAAGGGGCACCCTCGCTATTTTGGCACTTTGTTTAGAGGAAAAAGAGCCCCAAAATGACTCCTTATTCTCATGTGTTTTCCCTGTACTTTTCTTTCAGCTTTGCAAATAAGATGAAACAAATGGGTAATAGAATTGTATTCCTTATAATCAAGTACGTCCTGATTTTCCCGGTTAAGCCCTCTGAAAATTCTAGCTATTTTAGATTCATCGATTCGCTAAACTGTAATGCAATAAATGAATTTGTAATTCTTTATAGTATTCCTCTGCTGACCTATTGCCTTGTTTCTAGCATTGTAATTCATTTAACATATCACATGAAAAGTATGAAGCCACAAATCTAGCTCTCATGACTCTTTTTAAAGCATCCCAAGTTCTAGGTATATGGTGTTCATTACAGCACAATTCATTCCACCAAATAGATGAAAAATCAGTGAACTCACTAGTAGCAGCCCTAACCCTTTTATTTCTAGAAAATTCATGGCATGCCAATTTTGGTCTACGACTCTTATGTGAGATAAGTATCATGATCATAATTACCAGTAAAAGAAGTCATAGTGAATTTAATTTTACCAAGTGCATCATTACAATCACGTACCTCATGTGGTGGGTCTCTTCTCATAACTTATCGATTTGTTGCCGATGATCACGATCATTGTTGGGATTGAAACCACCCTTGGACTCCGTGATCGAATGTATGGGCTCTCTTTATCTTCTACCTCATCGCCCATGAGCGAGCAACGGATGGGTCATGACATAGTGGTGCAGCGCTAGCAGCAGCAGGAGGCGACACTGGGGTGGAGCTCTCTATTTGCTCTACACATGTAGCAATCACAACAAGATCAGCATTGGTGCGATCTAGATCCCCTCAAGATGAGCTAGAGTCCTCAAAATGCCCCGATTGTTGACTTAGCAAGCATTTAAAGTGTTGCACGATTCCCTTCGTGCGAGGTGTGAGAGGTGTTTCCTCCTCAATGTTAGACTTGTTGTTCTCCCCTAGTCACCCGGATCCTACCATTGTCAGTATCAACAAGAAAAATCCCTATCAATTACTAGACTCTGGAGGTTACACATCACACACGCTCAAGCTCTTACCAAGCTCTTGCAAATTCTTATGAAAACAAACAGTGGTCCAACTGATGAATGGTTCGTGATAAGCGTCGCAACAGTGATGAGCATAGTGATTGCAAGGCTACGGTACTTGTTCAGTTAGTGGAGCTTGGACAGGCAAAATATATGTAGCAAAGGAAAAGAAAAATTCAAATTCAGAAATTGCAAAGTTAAAAAGCAGTTCAAAGTACCAGCCACAGTTTATTGTACCTACACTAGAACTTGGCGCTAGCTAGAGCAAGCCAAAGGAAGAACACAAAGAACGAGTGCACATGCAAAGATCAGTGTGATCGAATAAAAGCAAAGGAAAATATCACAATAGATGCTAGGAGAGATGCTAGCCAACTACTCAAACTTCTATCTATAGCACACAAGATTGTTCACATGATGTAGAGCACACAAAACAATATAACGTGTAATGTATAAAGCCCACAAAAGATGAAACAAAGAAAATTTATATGGCTTATATATACTCATTTGAAAGGTTTCATGAGATCTATAACTTAGAGTTGAGGAAAACCCCAAATTTTAAAGGAAGACCAAAAGAATTGGTAAAACAGAAATTGAACACTTCATGACACAAATTCAGAGTTAAACATGGCCGATTTTGGGGTCTTAGGGGATCGAGCTCATTATTAGCTTTTTAACGAGTATAAAAACGTCAAAAACGGACACCGTATGCAAAACTTATGCCTAGTTTACTGAAGGTGTCTTAGAAACGGAATCCTACTTGGACTCGAAACCGACCTGGGTTCAAACTTGAAACTTCTATATCTTTCAAACTTGTGGGCCAAACTTGCTCAAGTTTTGTATGGGAGCTTATGGCTATATGTAGAAGGGCTCCACGAATTTTCATTAGTTTTGGTGAAAGTTTGATGCACTTTTCGATTTTTAGGAAGGTGGACACTTTCCTTTCTCTTTTTTCCCCTCTTTTTGTTTCTCTCTTTAACCCAAAACCAACTTTTCCTTTATTTTTCTTTTTCTTTTTCTTTTCCTTTTCCTAGATGGACCCAAAAACAATAGGCTCTAGGGTTTGTGGCTAAAGCCAAACCGGCAAAGAAATCGACGGCTTATGTGGCAAGGTTCTAGTGGTGGCAAGGAATGGTGATAGCAAAATGGAAGTGAAATTACTCACACTAGAACCAATCTAGATGAAGACCAGCAACCTAGACATGACGATGCAAGGCACAAGATGGTTCAGGGGTGAATTTTTTTGTTTTGGACTCTAGGATGCAAAAAGTCTACAACTATGGGTACTAATTTATCACTAAACAACGGAAGGTCTGATACCACTTGATGAGCTTTTGTTGTTCTGATCTTTCGATGGGAAGGATAAATTTTGATTGGATAATTATCAACTCTCATGATCTAGAATAAACAAGAATGAAGTAACAAGCAATCTGAATTACAAATATATGATTGAATTCAAAAGATGTGATTCCGCAGATGTTCTTTATGGTTAGTCTAGTCGACACAAGTGAAGAACAAGAGTTTTTACAATGGAAAACTAAGCAAACGAAATCCATTGAACCCTAAGGGTTGCGGCCACTATGTATAGGAGAAAGAGGGGAAGGGGAGGGGCGATGGTGCTATTCACACATGAATAGTAACAATGTGAATAGTACGGGCTGCATAGGGTTACAAAGCCCATGGACCCAAGTGGACCGAGCAACAGTGTCTGAGCATTTTGGTAATTGTGATGTGCCCAGAAGGAATTTGGAGTTGGGACTAGATCCGTTTGTAAGAGGATGAGATAATCTTTTAATCAAGTACTTGTGGAGCTCAAACGAAGTCTGTAGGTGAAATTTATGCTTGTTTGAATTTAGTACTGTCTCTAGAGGCTGAATTGAATTGCAAATGCTTTCCTTTATGATAAGCTCCTAAGCTTCGTTAAAAGAACATCATATGCATTACGTAGCAGCACATTCTTATCAAAAAAATTTGCTTCTAGAATCGGTTACATGATAGCTCAATTGACGTGTGCGAGCTCTTGTGATTGGACCTTGCAAGTGCATAGGTTCAGATCTATTGGTTGTATGTATGGAAGTGATGTCCTCATCAACGCACTCACGCATGTAACACGCTACACACCAAGGGAGGCAGTAGGATTACAACTTTGACATTTTGGGGTAGTTTACTGATGTGATGCGTGGGACCCAGGAGGCAGGAGGATGCACTCACGAATGCTAGAACATAGCTCATCGCGCGCTGAGCGATGCGCTCAACTCGAAGCTATAACGACTACTAGTTCTAGTGATAGTTTTTGGTCTGTGGAGTGTGGACAGTGGACTGGATTGCCTGACGCCTAGATTGGACTGATGCAGGCCATACGGCGAGTCCAAAGGAATTTGTGTGCTCATGTGGGCTTCTTGGTTTGTTGGGTGGGGTGGAAGCTGTCGGGTGCATAGTGTTTTGGGTTGGGGTGCACAGATGGTGCATATGGGCTGATTAGTGCTGAAAATTTCCTTGGACCCAGGTCCTGTGACAGTGGGGGGCCTATTTGGCTCTTCCCTTGGCTATATAACCAACTACATGACTTAACCCTATGTGCTAAATTTTGTTTTCCCTCTAGTATCAACCACCTACTTATCTCTAAAGTGTGTCCCACAGTTAAGCAAAATATCACACACCCCTCCACCTTGCACATACTCTCTCTCCCACAGTCCCAACAATTGGCTTGAGGCTTGCGAGCCGGCTCACCAGAACGAGCTCGAGCCGGCTCGCTCGGCTCGTAATAATTCAAGCCAAGCCGAGCCCAGCGCCCAGCTCGTGAGAAAATGAGCCGAGCTCGAGCCGCCGTTGGCTCGTCGCGAGCTCGGTCCGAGTCGGCCCGATGATGCCGCAGCCGCCCAGCCGGCCGAGGCGATCGATTACATCGATGCGATCGCGACCGCGCGAGTCGGTGGCCAACCCTAACCTCGGCCCTTCCGTCGGGCGGCACTCCCGGGCGCGCAGCCGCATCCGCCCCGATCGGCGATCGCCATCCTTCCCACGCCACGCGCTCGCCGCCGCCGCCGTCCTTCCCGATCCCGATCCCTTCCTTCCCCGCGCGCCGCCGTCCATCCCCGATCCCTTGCTTCCCCCACGCGCGCGGTCGGTGTCCTTCCCCAATCCCCATCCTCCCCGAGTCCAACCCCCTCTATTCCCGATCCACAATGCGGCCTCCTCCAACCGACGCGCATGGGCCGCGAACGGAGCCTGGAATCTCGTGCTCGAGGGAAGAAGGCGGCCACCGTCGAGGCCTCCCCGTTGGCAATAGGGGGCGGGCCTGCACGGTCTGCACCGCCTCCTGACATCGCCAAACCAGCAGCATAGGTGAGTACCAGTTATGTGTTGATCATCTTTTCGCCCTAATACTGAGTTCATGCTAATACTGAGGATTAGGGTTAGGGTGAGGAATGAGGATGTGATGTCGACCTAATACTGATACTAAATGATGCTAGATTGGTTCATGCTATCACTAAATGATTTATTTGAAAGGTGATTAGTTTCTGGTTGATTTTGTATAGGGCCTTCAACCGAAAGTGAAACGAGAGTAACTTGTATAGATGTCCTCAGTTTTGTAACTAAGGCTGTTCATGTGGAAATACTTAAGTGCAAATCCATTCTTTTGAAATGAAATGCTCTGTTAAGGGAAAATATTGGTTCGCGCTTTTGATTTGTTAGCAATGTGCAACATATATTGTCATTTTATTGTGTTGGGGAGTGTTGGATTTTTGCCTGTTTATTAAATCTAAAGTGTGATTATAAACTAATCAGTATCTTCTACAATGGGCCTTGATGCATTTCTATATACATTATTTCATCATTTGAAGAATAAAATAGTGAGCAAAAATTTCAACTCATGTCTGCTAGTTTATGTTGTAGAATTGTTTGGGTGCATTAGATGGAACACAGATAAAGGTAACCGCCCCAACTAAGCTAAAAGGGAGGGATAAGTCAAGAAAACGAGATATTGTGACAAATGTGTGGAGTGTTTATGCACCTGACATGCACTTTCAATCTTGAAATATAGCAGTGCTATGCCTACTATTTGCTATTCCTGATTCTTGGGGCTAACATTTTACAATGTTTTATTGCAGTCATCGAGTGAGGATGTGGATTGGGAGGCTTTGGGTGGTGATGTTCATGGTGGTGTACCATCTGATGAGAACATGGATGATATTGATGTGGACTCTTCAAGTTCAAATGGTGCTGAAGAAGCCACTGTGGCATTGACAATAGAAGAGGTGCAGTGTCTTAGAAGAGGAGGCAAAAGGAGGAAAAGATCTCCAAAGGCAACTGGTAGACGTAAACAGAGATCAGATTGTTGGAAGATCTTCAAGGTGGTGAATGTTCCATCGAAGACAAAGAAAGGAGAGGTTGATACAAAGGCAAAATGTAGGTTCTACTACAAGCTCATGTCTTACAAACAAGGGGGTGCAACTTCACATCTTATGAGGCATATACTGAAGTGCACGCCATATATGAACAAGGTGGCTAAGATGAAAGCTCATGCGAAACTGAACTTCGGTCCTGCCATGGGAGGTGAGACTGGTTTATCTTTTGTTTCTACTATGGAATATGATGAAGATGAAACTCGTCGAATTATTGCTAAGATGATAATTTCTATGAGTATCCCTTTAGGATGGTCAAGCATACTTGGTTTAATATTTTGATGAGATATTTAAATGCATTATATCAGTTCATTGGTCGAAAGACAATAAGAAATGAATGCATCAAGATTTATGAATCAGAGAGAGAAGTTCTTAGAAAAAGTCTCAGAAGTGTGTCACATATTAGTTTAACTTGTGATTTGTGGACCTCAAACCAAAACATTTGCTATATGAGTTTGGTGGCACATTATATAGATAAAAATTGGGTTATGCAATGTCATGTGCTGAACTTTATTGAGTTGAATCCTCCACACACTGGGGTTGTCATAGCTCAGGCTATTTTTGATTGCGTTGTTGAATGGAAGATAGAGGATAAGATTATCACACTTACTCTTGATAATGCTTCCTCGAATACTGCTGCTGTACGTAGTTTAATGGCCAAGTTTGCTGCTAGAGGATCAGCTCGGTTCATTGCCAAGTATTTTCATGTTCGATGTTGTGCTCATATAGTCAATTTAGTTGTTAATGATGGCATACAACCATTAGAACCTTTGATTAACAAGCTCAGGGAAACAATAAAGTATATAAAGAAGTCTCCATCTTGTATGCACAAACTTTTACAAATCTGCTCATCGCTTGCTTTGCAAATTGGCCCTGGATTGAGCCTTGATGTGTCTACACGATGGAGTTCTACCTACAAAATGTTTTCAGTATGTATTGCTTATAAGGATGCTTTAGTGTGTTATGCTGATACGGATGCAAATTATCAATGGCAACCATCGGGCGAAGATTGGTTATTGTATGAAACAATTGCACCAATATTGCAGTCCTTATCTGAAGTGACTACTGCATTTTTTGGATCAACTTATCCAATGGCAAATATTTTTTATCCTCATATAGTTAATGTCAAGATTGCATTAAGAGCCGCAATTACTTCTGGAGATGAGTATTTGAAGAAAATGGCTGTTGCAATGTTGGATAAGTTTGACAAGTATTGGGAAGAAAAGAACAATGTCATGGTCCTTGCTACTATTCTTGATCCCAGGCTTAAGATGAGGTTCATTAGTTGGTGCTTTAACCAAATGTATGAACCCTCAAAAGCTGCAAAAGAGCTTGATGATGTGAAGGTTGAATTGGAAGATTTGTATTCACAGTTTGAGATGGATCATCGGCACAACAGAATGGGCAACAGAGGTGAAGCAACCTCCTCTTCAGCTATGGGTACAAGCACTCATTATCATCGGGCCTCATCTCAATTTCAGTCATTCTTGCGTTCCACTTCTACCGAGCCTTCAAAGTCAAAGTTACTCATCTACTTAGATGAAATAAATGAGAGTTTAGATAACAAGGACTTTAAATTGCTCGCGTGGTGGAATTTGAATGCACATAGATTTCCAGTTGTGTCGAATATGGCTAAGAATTTCTTGACTGTACCAGCTACCAATGTATCTTCAGAATCAACATTCAGTGCTGGAGGTAGAGTACTAGATGACTATCAGAGTTCTTTACGTCTGGCTATGGTTCAACATTTGGTTTGTGCCTCTAGCTGGATCAGAGGTACACATGATGACAGGAGACCTCCTATAGTTGTGGTAGGTTCATCGTACTGCAATATTTGTCTATTTTGTTATAGCTTATGTTATAACTAACTTGAATATTTTGCATCTTTTCAGGAAGAATATGAAGAGGACGATGTTCAAACCATTCCATTTCCTAAAAGCGTCGTAGAGAGCAGCTAGTGTGCGGTAATGCTTCCACTAATTTTATCCTCTTCTTTCTGGTACCTTATTCATTGCTGATTCTATATTTCTATTCTACTGCTGTGAACTGCTGCTGAAGTGCTGTGTATGTACAGCTGTGAGCTGTTGCTGCATTCTGATCAACTGCTGCTGCTGCTCCCTTCTGATCAGCTGTTGTGAAGCCTGTGATCTGCTGCTTCAATTTGAATTGATGTAAAATGAACTTGTGAACTGCTGCTGCTCCCTGGTGCCTGCTATAAAATGTGAACTTGTGAGTTGTGAACTGGTAGTGCTTTTTGTGAACTTCAACTGCTAAACTGCTGCCTGTCAAGTTGTTGTCTCGTAGTCCGCTGCATCGTGGAATTTGTGAATCGATGTTATTCGCTGTTGCTAGCCTGCTACATTCTAATTTGTGAACTACTTCTGTGTTGTCAAGAACTACTGCTGTGCTGCCTGCTGTCTACTGCTCCTGCTGTTTAATGTTGTGAAACATGTGAATTTTGCTGCTTGCTGGTGAATTCTGCATTTCTGCTGCTTGCTTGCGAATTCTGCTCTCTGCGAGCTGATCTGGCTCGTTCTGGCTCGCGAGCCGGCTCGAGCCACTGTTTGAGCCGAGCCGAGCCTGTGAGTCGAGCCGAGCCTACTGTTCACCCGAGCCCAACCGAGCTTGGCTCGAGCCAGCTCGGCTCAGTTCGTTTCCACCCCTGGTCCCACTCAATATTTTTTTTCAAATTTGGCACTCGAATATTTGTTTTTGTAAAAATAGCCCCATCCTTGAGTTCGGTAGGTGCGGTAGATAACACATATCACCTACCGTGACACCAAAGCTCGGCAGGGTGTTCAGTGTGTGGTAGGCTAGGCAACAGCGGTAGGCGATAGGACCATGCGACAACTGCCTGGGCTCACAGCACTACCGAACTCCCCTGGCTCGGTAGGTGCTACAGAGCAGCACAGGCTCGATAGCACCTAGCCCCCGCACGACATGTTTAGTTTTTTAATACAGTGAATACTCATGCTTTCATACACATAAAAAATCATATTATCTGAACATGTTGGCTCGACATTGTAGGGATTTGGCTTCCTGGTCCATGCCGTCGGCTCTGCATGCATGGTCGTCTGACGTGCCTCTGCTCTCTCAGCTTTGCCATGCACTCAGTAGCACTTTATTTATTTGTTTAAGAATTTATAGGGTGGCCAAATTTGTTTGTTTGGTACATTCCATTTTTCAAATCAGGGTAGAAATTTTGTAGGAAGGTGCAAGGAGAAGTTGGAGGGGCAGATGAACCACCATCATGAACTCCCTGTGTTAAGTAATAGAGATATATTATTGTAAAACATTATCATAATGGACTATTTGCAGCCTGCATCACACTTCGTAATGAAGGTGCGAATTACATGGTGCATAGGGTTTGGCTACGTGTGTTTCTTTGCCTTACTACTCGTACGATACAAATGTCAACATGCACGAATCGTTAACCCCAACTACAGCTAAGATACATATGTGCCTTTTGGAAGTCATGCTTGCAGTCATTGATCGTATACATTTGGATCCATATGTGCCTTTCCAGTCTTTTCTTTGCGGGTTTTAGCCCTCACGACCCACGCTCAGTACTTAGCTTTCACAACTTGTGTAGGTTTATTATAGTCAAAAATAATCTGGCATTTAGTGAGGGCATCAGGCACCATCGGCTTCTTTCCCTTGCACTCCACCACCGTGGCCTTTTTCTTGTCATCCGGGGTGTAAGGTTTCCAACGTGTGAATCTCTCTAGCATCACTAGGTAGTTGAGCATGTGTTTCTACTCGACAAATGCCCTGTCATACATCTCCAAACCATCGATCTATTGGAAGAAGTAGCAACGCTTTGTGGTCTATTGTCATGCATGGAGTAGGTTAGCAATGTGCGAAATGAAACATGCAATGTGACTTGTCAATATGTGACATTCGCTTACAAGAAGTTCACTGCATGTGTTGTGTGCCTCGGCGGTAGTGGCTAGGCAAGTGGACTGAATGATATGTGCTGGATTACTGTAGTCACACTGCAGCCACGAAAACTCCTATGACACGGGTGTATCATTGCAAGAATTATCAGGGTAAGATCCCTTCTTCTTCACCACCCACTTTCAGTTGCGAAGCATCTCTCCATAGTTCAACATCCATAATTGCTATGCAGTGATGTCTTCTACCTGTGCTCTCTTCTCCCTCTCCTCTTTCCCTATTTTGGAGATTAGCTCGAGTGGAGTCTTGGATCTAATCATGGATGCCGCCGACTTTATAGGCGATCATCATGCAATCGCTCAGAGTAACGGTGGTACGTGTTGTCATTTCACTACAGAAAGCTGGTGTGCGATGTCTAATCAATAAGAAAAATTGTTAGGAAAAGTTGGTACGTGTTGTTAACTCGTTAAAAAACCGCTTCACATTGTCAAATCACATGGAAATGGTGATGTGTGCTGTCAACTCGTTGAGAAAACTGATGCATGCTGTGATCTCGTAGCAACAAGCTGCCGCATGTTGAGAACTCAATCAATGCCAAAAAGCTGGTACGTGTTGTCAAATCACTAGGAAAAGCTGCTGCATGCTGTGAACTCACTGAGAAAAGCTATCGTGTGCTATAAAATCACTGAGGACCATACCATTGCAGAATTGCACTACACACATCGACAAATTCCATATCATATTGTATAACGGGGACAAAACATTAACAAGTATATAATTAGATTTGACACTTAGAGTGCAAAGGCAGGGTAAGTAGAACAACTTTTTGACATGCTCAGCGCGAGTGCTGAGACCAAACGTAGTATCAAGTCAAGGGTTGTCCCCTGCCCATTTCCTCTAGTGGTGAAGCTAGTCCTCAGGAGAAGTCATCCTATCTGGAGAGCATCGTACGTCGCACAAGTCGTATTGCGGTGGTGGCCGAGTAGGAACCGATGTACTGCATAATTAATCGACACCAATCTCTTGAGTGCTGAACATCTACCATACCTAGTCCTCCACGTAATTGCTGGCGTCCTATAGAGGAAAACACGTGTCCTTATACTAACGGAAGGTGAAAACACAGTGCGAACTCTAGTTTTGAATGGACGAGCCTACGTCATGTGCTCGATGAAGAATGACCAGCAGCCCATGCTCAGAACTTTGGCCTCGAGACCTACACATTCATACTGTTCGGTTAGCTCAAGGAAGATGAATCATGAACCGGCAATGAAACTCATAATTGTAAGCACTGGTATCATGTGTTGCGTGGATGATGAACTTCCATGGTACTCTGGTCCATGATAGCCCGCTATAACGAAGCTCGATGCCACGTAATCTACACTGTACTAGTGGACCGTGTAGCCATCATATGTCCTATCATACCACTCATCACGCTACCAGAGGGTAGGTGCGTATGTGCTGTATTGCACCTCGCAGTCTCGGACATGTGAGTCGATGCCACTGCCTAGGGTATCGTGTGTCTTGAGATGTCTCCGTGACAAAGACGGATATGTTGTTCTCCATCGCCCCCTAGGCGAGGGAGGTCTGGGTTGGGCTACCTCCACAATGAAGACGAAGTAGAGCAGTGTTAGCGCGAACGGCCTACACAAAGACAGCATATACGAAGAACAACAAAAATAAGGTATCATGCTGATTGCAACAAAATATGAAAATTTCAAACCTTAGCAGTGCACAGCATAGGCTACGAGTGGCTGAGGCTAGGGCGGTACACTGATGAACTAGGATGTGTGGAGAAAGCTATGGACGGACGATGGTGTGGCTTGTCGCCCCCGGCATAAACATGTTGCTAGGATGGCCGATGCATGTTTGGCGTCCTCATACATATTGTGGACCGACCCTACCAGGCGTTTGATTGTGTTTGAGTTTCCACGACACAGTGCGACACCACACCTAGACACGATGCGACGACGCTGGTCAAATTGCAATGATGGACGAAACAGATTAATTGTGTATGCATGAACAATAAGATACAAATACGAACTTGAAGTCTTTTACTCTCTTGTCATGTTGTACCACATGGTGTCGGTCCGGGCCTAGTCGATATGCGTGGCCTACGTCGGGGGCTACATAAGGAGCCATGTTAGTCTGCAACAGGTCCACGCCATGTGCCACTGCAAGTACACGAGGGTACATGTCTAGGTCATATGGTCATCGCTCCAGCTTGACCTCCGTCCTTGCTGACTGCTCCCAGGCTATGGTCCACGGCGCATGTGTTGCCCTCCAGTCACCACTCTATTATCCATTATTTGTTTGTCTACGAAAAAAAGTGAAATCTCCAGCCGAATAAAATGGGAATCATGTGTCGCGTCAAGTTGTTCCGGTCAGCCACACGAGATTCTCCCTCTGTCGTGCTAGCCAACTCAATCGAGCCCCCTCCCCACGCATTGTTGAATTATGTGGGCCAAGCCCATACAATAAGAATAATTCCTAAATTAAATCTCAAAGGCCCACTCATGCAAAGGAGGCTTGCATGTGAACTTTAGTACCATATTGCTAGTTCTAGGAGAAGAAGACCACCTTAAAAGGGATGGTGCAATCCTAGCCACTTGAGGCATGTGTGGGAGAGAACTAGAGGATCACACGCGCGCGCCGCCGCCTCGTCTCGGGCGGGCGGGCCGGGGGCGGCGCGGCGCACGGCACTGCGTGAATGGTCCACCAAAATCGGCTCAGTGCTTTGCAGACGCGCTTCCTTTGCAGTTTTGTTTTGAGTGGTGGTGAATCCGGATCGTTACGCGTGACTAATCCGCTTGATTACGAGTTATGGAGAACGTGCAGCGCCTTGATCACGCGCCCTGCTTTTTCTATAAATACCGAGTCGCCGCCTCCATACGTAAGATGCGAATCAATCTAGGTTTTGCCTCCTCCATTGTGCTGCGCCGTCCCACGTAGTCTACTCCGCCCCGTCACGGCGTGCATGTGCGTTCGGGAAAGCAGTCTCGGGAACCGCCGCCAAATCCTGCACCGGGAGAGGGTGAATAAGGTTTTGGGAAGCGCTCGCGCGATCGCTGCTGTAGCTCGCTCGTCTTCCTCATCGCTTGGCTTCGCGAATCGTCATCGACCTCGTGTCATCCACACCGCGCTCGCAGCGCCAACATCGCAAACCGATCGTAATGTAATCATCGGCACGTAATATCATCATTCTCTCGATTAGATCTGTTCATGTATAGTTTCTGGTTTACATGTCTAGATCTTTTATGCCCGTGATGGTTCTCGTTATTTTGCGTGCATGATGTCATGATTTATTTATGGAATAAATTGAACCTACATGTGCTTATATTTTCAACAATCCAAAACCTTATTGTAGGCAATCGTGGTTTTACTATGGCTGGATTTGCTGATGCACTAAGGCCGGATAAGTTCTCCGTGTGCACTTTAAGATATGGCGATCAAGGTCACTCGTGGCTTATCGCTATGAATGTATTCGGGTTAGTAATGGCAAGCTGAAGGTGTTCTTGATGCTGAAAAGCGAAAGAATTCGAGACCGCCACTACTACTCTTTGTTGGATGCATTCTTAGTGTTCTTGCCGATCGTCTGGCGAGGTGTATATGCACATGACAGACGCTTGAAGGAGTTATGGGATGCATCGAATTCCAAATACGGTGCTACCGATGCCAGCAATAACATGTATGTCATGGAGCAATTTCATGACTGCAAGATGGTTGATAACCGTTCTGTAGTAGATCAGGCTCATGAGATACAGGCCATTGCCAAGGAACTCGAACTCCTGAAGTGTGCCTTACCCGACAAGTTTGTGGTGGATGTATTATTGCGAAATTACCTTCTTCATGGAGGAATTTTGGAACAAGACTCAAACACAAGAGACAAGAGTACTGTTGAGAGTCTGATTGGGTCTCTTGAAATTGAGGAGAAAGCTCGGAAAAGGACGTTGTGTCTAAGGGTGATGGAGGGCAGTCTAGTGCCAATGTGGTACAGAAACCCTCAAGCAAGAACAAAGGGAAATTTGTGAAAGCCCAACAGACAACCAACTTCAAGAAGAAGAAGAAGAACAACAATCGAATGATAGAACTTGCTTTGTGTGCGGTGAGCCTGGTCACATGGCCAAGAAGTGCCCACAACGCAAAGGAAAGAAGGCACCAGAGGATGACTTCTAAGTCCACAACGTGACCATTGGCAAGACCGAGATGGGACTGGTATGGTAATTTACCCATCGTTCTTTCGTTAGTCAATCTACCAATTGGTGGATTGATACAGAGCTAATGTACATGTGTGTGCTGATATTTCGTTGTTTTCCTCTTATCGTCGCCCGATTCCTCCGCCCTAATGGGGAATGGGTCACATGCTATTGTTCATGGTGTTGGCACGGTAGATCTGAAGTTTACTTCGGGAAAGATCGTGCACCAAGAACGCAGCATGTCCCTTCTATAGACAAGAATCTCGTTAGTGGCTCCCGCTTATGTAGAGACGGGCTTAAGTTGGTATTTGAGTCTAATAAAGTAGTCGTGTCTAAACATGGATATTTTATTGGTAAAGGCTATGAGTGCGGAGGCTTGTTCCGCTTTTCCCTTTAGATTTCTGCAATAAGACCGTGAACCATATTTGTGGCGGTGTGGATGATGAGGCTAACGCTTGGCACTCACGCCTATGCCATATTAATTTTGGTTTGATGTCTCGCTTTCCAAAGATGAATTTAATTCCAAACGCTTCCATCACCAAAGGTTCTAAATGCCATAGCTGTGTGCAATCAAAGCAACCTCGTAAGCCTCACAAGGTCGCGAGGAGAGAAACTTGGCACCACTAGAACTCCCGCATTCAGATCTTTCGAGATGAATGGCGTGTTGACGAAGGGTGGAAAACGATATTTCATGACATTGATTGATGATGCAACTAGATTCTGTTATGTGTATTTATTGAAAATGAAAGATGAGGCTTTAGACTATTTTAAAATCTATAAGGCAGAAGTTGAAAACCAATTAAATAGAAAGATAAAAAGACTTAGGTCAGATCGTGGTGGAGAGTATTTCTCAAACGAATTTGACTTATTTTGTGAGGAACATGGCATTATACATGAGAGGACGTCTCCTTATTCTCCCGAGTCAAATGGGATTGCCGAAAGGAAAAATCGCACGTTGATCGACTTGGTGAATGCCATGTTAGACATCGCGCGCATCTAAGGCATGGTGGGGAGGCTTTGCTAACGCGTCTAATCATGTATTAAATAGAGTTCCTAACAAGAATAAGGACAAAACACCATACGAGGTATGGATTGGGAGAAAACCATCACTTTCTTACTTGCGTACATGGGGGTGCTTAGTGAAAGTTAATGTGCTAATAACTAAGAAACGCAAGCTTGGACCTAAAACTGTGGACTGTGTCTTTCTGGGATATGCTAATCATAGCATTGCTTATAGATTTTTGATAGTTAAATCTGAGGTACCTGACATGCACGTTGGTACAATTATGGAGTCTCGAGATACAACGTTCTTTGAGAATATCTTTCCAATGAAAGATGCACATAACACCACTAATCAACCTTCTGAAATAATTCCCAGTTCATTCACACCTCCTGAACCTTCTGAACATACACATGAACTTGTAAATAAGGAGGATGACAGTGAAGCTCCTAGAAAGAGCAAGAGACAAAGGATAACCAAATCCTTTGGTGATGATTTTACTGTGTACCTTGTGGACGACACTCCCAAGTCTATTTCAGAAGCGTATGCATCTACTGATGCAGACTACTGGAAGGAGGCTATCCGTAGTGAAATGGATTCCATTATCGCTAATGGAACCTGGGAGCTGACAGATAGACCTTATGGGTGCAAACCTGTAGGGTGCAAGTGGGTGTTCAAAAAGAAGCTTAGGCCTGATGGTACCATTGAAAAGTACAAGGCTCGGCTTGTTGCCAAGGGCTATACTCAGAAAGAAGGCGAAGATTTCTTTGACACTTACTCACCTGTTGCTAGACTGACCATAATTCGAGTACTACTTGCTTTGGCTGCCTCACATGGTCTTCTCGTTCATCAAATGGACGTTAAGATAGCTTTTCTTAACGGAGAGCTGGATGAGGAAATTTACATGGAACAGCCTGATGGATTTGTAGTAGAAGGTCAAGAAGGCAAGGTGTTAAAACTGTTGAAATCTTTGTATAGTCTGAAACAAGCCCCTAAGCAGTGGCATGAGAAGTTCCATAGAACACTGACATCTGCAGGCTTTGCTGTCAATGAGGCAGATAAATGTGTATACTATCGCTATGGTGGGGGTGAGGGAGTTATTCTATGCTTGTATGTAGATGATATCCTGATTTTTGGGACAAACATCAATGTGATAAATGAGGTCAAATCATTCTTGTCTCAAAACTTTGATATGAAAGATCTGGGAGTGGCTGATGTTATTCTAAACATTAAATTGGTTAGAGGTGAGGATGGGATTACACTTTTGCAATCTCATTATGTGGAAAAGGTCTTGAGCCGTTTTGGCTTTTCTGACAGCAAACTTTCTCCAACACCTTATGATCCTAGCATGTTACTTCGTAAGAATAAGAAAATTGCTAGGAATCAGCTGGAATATTCTCAGATAATTGGCTCACTTATGTACCTAGCTAGTGCAACAAGGCCAGACATCTCCTTTGCTGTGAGCAAGTTGAGCCGGTTTACATCTAACCTGTGAGATGATCACCGAAGGCGCTTGAGCGAGTGTTGCGCTATCTGAAAGGTACCTCGAACTTTGGACTTCACTATACTGGGTACCCGTCGGTGCTAGAGGGTTATAGTGATTCCAACTGGCGGCCTGCCTTATAGTGATTCCAACTTTCAGAAGCGAAGACGTTATCCTGCAGAACGTTCTTGAAAGAACACACCTATATGAGTCCGACTGTTAGTCGCAGTCTATGGAGATCTTGGGAAAATCTCCTACTAAGCTCATGAAGAGACCAAGGAGTATGACTTATATGCTCCAACCGAGGGGTAGCCTACTGGCGGCCTAGTATCAATTAAGTCTTTAAGTGAAGCTTGCTTGCACCAAACTTGCAATTCAAGGCATAGTCCATTGTTCAAGTTGTGAGTAAGTGTAGCTTGGAGTTCTAGGTGGATGTTCAACCTAATCGTCTCCATCAAACACCGATATATAAACAAGACATTGGAATTCAGGCAAATCTGAGGACTTTGAGATCTGGTGGGGATTGTTGAATTATGTGGGCCAAGCCCATACAATAAGAATAATTCCTAAATTAAATCTCAAAGGCCCACTCATGCAAAGGAGGCTTGCATGTGAACTTTAGTACCATATTGCTAGTTCTAGGAGAAGAAGACCACCTTAAAAGGGATGGTGCACTCCTAGCCACTTGAGGCATGTGTGGGAGAGAACTAGAGGATCACACGCGCACGCTCGCTCGCCTCGTCTCGCTGGGCCGGGATGGGCTGGGCGGGGCGGGGGCGCGGGCGCACGGCACCTGCGTGAATGGTCCACCAAAATCGGCTCAGTGCTTGCAGACGCTTCCTTTGCGTTTTGTTTTGAGTGGCGGTGAATCCGAATCGGTTACGCGTGACTAATCCGTTTCGGTTACGAGTTATGGAGAACGTGCAGGCGTCTTGATCACACGTCCTGTTTTTTCTATAAATACTGAGTCGCCGCCTCCATACAGAAGATGCGAATCAATCTAGGGTTTTTGCCTCCTCCATTGTGCTGCGCCGCCCCACGTAGTCTACTCCGCCCCGTCCGCCGGCGTGCATCGCTCGCTCGAGAGCAGGTCTCCGAACCGCCGCCTTCAAATCCCGCACCGGAGAGGCGAATAAGGTTTTTGGAAGCGCTCTGCGCGATCGCTGCTGTAGCTCGCTTGTCTTCCTCATCGCTTGGCTTCGACGAATCGTCATCGACCTCGTGTCATCCACACCGCGTCGCAGCGCCAACATCGGCAAACCGATCGTAACGTAATCATCTGCACGTAACGGTCATGTTCTTTGTATTAGATCTGCTCATGTATAGTTTCTCGTTTATATGTCTAGATCTTTTATGCCCGTGATGGTTCGTTATTTTGCGTGCATGATGTCATGATTTATTTATGGAATAAATTGAACCTACATGTGCTTATATTTTCAACACGTGTCACGCCACTGTCAAGCTACAAATGCTCGGCAACACACTACAAAACCTGCCTAGCTCAAAGAAGCCGCCATCGAGGCTCGGCAGCTCGGCAAGACGTGGGCCTCGATCGCTCCTGCGCGCTGCACTCGCTCGCGCCGTCGCCTCGCTTGCCACACGTCGAATACCCTACCGAGCTCTAGTAGCATGACAAGTGATAGGTGTCGCCTGTTAAGCTTAGGACGGAGCTATTTTTATAAAAAATGGATATCTAAAAGCTATTTTTTTAAAAAAAAATAGCTGTAGTGCCGAACTCATGAACAATTCCTATTTTTTATTGCTCGGATGTTGGGACCAGGTACCAACTCAAATACCAATTCCATAAAAAAACCTTAGCATTGCCCGCCCCCAATGTTCGGTGCCTACAGCCACAAGCGTGCTCTTGGTACTGGTTCAAAATATCTACATTGACATCCTAGAACCCAACTACCATCGACATTCTACCACGCGTCGAACCAAACAACTCTTACCCTCTCGGGAACGAAGCATCACGCTCGCACAAGATCGAGAATCACACAGTGATGCCGCTGCCGCTTACATGGCTTGAAACGAGCGACAAACCATGAGTAAGTTTCGTGGACCCAGGCGATGGTGATCGGATGGGTTTTTTAGACGGTGCAAATTGTCTCAACAATTGAATTAGATGAGAATAAAGAATAAAAGTAAATTCGTACAAGATAAAACAAAGAAAAGAGATTAGAGATGACTCAAAAGCTTACGATTTTTTACTTAAAATTTTAAATTCTGATTGTTAATGAAAGAGAGTACGGAGAGATATACTCGTGTATAATTTTAACCGATATAAATGAAGTCAGAACAATGTCTACTACGATCGACTTGTATATCTACTACAATCGCTTTGTAGATTTTATCTTAAAATAATATTTATTTAAAAGTTAATTACTCTAGAAAACTAAATTATAAGTAAAAAACTCATCCGATATAAGTAAAACAGCTATAAACAAAAAAAATCACCCAATATGATTGGGACTAGAACCCACACAAGAAAATACAGGGAAATAGGAGGGAACGAAAAGCACAGCCTCATAGGCCGCTGGGGGGGTGGGTGCCAAGTGCCGGACAATAGCGTGGTTTCGCATGTGGGCCCCACCGCATTTGTCTCCGTTTCCCTCTCCGTCGAGAAATTTTTTTTATATCACGGTGGCATAAAGCGGTTTGTGCTACGAACCAATCCAGCGTTGACGAGGGTTTAGTGTAGTACTGTAGCAACCAATAAAAAATTATGTTTTACTGTTTTGAACTGTATCAAATAAATAAAAAATATTTTTCTCGTACCATCTACAGTACAAAACAGTAAAAATATAATTTTCTATTAGTTGCTACAATGACACATATCACATATCAACGCTGAATTAATTTGTGACATAGATTAATTTATGCCACCGTGATATAACAAAATTTCTCCTCTCCGTCCCTCCACTGACACCTCCGCACGGAGCAGATCTACATCGATCTGTACTGCTACCGCTACCACGACGCACCAAAAAGGATTAGCTTAGCTTTGCCTTAACGACTTAACGCTATCCACACAACTCGGTCCCATTATTCCATGCTTCCATTTAAAGCCTCTGGCCCGGGAGGTGACTAGCCAGTGAGTGCTGGAATTGGCCCAGCTACGTGGTGTGTTTTCATTGGAAATTCCAAAGCCAGCCTAGCGTAGGAAGCTTGTCTACTGGTCGTCGAGGACTATCCGATCCGCCGGTTGTAAGCAGTGACGAACGGCTGGTGAGCCGATCGTGCGTGATCATGGACCGACCGGGGTAAAGCCACGGCCGGCTGTACAGGGTTACTATCCGGTCATGGTCATGATAAGATGCACACTGATTATAGTAAGTTATGAGCTGGTCGTAAGTTATCAAACTAGACATAAAAAAGTAAATGAGTTGGACATGAGTGACTAGTGGTGAATAACTATCACTGCCCATTTTGCTAACCGTGTATTTTCTCTTCCTTTGTTTGAACTGGTCAAAAGCTGTTAAATACTGTATAAATATTATTATTTGATTTAAATTAGTAGTTATCAGTAACTTAATTTGGATTAATTACAGCAATTACTAGAGAGTAAATGATTTGTCCTTATAAGGGCCCGAAGATGTACAAACTACAACCAAAGAAGAATTTCTCTATTTCTTTATTACACCGTCTTCCTACTTTAGAAAAAATTGTGCTGTGCTGTTGAGCGGTTGTACCACGTCAGATTTTTTTTTCTCTCGGCGTGCATCGGGAAGAAAGAAGGGTGGCTATTTCTGAACTATTATCGTAGAGATTACCTGTATAGAGTTGCATTGACGTTTCTGGGTAGTACATCCGTACGACTGCTTGACTTCTTTCTTGACATCGTCTACTTCAACGACTAAGTCTACACTGTTTCTTGTTCTTTGTCAAGTTCTACTGTAAGTCGTCAGATGATTATGTTTTAATTCTGTTCTTGCATATATTTTAAAATACAATATATTGTCTGATATTAGTATTGATTTATGTATCACTGGTGATTTATGATTTTGTCTACTAATAAAATCAGAAGTTAAAATATTTCTCAAGATTTCAGCTGTAGGTATACTTTCCAGGAGCCAGTGAAACACTCCTGAGTGAAGCCAAAACTCTCACTAGAAACAAACACAAGGACAGCAAGGAGAAAGGGGCGAGAGAGGATAGTTGGGCAAGCCGAGACAATCTGGTTCTAATGGAAGACATGGGTGTGAGCTTCGATTTCTGCTGGCCGACGCCTCACTTCATCGAGCCCCACGAGCTCGCCGCCGTCGACAGGTAAGCCGGCATGCAGTTCCATCGGAATGCATCATGCGCTCTGCTTCTTAATTGGGAAACAATGGCGTGTGCTTCTCTGTAATTGATGGTTCGTTCTTTTGTGCACGATGATGAGCTCTTCAGACATCAGTAGTTAATCAATCAATCGTTTGATTATATATATATATAGCCTGATTGATTGCTGTAGCAGCATGTACCTGCCGAACGAGGACTCGCTGTCCGGCTTGTACTCTTGCTACGGCGACTCGAGCTCACCGGACGGTGCCAACTCGTGCTCGGCAACGACGACGGCGATGGCGGCGACGGCGGCCGCGAAGGCGGCGAGCAAGAACATAATCATGGAGAGGGATCGGCGCAGGAGGCTCAACGACAAGCTCTACGTCCTCCGCAGCGTCGTGCCCAACATCACCAAGGTGAGCACGCGATTAATCAACAATCCAACATACACCAACTTGCAAATCATTACAAGAAAAAACATGTATGTTTATATGATTGGGTGTTTGTGTGGTGTTAAGATGGACAAGGCGTCCATCATTCGGGACGCCATCGCGTACACCGAGCAGCTGCAGGAGCAGGAGCGGCAGATGCTTGAGGAGATATCCGCCCTCGAATCCGCCACCGCCGTCGTCAAGACGGAGAACGTCGTGCCAGTCGGCGGCGGGGAGGAAGACGGCGTCCCCTTCCCGCAGAGGAAGAAGGCGAGGAGGGCACCCTCCATCTCGTCCATCGACGACGACGCCCTCTGCTCCGCCGCCTCACCTCCGGTCGAAATCCTCGAGGTAATTAGTTGCCTCGTTCGCTAGTTAATAAGATTATCCAATCATTCGGACGGTGAGAAGGTACTATCGAGTCGACACTGTGCAGGTACAGGTGTCGGAGGTAGGGGAGAAGGTGGCAGTGGTGCACGTGAGGTGCGGCAAGGCGAGGGACGCCATGGCCAGGGTGTGCCGGGCGCTCGAGTCGCTGCGCCTCAAGGTCGTCACGGCCAGCATCGCCGCCGTCGCCGGGAGCATCGTCCACACCATGTTCGTCGAGGTAACAATCATCTGGAGTATCATAATCGCCATTGCCACCTCTAATTGCTCCCATCCCTTTCACTCCGTTGCTCCGGTGTCCTTGGGTAACGTCACCGTGATGACCTCACGGTGGTGACGCATGCAAGGTTGGCTCACGGTTAGGGGCTTAGGGCCGTTCCTTTGTGCTTTTCAGGCCGTGCTAGCACATTTACCAGCGGTAGCCTGTTTTTAACTTCAGTTACTATCCGCTAGCAGATTTATCATCCGTAGATTGTTTTTTACTTCGGTTGTTTTTATTATGGGTTATGGTTTAAATATTTAAATTCTGTCTGTTCGTGAGAAGTAGTATACATAGAAAAATAGTCGTATATGATTTTGACCGATACAACTGAGCTTAGTACACTTTTTATTACAATTTTTTTGTTGACCCTACTTTAAAAACATATCATTTAAAGATTAGTTATTGTACACAGTATAAACATAAACCAGCTGGATGTAAAAAAGAACTCGACCTTTATCAGCTAGTAGATTTATGAGCTCCAGCTAAAATAATGGACCTAAATCCAAAGCTGACTTTGACTAGGGAAGCTGTTACTGTTTATGCTTTGATTACTAGGCGCATGCATGTTTTCTCCTTTTGAGTGGTCGGCAGCTGAATTGTTCGGAAGACTTCAAAGTCAGATGGTCTTCGGTCTTCTGTTCTCTGTTCATTTTACGGCTGCTTTGCTTTTGCTTTTGTTGTTGGACGAATCCTTTTTTTAACATGTCTTCCTGGACCGACTTATTGACGAACATGGTGGAGATCCGAAGTGTTTTCTAGGCGACTTGCTTCAAACCTTTTAAGGTCGTCTTGTAGTTAATAATTAAGCCTAACCTAGGCCGGTTTTCACAGAGCTTATTTCGGCCAACCCCACAATATTTACTAGCGTCTCCCATTTGAATATTAAGATATATTTCTTTGTATTGGATATAAGTTATAAGAACACAGGGAAATATTAGATGGAAACCACCCTTTTCATGTAAACTCCATGAAAATTGCATGTAAAAGTTTTCAAAAAATCTAAAGCAATTACCATATGTAGGGGAGATGATATTCTACAACCCTGTAAATTTTAAAGATCAAACTCAATCTCATTGAAAGTTATGAAATTAACAAGCAGCGAATGAAGATTTATCGATAAACAGTAAAAAAAATCACTATTCATGCTGAATTTGTCTTTTTATCTTCCAAATCCGATTGAGTTTGATCTTGAAATTGAACATGTCATTTAATATCATCTTCCCTACGTATGGTAATAGGTGGGTTCTTTTGAACTGTGGTTTATGATTTTTGAATTCTGGCTATTCACGAGAGAGTGTATGAAGAGAAAGACAGTCACATGTGATTTTAGTTGGTATAGCTAAAGTCAGTACAGTGTGTACTACAATCGACTTGTAGACCCACCTTGAAAAAACGTACCATTTAAAAGCTAATTATTGTAGTAAAGGACGAATGCCTAAAGCGGCAAGCCAATTCGAACCCAGTCATTGTTTTTGAGAATCTCTGGAAACTTTCTCTTGTGGTTTCTTCATAGAGTTTACACGAATGAGGTGGTTTCCACCTAATATTTAGCCGAACAGGATGTAAATTAGGCCCTGTTTGGGGGAAGCTATAGTTTTTTTTTCTTCTGAAAAGCTTATTTTGGCTTTCTGTGTTGACAAATGCTAAACAGTAGTTTGGCTTTTGGGGGACCGTTGTCTACTTTAGTTGTGGGTGAAGGTTAAAATGTCTTAAATACCTTCAAAGGTTCTGAAGGCTTGTTTGTGTGCTGATTTAGGGTACATACAGTTGATTTTTTTAGGTTTTCAGAAATATTGATTCAACGATATAATTATACTAAGTTTGAAAAATTGAGCAACATTTGGCAACATTGAAAATCACATAGTGATATATACATTTTCATTCGCAAAGCAACGGTAGCAACAAAAGGTGCAGATCCACTATTACATCCGAAAGGCAAACACTAACAACAATAGATGGTATAGGATCGATGCATACTCCTATGCTCTAGTAGCCATCAAAGAATCGGCAAAGAAATCATGAAGAGCACCCATTTCCCCATCATCCACCAACATGTCATGTCACCAACAAACAACAGATTACTACAACTGAATGAAGTGAAAATAGCATCTTGTACTACCCCAAGTTCATACTAACAACCAATTTACTAATCAACCGCTTGAATGGAAGAGTGAAAATGACTGTACCATCGGTAACTAATTTGCAATACCTCGCTACCAACCTACCAATTGCAAATCCATTCTACCAATAACATAAATTGCATATCCACAGTGCCAATTGCCAATCCATCGTATCATTACCTAGATATGAGAAGGACAAGTTACCTTAGGGTTGGAGGATGAAAAATCGGGACCGGAGGTGGTGAGGGAGGGATGCCGTGTTGTGAAGAGAAGGATGGCCAGGAGGAGCGGGGCATTGTCCGGCGGTATGTGGCGCTGGAGGGCATCGACAATGGGAGGCCGAGCCGACGATGGCTTGCATAGATCGGAGAGAGGAGAAGCTTAGGCCAACGTCCACCATCACGGAAAACCGGCCTCAGGGGCTATGCGAACGGGCTCGAGGGTGTGCCGTTTCACTTCTCACATGAGAAGGCGAACCCCTTCGATTGGAACGGGGCTAGGGTTCCTCAGTTCCCACTACCCTTTTAATTCAGTGGTAGTCTGTGGGTAAGGGCAGTCCTAATGGAAGAAACTGACACGATTTCCATAGCACAAGAAATCATCTATAGAAACTATCTTCCACAGTGGAGGTGTCTTCGAGTAATAATTATTTTCTCTTTCTCTCTCCCAACTCTATCTTCTTCCTCCAATGAGAGTGTGCCACGAGCCCCTAGAAACTGGTGGTTTCTTCCCAATGGCGATTTCATAGTTTCTTGGTGCATTGGGTGGAGTGAAGACCTGATTTCTTCATGAGGAAACCGTTTCTAGGATTTGTGCTATCTTTCATCATTAATTACGTTGCCATGTCAGCATTTTGCCTACGTGGCAAGTCATTTAATGAGGATAGAAACCATCATCAATACACCATTGGAACTGCCCTAAGTAACTTTAACTTACAAGAGTACTCTCATAAATCGGGCCTATAATAAGCTAGGGAAACACTTCCCACCTAGCTTTTGGCTTTTTGTTTTGCTAGTTATATATGGCTTTCGACTTATGCCATACGCCACTTGCAAGCTGACTCTTTTTGGAGGCTTAGGGTGTGTTTGGTTCGTGGACAGAGGTTGCATCGTATATCCTGACTGAGTGGATGCAGGCTGAGTGGAATCGTATTTCAGAAAAAGAAGATGTTTGGTGAGGCTGTATGAGCGGATACAAAAATCGAGATGTTGTTTGGTTGCTCAGATGAGCGGATGCGATCTACCAAACCCGAGAGGTCGACATGTGGGACCGCATAAGATACATCAGATCCACTCATCCAGGATGGCTAGTGAAGCTCATTTTGAGCGTATCCACCCATCCAGGATGAGAGTGTATTTTTGCATCCGCTCATACAGGCTGTATCTGCTCATACAGGCAACCAAACAGACTCTTTCTCATATTATACGGATCCACCCATCCAGGACGAAGGGGATGCAGGCAACCAAACACACCCTTACCTACTTTTCGAAAGCTGAAGATGGCTTTAAGCCCCAAAGCAGGCATCGCTAGATCTTCCTATTAAAAAAATATATTCAGACAAATGGGTATGTGGTAAACAAATGCGATCTATGATGCTATAATTTTGTCAGGTTTCACAAAAATAGGTCTATACGATAGTTTTGTTGATATATAGTGCAGTTATGTCAGAGACCAATAATCAAAGTTGTATAACAGAGACTACATGGAACTAGCCAGTAAACATGTGGAACCCGCATTGCCCTATTGAATTAGGATTATTAGTCGTAAAGTTAGGACGCATGCACGAAATGGAGATAACGGCACATTTTGGAAAAGGACCAACTTTGAATTCCAGCCCTCCGATCTCGTGGATGGATGGTTAGGATACGCCGAGTCCTCCAGCCAAAATCTTTCCATGTGTAACTTGAACTCGTGCCATTTTGTAGTTAGATGAAAAGGTTACTGATGGACAGAAACACTACTCCGTAGAAGCGAAGTCGTAAGATGGAATAGGCTTTTCACACTTCAAAATTCCTTGTCTCCTCGAAGGGCGAGGCTGGAAACTTCGCGTTGGTGACCGGACAAAAATGCCACGTGGCCACCTGTGGGGAATTGGAAAGCGATTGGCACGTGAAGGAAGGGCAAGAAAAGCTTTCATTTAAATTGATTACGAGCGAATTCTTTTAAGATTATAGCTTAACTTTCTACAGTAATTAGTTTTTAAATAAATTATCTTTTTAAGATAAAATCTATAAATTAATTATAGGAGATACTATCTTGATTTTATCTATATTAGTCAAAACTGCACACGAGTATCTCTCTATACTCTCTATTACGAGAAGTCAGAATTCAAAAATTTAATCCAAAATTTACAGTCCAAAAAAACCTACCTATATCTACTCCTATCATTTTCATGCGTCTCGACGCATCTCCATCCGCTGTGTACGAATCACACGTGCTTGAGAAATTCGAATGCAAGCTTAACAGGGACGAAACGACGAATCCTAGCTCTTTCACAACATGGGGCACGCACTTTCAATTTCACCATGAATGAGATGGGGACTTCGGAACACTTCACCTTCAAATTGTTGTTATGTGCTTTGTGAAGAACGAAATGGTGATCTCCTTGAAAAAAAAGGCCGGAGAAATTTAAGGTCTATATCTGTAGGGAATTACGTAGCACATGAAAATTCAAACCGTTCGTTGTTATACAAGATGCCGCAAGTTCGGCACTGAGCGGTTGAGATTGAAATATTAGGGTTGCAGTGAAGTGGGAATTAGGGTTTCTTAGCTAGAGATCGATCGGGATAACTAGATCAAATTGTCTGTCTAACTTGGTGTCAATCTTTTTTAAATTATAAAAAAGTCCAAATCTGTGGGTATATTAATATTAATTTTTTTTCTCACTGAATTTGTTGCATTGCAGACAGAAGGAATGAGTGGTGCTCAGGTGAAGGAGAGAGTCCATGCTGCTCTCGCTCAACTTGATGTGACGAGAAGCTCGCTGAAGTCCATGAGTTACTAGGAAGATTGTTGCAAGCTTGGCATCTCAACCACCTGTGCTTCATCATTTTCATGGCTTTATGGGAGGAGAGGACTATGCCGGCTCACCTTGATGTTATAGTTTTTCCTATAACGCGACAGCAATTGTAATTATGGGGGGCCCCAAGAAATAGACTCTGTGTTCGCACTTGATGTAATCGTGTATCCAAATTACTATGGCATGCCATAGTAACGAAGATTTTTCTGCATTATCAATCTAAAAGTTTGCTTTGCTAAATTAGTATGGCATGCCATAGTAACATGAATGTAAATGGATATCCTTAATCTTATCACATAGATGTTCCCCAATAAAGCTAGGGCCATAAACGAGCTAAGGTCGAGCGAGCTTGGCCTTTCAGGCTCGAGCTTGGTAGAACCTCGAGTTGGGTCCGAGCCTGGATCTGAGCTCAAGCTCGGCTCGTTGAAGCTCAATAACAATTTAAATAATTTATTATGCACTATTTTTCAATAATAAAAAATTTTGATTTCGAGCTTGGCTCTAACAAGCTCAATAACGTAAAATAATTCAAACATATACTTATTTTCAATAATAAGAAAAGTTTAACCTCACGTTCGACTTAAGTAAGCTCGTAAGAGTTAACATGTATCACTATTTAAGCTCAAATCGAGGCTCGCAAACTATTCGAACTCGGCTCAGTGAAGCTCGCGAGCTCAAGATCAAGCTCAAGTTCGGCTCGTTTAAAGTTCGAGTTGAGCTCAAATCGAGTATAAAGCAAGCCAAACTTGAGTAGCTCACGAGTTTCGAGCTTTTTTACAGCCATAGATAAAGCCACGTTGCTTCACCCCTCTCCTCACAATCAAATAGCTTTCGCACCTCACATGAGTGAAACAACCTAACCTCAATCCCTAGTTGTAGTAGACAACGTAGTGTTTTTCATAGATCCTTAACGTATTATCATCAAAGTGTGGTGCAGCCACCCGGATTTGGCCATTCGAATCTTATGTGTATATTCCTTTGAGAATATCCAGATGCATAGTGTCATGTGTTGCTGCAATTATAGCAAATGACATGTAACACCCTGACTTAACAAAAACTCAAGATGTCACTTACAACCACTACTGCTATTAGTTAAAACCAATAAGCGAGTATTAAATATCACTAGATATCAAGAATCAATATTTCACATGAAATAAAACATAAATTTCAGCAACATGATAAACCATAAATTGAGCTTAATACAAACCAATTAATTACCGAATGTGTCATAAATAAATCTGAACTAAGAAAAGTATTAGCTAACAACAATATGAACCATAAGGAACAAAGGGAAACAACAAATTATCCAATTATTACAATGAATGACACTAAATTATTCATGACCAAAATTGATATATTGCTAAGTGAAATGAAGAGCTATAAAGTGTAAATATCCATGTACTACTCCCTCCCAAATATGTCGCCTTCAATAATCACCTAAAAGTAGCAAATAAGCAAGGCTGAATTCACAACTCAGCAAGTACAAAGTAGAATAATAAACGAGGCATCATTTTAATAACAATTCACATCCATTGGTCGTTAACTCAATTTCCCATATTCATTCTCATCAGTTTTCATTCACATGTATCATTATCACAAATCACTTGTTCACTTCTCATGTATGCAATGCAAAACTCATGACTCATCTCATCTTTTGCTTATACCAGTATAGCTAGGTGTTCACCCATCATTGACACACCTTTGCCCTGTCCTTTTTTATACAAGGTCTCAATTCAACTCTTTATCACAGGCATGGCTCTGTCCTTTTTCATATAGGGTCGCCTTGCCTTTTTTTCATACAGGGTCTAAGCCCACACTGTGTAGCATGAACGAATCAACATGCAATGCAATAATTCATACAGGGTTTAAGCTCATACTGTGTAGCATGAACAAATCAATATGCAAAGCAATAATCATAATTTCTCTTTAATTCTTTTCCATCATTTAAACAAAAGGTGTATTCATCATCCTACCAAAATTCTCATCTTCATCGTCATGTCATAAGCATAGAGCAACATAAATAAAACATTGTCATAAAAATTTGGAAGATGACAACACACACGAACCACTCCTTCTACGATTTGTTCGCATGGCTATTTATCTCTATAATTCGATAGATTGAATATTTAGGTTCTAGATCGGAATACCTAGTTCGATTAAAATTGGGATTCATTCGAAAAATCTTGCAATGGACACGCATGGATTCGGGGATGTGTTATGTCAAGTCACCATCTGACGACCAAAGCCGATGCTGCCTCTTGGTCTTCTTCCACTGGAGACGCCATTCCCCACCTCGCTGCTCGTCGACTGCCTGAAGCCACCGCCGTAACTCAACTTCCCCCACCGATGACGCCAATTGGCGCCATCATGGCCACCGAAATCGGCTCATCGGCACTCGCCTTCTCCCATCGACGCCATCATGTCCGTGCCCGCCAACGTGGCTGCCCAAAGCCACCGCCACCACGGCGCCTCAACACCCTAGGTCGCCACCGAGCACCTACCCACCTCCACGCTTGGCGCCTCCATGAGCTCGCGTCAAGCCGCCACCGCCGTGAAGTTTCAAGAAATTCTAAAATTTGCCTTTAGGTTATATATGAGCTTCATTATAATCTTTTAGCCCTTGGTATTATCATGTTTCCGGTTATTTTCTTTAGTACTTTGTTTCTACTTATTAGTAATTCCAAACATTGCTTATTAATTAGCGTAAATTCATTAAGATTACTGAAAATTCTAGAAAGCCCTAAATAATGTCTCTGAATAGATAAATCTATACGTTATCGATTTAGCAATATTCATGCCTTTTTACATGTTGTAAAATTAGAAATTTGCATGAATAATGTAGGAAATGATTGACATCACTAAGAAAGAGTTTGCTGAGCTCGCCCTAGACAGTAGCAATTACCTCACATGGGCAATGGATGTTAAGATTAACTTGACAGCTCGTTCGCTAGGTGCCGCCATTACCCAGCCAAAAGCTTGGGCTCCCACCATTCCTGAGGCCGCCAAATGTGCGGCAATGCATATATCAAGGCACCATTCCTGAGGCTGCCAAATGTGCGGCAATGCACATCTTGAGGCACCACATTCATCAGGACCTGAAGTCTGAATACCTACTAGAAGAGGACTCGTTGGCATTGTGGAATTCTTTGAAGGAAAGATATGACCAACAAAGATCCATCATGCTACCTGAAGCACAGTGTGAGTGGACCAATATAAGGTTTCAAGACTTCAAAAATGTGTCGTCATATAATTCTGCCATTCATAATCTCATCTCCAAGCTCAGGTTCTATAACCAGAATGTTATAAACGCTAAGATGATAGACAAGACTTTGAGCACTTTCCACCCCACCCATAGGATGCTCCAGCAGTACTACCGTCAGGACAAGTACAAGAAGTACTCAGAACTAATTACCACCCTTCTTGAAGCAGAGAAGAATGATGAGTTGCTGATGAAAAACTATCAGACTCGCCCCGCTGGGTCACAACCCCTGCCTAAAGTTCATGCTAATTCCCAGAAGACCAGTGGTGGCTAGGGCCATGGAGAGGGAACAAACAAAAGGGTGGAAAGTGGAAGAAGCTAAATGTGCGGAAAGAGAATGGTAAACCCCGTTGGATGAGAAAAGGAAAGCAAGCAGGCAGGACTTGGGCAATAAGATGGTCTACCACCCTATGCCCCACTATAAGTGTGGTTGTATGAATCATTGATCCCGTACTTGCCGCACCCCAAAGCATCTGGTAGAACTCTACCAAGAGTCCATTGGTAAGGGCAAAAAGGCGCCAGGGAAGAAGGCAAAGTCACACTTTGTTGATCAGCCTAATGCTAATAAGAGTGATGCACCAAATGCAAAAATAGAGCTCGACACTATAGCAGGGGTGATCACATGTGCTGGACTCCCTTGACCTATATGGCAACTTGCAGTAGTCCATAGGCAGCTCCCCTATGGCACTGGAAAACGGGAAATATCATGACCATCGCTGGAAGCGATGCTCTAATCGTTGGCACTGGAAGGGCCACACTCACCCTATGGGTACCTGAATAATGGCAGAAGATGCTCTCCTGTATCCTGAATCAAAGTGTACCTTATTAAGTTTCGAGGATATTCATTTGAACAATCTCCATGTAGAGACTGGTAATAAAGGAGGTACAGAATATCTCCTCCTGACTAAGTCTGACGGTGATTAGAAACAAGTGATCGATTAGGAACCTAAAGAATATGTTGCAATAAAATAGAATATAAAACTTCAGAGTCCTTTAAGATCTGGCACGATCGATTAGGGCATCCTAGGGTAGGAATGATGAGGAACATTATAAGCAATTCTATTGGCCATAGCTTAAAAACTCTATCCTTTTTTAAACCTGAAGATTTCTTGTGCCCAGTCTGTGCCAAAGGAAAACTTATAACTAGACCCTCTTATCTAAAAATTAAGGGGCAATCACCTATTTTTCTAGAGAGAATACATGGTGATATCTGTGGAACTATTCAACCCATGTCGGGCCCCATCAGATATTTTATGGTGGTGTTGGATGCTTCTATTAGGAACCTCGGACAACAGCACTATAAAATTCATAACTTCTAACCTACCTACCTAAAAATTGTGTTCTTAGATTCTATGAAAACCTTAAGAAAGTACCTACTGTTACGAAACATACTTAATTACGTTTGTGGGCCTCCCTTTCCTTCTTCCTCTTCCCTTCGCCTTCTTTCCCTTCTTCTCCCTCTGAACTGATTAGGGGGAAGATGGCGCAAGGGGAAGCTAGGGGTTGCTGCAGGGAGGGGAGCTGCAAGGGGTGGGGGTGGTGGCTGGGGAAATGGGGGCAAAAGGAGGGGGCAGCCAGGGTTAAGGGGAAGGGAGGGGGCGCCCGGCCGGCCCTAAATAGGCCAGGCTGCCGTTGGTTGAATGCCCGCAGCCCAAAACTCCTCCAAAATTCTCAATTTTTGATTTACTTCTTGATTTCTATTGTTTTTATTTCTTTTTATCACCAAAACCTCCGCACGCCATTTGGGATATTACATGACATCACCAAAACCTTGTCTAAGTTAGGCCTGGGCGTTCGGGTTACCCGAATTTTTCGGGTCGGGTAGTTCGGGTAATTCGAAATTCGGGCAATGAAAACTGCTACTCGATATTAGCCCCAAAAAAATACTACCCGCAATTTCGGGTACCCGATAATTCGGGTTCGGGTTCGTATACCCGATATACCCGAATTTACAGAAAACCAGCTAATTTCCCGACAATTCGGGTAATTTACAGACAATTCGGGTAATTTACAGATAATTTCCCGACAATTCAGGTAATTTACAGACAATTCGGTAATTTACAGACAATTCGGGTAATTCGGGTAGTTCAGGTACCGGGGGATATTACCCGAACTACCCAAACTAATTTTGGGTAATCAGAATCGCTATCCGAATTTGGCATCGGGTACCTCGGGTTCGGGTATTTCGGGTTCGGGTCCGAGTAATTCGGGTACAGATAACAGGTAGCGGGTATTTTGCTCAGGCCTACTAAGTGCCCGCTGAAAGATTCTACTAGACAAAAGACAAGACATGCACCTGTCCGAACGCCCAGGCATGGACTCCATAGCGCCTTGGCAAAAGGGCCTCCACGCCCTTGGCGCCCTGTCAAAACCGTCAAACTCGGCGAGCTGACAGAACTGCCTCACCCGGCGCCCTGTCAAAGCAATCACCAGCGCTCTGGCAATACCCGCACGCCCCGGTGCCATTCAAGTGCTCCAACCATACCTGCATCCAGGGCGCCTACGCCCCTCTGCTCTGCGCCCGTCGCGTGTCCGCCCCCTCGCTCAGCTCAAGCCAGTGCCCTCACTCGGCAAGCCAAGATGAACCAAAAAAAATTGAGAAGAGAAGCAAGAAATCAAGAAGAAGGGGCCAAAGGGATCGGAAGCTTACCTCGCCCAAGCCTGCCACAAGAGCTCGCCGTTGGCCATTCTCCATGGCGGTCCTGCCCCGGCCCTCGTCGCCCTGGCGGCCAGCCATGGCCAGGCGGCGCCCGCTGGGCTAGAGGAGCTTCTCCCACCGGAGTTTGACACCTTCGGAGGCAGCGTAGTGGCTCACCGTGAGGAGCCCTGGCTCACGCCTCCTCATTCCCTTCCCTTGGGCTTGCGATCGGTGCACTCCCCTCTGACCAAAAGCCGGCGGCCACAAGGAGCAACGTCCGTCTCCCCCACTGGTCACGCCTTGGCGGTGGCGCAGCACCTCGCCCCAGCTTATCGTCGAACCACCTCCAAGGCGCCGGCCTCGTCAGCGTCCTCCAGCTAGCAAGAAACCGGAGCCGGGCTCATCGGACGCCAAGACCGGCTCACTTGGACTCCTCTGTCCTCGGCCCGGCACCGCCATTTTCCCTTCCGCCTTCAACCGAGATGCGTCGCCTCCTTGGCCTTGTCTGGAGGGAGGTGACTACCTCCCCGCTCGCCCAGGACCGATGCCCGAGTCGGCCTCGCCCTGAACCACCTCGGAGGAGCTCGGGCTCCACTCTGTCGCCGATGGCCTGCGCCTGGGTGTCTTTTCTTCTGACCATGGTGGCGGCTGTTGTGGGGTGGAGCAGCAGGCAGGGTTCCCCGGGAAAATTGAATATATAGGACTAAGTTGAGAGTGGTTTTGTAAAATAAGATCAAGTTATTTGTCCTTGTAAATATAGGACTGAGTTCATCACCTTCTTGCAAATATATGATTTTTCCAATTTTAATTTCATTTTCATTTTTCAGGCCTTTTTCTCCATGCGAAATGACTCTTTTGCCCTTCTTCTTCCTCCTCGCCGCCGCCGCCGCCTCGCTGCCTGTTGCTGCGCTGCTGCCGCTCGCTCGCCCGCGCACGCGCCGCGCCCTCCCCAGCGAGGGAGGAGCGCGCGCGCGGCGCGCGCGGCAGCGAGCGCGCGAGCAATGGCAGCGAGCGAAGGCGCGGCGCGGCGGCAGCGGCGCGGCGAGCGAGGAGGAAGAAGAAGGGCAAAAGAGTCATTTCGCGTGGAGAAAAGGCTCAAAATGAAAATGAAATTAAAATTGGAAAAATCCTATATTTGCAAGAAGGTGGTGAACTCAGTCCTATATTTATAAGGACAAATAACTTAATCCTATTTTATAAAACCACTCTCAACTTAGTCCTATATATTCAATTTTCCCGGTCCCCATCTCCTCGTCCTATAGAGCTAGCCGGGCCGGTCGAGTAGCTGAACAATAGGGATCAAGGTTGAAGTGTTTGGCCCAAGCAACACAGCCGAAGGCCGGCCCACAAGATGCCAGGCTTTCGTTCTTTAATCAGACCGGGAGCTCTGCAACAAATCGAAAGTCCAAGAATTTGATTGGTCATGGAAATTCTTCATGGTTTCGCTACGTGGCTCTAGATGCAGTCAATCTTAGCGCAGCAAGCAGAGTAACTCAAACTACCCCTTTGGGTGCTTCTCTTAGCACCAAGGGGCAGAGAGCTAGTGTTAGAAGAATAATTTTACTACTCTGATGCGGGGTCCGCTCTACAGAAGAAATCTACCTGGACGTCCAAAAAATACAGCTATACTTAGAAAGAACAAATATATCCCGCACTTGTATTCATAGATTAGCTATCTCAATGAGGAGCATTCCCATCATTTGTATAAGCCCAAGAGCCTATAAATACCCCGTGTATCCCTCATTTGGGAGGGGCCTCTCTTGAGCTCTCATAAGTAATAAAGAAGCATATTCAAACTGGTGAACCCTCAAGGGCTCTCTCCCCAAAGGTCACCCCCGTTGACTCACCAACAGGAGTAAAGCGGTCCTCTCGGGCCTTCAAACCTATATAAATCCTTGTGTCATGTTTACTTTCGTGGATGTCGACCTGTAGTACGGCCAACGTCCACCCCTCAATTGTGTTTGGGTTTCACACCAACAACAGGTGGAGATGGCGGCCAGCGCGGTCTTGGCGAGCTTTCAAGCTTGGGAAGGAAGAAGGTGGCCTAGGCATGTTGCAGAAGGCTAGAGGGAGCAAGGGGAAGCCTCAGGTGTGGATTAAATAGAGAAGAGAAAGAGGGAGGATTTGGAGGCAAGGGAATGAGCTCGGGTGCAAGCGGGCGCGTGAAAACAACGTGGTCACGTGAGCTATAGCAGGCGCGGCGCGGCACGTGAACTTGGCTTGATGAGGATGACACTATGATTGACAAGGTTGCGGCGCTGTGCGAGAGCGTGCAAGGCTCGAGGTGGGTGCAAGCAACGTTCCTTCTGTTGCACTGCTCATACATGAGAGAGATTGTTTGCTGTACGAGGAGAACAGTGCAGGTGTGGGCCGTCCTTGGTTGGGCTGGGCTAAAAGAGAAAGAGAGGAGAGGGGAGGAGAGAGTGGGCCGATTGGGCTGGGTTTGGCTGGGTTTTAGCCCAAGAGAAAGAAGGAGGGAAAGAAAGGCTTGATGCTTTTATTTGCAAACAAATTCCTGACTTGAATTTAAAATTTGAATTCTAGGAAGGATTTTCACACAAGGATTTTTAGGGATTTAGAACATCACACAATAAAATTTAGAAATTCAATTTTTGAGCCAAGGCATTTCATTTTAAAATTTAAATTTGAGACAAAACTTTTATATAATCTTGAATTACAACAAAAGTTTTTGAAATTTATGAAATTTTAAATTTGACTCAATTTTGGGGATGTTATATGTGGTCACCTTCAATCATTAGTTTGGTGCCACACAGTAGTAAGGCTACTCTCGTATTAAATGATTAATATCTTAAGATGCAGATGGAGGAATATAAACCCTAATTTTCAGCATGAAAACATTGTTACTTAACCAGGTGGATTGATGATGATGATGATGATAATTTATAATAATAATGTTTTATTAGCTTGAAAATATATATACACACACGGCTACTTTAACGAGCGCGTGCGCGCACTCATACGCGTGGGTTGCTGGCTGCACGCGTGACCTGGGCAGCTAATGCAGTTTGAGCTAACTCGATTGGATAGTAACTTAATGAATTACAGATTATAGTTTTTTGTGCATGAGATATTAACTTCACAAATGTAAGTAGTATGATGGATTATAGATGATAACTTTATATTCAGGAGTTAGTAATTTTTTTTCATATCTAACAACATGCATACATGCAGTGGGAGAGAAGAGTATAAGTATACTTGACTTATGATTTTTTAATCTTATTTATAAGATAAAAAATAACATAACTTTTTCACCAAAAGTCTGATCTGCGATCCGTTTGCACCATTGTGTTTGAAATTACGAATTTAACAAAATAAGATCCATGTTGAATTTGTTTCGACACTATGAAATTACTAGACGTATAGGTGATATTAACTTTATGAATTATAGATGATAATTTTATGTGCAACGATAGTAACTTTATGAATTATAGATGATAACTTTATGTGCAGGCGATAGCAACTTCGTGAACTATAGATGATAATTTTATGTGCAGATAATAGTAACTTTTTTTATAATTAACAACTTCGCTAGTAATCATCCGTGCGGTGGGTTAGTGGGGCGATTGGCTGATTGGGTCGGTCAGGGTTGTGCGCTTATTCTACGCGTAGCTACTTAATAGTGTGTGTGTGTATGACTACACTATTATGTGTCTGCGTGCACTGTGCACGCTGAAAAGTTACTATTTTCCGTGAGTGAAATTACTGTCAAATACATATAGAGTTACTGTTAGTTGTGTAGTGTTACAACTGACAATAATTCTACATGTGGTTGACAGTAACTTTACTCGTACATAACAGTAACTTTTTTATATGCATTTTATACCAATACATAGAATAGTATTTTTTATATATATATATATATATATATATATATATATATATATATATATATATATATATATATATATATATATATATATATATATATATATATATATATATATATATATATATATATATATAGAGAGAGAGAGAGAGAGAGAGAGAGAGAGAGAGAGAGAGAGAGAGAGAGATTGTTGTAAAAGGACTCGTCTGCGCACATTTACCCAATGAAAAAAAGGCACAGGGGCATCCTATTTATTTGCCTTTAAAAGGAAGAAATCCAATAAGGAGTTGCATCTACTATTCTACCTCATAATTGTGTCTCTCCACGTTCGCTTGGTTTTTGCTATGATAAGTGACATTGAAATGGGGCACCACAATGTCTGGGCATCAAGTCTCTCTACTTTTGAATTGCTTTTAGATGCGTTCAAGTGTAATATATCAGACAACCCGTTAACATTCATTAATTCGAAATGATGTCAATTTGGAAATAAAGTCATTAGTTTAGCATGTTAAACCAATCATAGATGAAAAAACTTAATCATGGATGGAAAATCTCAATCATAGAACCTAGTCACCATGGTGCCCCTGTTATTTATACTATATACACACACATAGCATTACGCATGCACATTCACACACGAATTCAGGTGCACCTCTTAGCATACACCTAGAACAACAGAGGTAAAGGATAAATCCGCAACCTTAGTAGAGCCTTTTTGAGATAGTGGATTTATGTATAGTATATTTATAGATATAATTATATTTATGTCAAGTTTTAAAAATGAATTCTTCTCAATTATAATAGGGGTGGTACAGGAGATTTAATTAACTATGCAATATCATGTACAAATCTATGCACTTCCAAGGATACGTACAATTTTTAGTATCGCATTGGATTATATTTCTCTTGTTTATTTTATTTTATAACTTGCTAAATCCAATTAGGATTATTTTATCCATACTTAACAGAAATGGAGCTTAGTATACGATTTTTTCCCCAAAATTTAAGATTATGATATTACTCTATCCGATAACGTTTTTTATTTTTAAACAATACTAATTAATGTTAATTAAATACATTCCAATTATAAATGGCTATGCGGGATCGCTGCTATAGCGTTTTTTAGGACATCACCGTAAAGGCATGGAAATCGCGATTTAAAACCTTGGCTGTAACGGGAATTCTTGATGCCGTCCGTATCCTCGTTACTACGTAATCTTATTATGTTGCCACAATGACCACACGCATTTTGTTTTTTTAATATATATGGACACCATCACGATTACTTGATACGGTGGATGGCTTTTACCTCTAGTGCAAGTGGTTGTACGAAGGAGCCAAATATCGGTAAACCGATAAATCACTTTAAAAAGACTATTTTGATAAATCACTTTAACAATGATAAAAAACTGTCCTTTTTATCTATTCAGAAAAAATCAAACCGGATGGAACATACCATAGTCCACCGCGTGCGACCACCCGAACAAAAACTAATGGGCCGAATTGAGCACTACTACTGGGCTTCAAAACTCAAATGGCCAGGCCTAGAAGCAAAGGTGTTACTCAGCCCGTTTCCTTACGAGCTAGCCGAATAAGTTCACAGCGCAATCAACCCAAGTAGGCTTGCCGGGCCATTGCAGCCCAAAGAACCTCGAAAATACAAAACCAACAGAGACTTTGGTTTCAGCCTTCATGAAGAATTAGGTTCGTAGCTTCTAGCAGATTATCTACTAAGGGCATGTTTGGCAACAGCTGCGGCTTATGGCTTTTGGCTGAAATTTATGAATTTTGGCTGTTTACGGTACAGATTACGGAGAGAGAAATACTCACTTGCGATTTTGGATGGTACAGATGTTAGGTTTTTAACGTGTACATCATTTAACTTGTAGATCCCGTTTTGAGAAAATACCACGTTTGAAAGTTAGGTACTATAGCAAAAGCTAAAAGTCGCCAGTTTCGGAGGAAAAGAACATGCCCTAAATTTTAAGGTCAAAATTAAGGGTTATTAGTATATGCCAGTTTAAAGTTTTCAGTTTTAAAATAGACCACTACAAAACAAAGACTTATAAATATGCTACTACCGAGTTACCATATTTAGTGAAATGCCATTGGCTTACGTATTGACAGAAAAAACCACACAACGCAACTCTGCTCTCCACTCGTTGCCGGACGATGAGCAGTATGAACAGACTGTAATTTCGGTGGACTGACTGAGGAAGCAGAGAACGAACGCAAGAGAGAGTTTGTGCCGCGCTCAACTACATGCGGCGTTTCAGTTTTCCATCATTTATTCAGCCGAATCCTTGGGTCAGTTACATGCAAGTGATGGCCCGGTTTTGCCTCAGATCGAACCATGATCCGGAAAACCTGTTCCATCAATAAAAGACATGCTACATGCAGAATACTCTTACCCCTAAGATTTAGCATGCAGAACAGACTAAACAGAGGAAAACTACTACAGTGTAGTGAAAAATACATCAACAATCACTCCCTATTTTTCATGCACCTCTACCATGCCGAGCTTGCTTCGCAACTCCAGAAACCTTATTTTCCTAAGTGGCTTTGTTAGATCAAAAACTCCGATCTGACAAAATCATTGTCAATACTCCCTTCCTCAATACACTGCCTAATGAAATGGTAGCGTGCATCAATATGTTTGCTTTGGTCATGTAGGACTGGATTCTTGGACAAAGCAATGGCCGACTTATTATCCACTAGAAGTTTGATGCTTCTCGGCTCCTTCTTCACCATGTCAACAAACACCTAAGCAAGCCAAACTCCCTAGGATGCGGCAGTTGTAGTTGCAATATTTTCCGCTTCACAGGACGACAACACAACTATTTTTTGCTTTTGTGATTGCCAGCTGACCGGAGCATTCCCTAACCAAAATAGCACTCCCGTTGTACTTTTCTGGTCGTCCAAATCTTCGGCCATATCGCTATCACTAAAACCAACCGAGGTTCATCTTCCAAGCATCTCTCGTAACAACAGCCAAGAGTCCTTGTCCCCTTTACATAGCGTAAAATACACTTCACAGCCACCATGTGCTCGGTTGTGGGCTCTTCCATGCAACAGCTCACATACCCCACTGAATATGTAATGTCAGGCCTGGTGTTCACCAAATACCTCAGGATGCCAACCAAACTCATGTAAAGAGTGACATCAAACGGAGGATGTTTACTCACCTTGCTCAACTTGATGCTTGTGTCCATGGGCACTTGACACGGGTTACAATCTCCCATGCCAGCCTTCTCCAAAATTTTTAGAGCATATGCAAATTGGTTTAGAGTGATCCCATCTACCCCTTGGTATACCTCCACTCCAAGATAATAGCTTAACTGGCCCAGATCACTCATATTAAATAACTTCTTCATCTCACCTTTGAACTTGTGAATCTCTTGCGGATGTGAGCCCACAATTAAAAGATCATTGACATATACTCCAACAAGAAGGCAAGATGAATTGATACCTCTTCTATACACCGCGTGCTCCGAAGGATTTCACTCAAAGCCCAACGAAATGAGATAGCTATCCAGTTTAGTATACCAAACTCTTGGGGCCTATCGCAATCCATACAATGCCTTATTGAGCCGCAACACCTTATGGCCATTGTCCTTGTCCTCAAACACTGGTGGTTGGCACACATACACTTGCTCTTGAAGCTCATCATTCAGAAATGCAGATTTCACATCCATATGATGCACTTCATACCCTTCTCTTGCCGCAAGAGCTGGCACCAAACGGACTATCTCCATTCGTGCAATCGGAGCAAAAAATTTCGTCCAAATCAATGCCCTACTGCTGCACATATCATTTTTCCACCAATCACGCCTTGTGCTTCACCATCTCTCCTTGAACATTCTTCTTCACCTTGAAGACCCGGTTTAGGCCAATCGAACAATGGCATCCAGGGAGGCCCTCAAGATGCTAAGTTTGGTTGTCCTCAATGGATTGATATCGTCCATCATTGCCTGCCTCCAACACTCATGTTTCTCTGCATCAATGAAGGACTTTGACTCCTCAGCTACAAGCAGACAAAGCTCGCTGAAGGATTCAGCCAAGTTGGGCACTGCAATATTATCGTAGAGATTTAGCAAGGTACAGTAATGCCTGGGTCTCTCCTCTGAGGTTGGTGAAGCATCTCCCGATGGGGTGGCCCATTTGACTCTAGTGGGAGTAGGTGGTGAAGAAGATGATGCAGTTCCCACTGGGGATGTCATCTGTAATGGCGCCCCACTAGTTTGAGCATCAGTTGGCACTGAGGATAGAGGGGAAGTGCCATTCCTGGGCTTCGGTGCATCGGCATGAGAATCTCCTACATTGTGATATGAAGTGTAATGAACTGTGAACATCACACCCGGTGTCATTTCACATTAGTCATCCGTTGCTATGCCCCAGTCCCATTTCCTTTGTTCATGAAACACAAACCACAGGAGGTATGAAGCTTCTTTTCCACAAGATCATACATTCTGTAAGCCTTGACCCCTCCTTGTACTTGATGAAGACCATGGGCATGCAACGATCATCCAACTTCTTCTGATTTGGTTTCACTATTTTAACAAAGCCAAGACACCCAAACGTGCGAAAGTATTGCACACTTGGACACCTTCCAAATAGGCTTCGTAGGGGGTATTGCATCACACTCTTCGTTGGAGACATGTTTAAGATGTGAATAGCCATGGAGACTGCCTCACCACAAAGCCAGCCTGGTACCCCCTTTGCCTTCATGAGACTCCTCACCATTGCTATCACCATTTGATTCCAGTGTTCAACAATGTCGTTCTACTACGGGGAGTAGGGCACTATCAGGTGTCTCGTGACACCTTGGTCCATCCAATATTGTCCGAACTCCGTAGAGGTGATTCCCCTCCACGGTCAATCTGAAAAAGTTTGGAACCACTCTCAAGTTTCGCTATGGCCTAGAAGTTCTTGACAGTAGCATTAGCTTTGTTCTTGGATTTCAACATGGTTACCCACATGTAGCGAGTCATGTCATCGACAAGTTGGAGGAAGTACCTCCTATCTCCCGGTGTGGCCGGCAAAATAGGGCCGCAGAGATCACCATGCACAAGTTCTATCATCTCAAATGCATGATAGCTGGTCTCTTATGGGAATGAGGCTCGGTGCTATTTGCCCACAAGACAGCCATCACAAATATGCTCCACAACACGTATCTTGGGCAGCCCATGAACCATTTTTTGCTTTGCCAGAGTGCGAAGAGCCTGAAAATTCAGATGGCCAAAATACGCATGCCAATGCCACGACTCCTATGTACACATTGCCACCAGACAAACAGGTTTGGCCAAGTTAATATTTACAACATATAAAGAATAGCTTGTCCTCCTTACCTTGGCTAAGAGTTTTTTCTCCCGGTCTCATATCTAGAGAACTCCATCTTGAATGAGCACTTGACACCCGTGTTCATCGAGTTGGCCAATGCTTAGAATGTTGTTGTACAGTCTCAGAATGTAGTACACGTTGGTTAGGATACGGTGCTCACCACTGCTGCAAGTGAACATCACTGCACCTCTTCTACAAATGTCAATGGCAGACCCATCTCCAAACTTTACCTTTCCTCTAACAGATGTATCTAACTCAATAAGGGTTTTTCACTGTGTCCTTTACTCAGCATAAGGTTTTTCACTGCTCGATTATTTATATAGCCTCTACCCGATAGGTTATACACCACGCAAACTCGGGTATCCATTGGCCAATGTGGAATGCCCCTGCTCAATTTGTGAGAACCTACCGTTGTTAAGTATGGTTTTAGTGTTTTCATACCACGCCCATTCACTCCTACTTCCTGTAGAGATTCAACAGTTACTAGACGAAGGTTGAAAAGTCAACATTTGCAGTTAAGCGATTATGTGTCCTTTACTCAACATAAGGTTCCAGTCCTTACTTTTCACCATGAGATAGCCATCCACACCCAGATCCTCAATGCTCTCACAAGATCTGTCACCCATCTACACAAGCCTCCTCCCTAGGGTAAGGTCCTAGACTTCAACCATCTAGTGGCTTTCCACGATGCATCCTAAATAAATCTACCGACCAAAGGCCAAAGTCACTTAGTAGTATAAACATTTTGGATGAATCATTCTAATATTATTTTGACAGCTAATTAAATATTACTAAGGTTGTTAAGGTGAATATGGTCTCAAATTAAACAGGGCAATTTTCAGTGGTAGGAAATAACTAATTTACATGTCATTCTAAATATTTATTTTAATTAAATGTTATTGCATAAATAATAATAATGCAATTACTATAATTAAATATCATGAATTTCATAGGATCCAATATGATCAAAAACTTATAACTTGCCTTGCTGCTTGGTGAACTTTACTGGCTTGTAAACTTCGATGCTTGGATCCGATTCTTGCTTGGCCACCTAGGGGTACTCAGGAGCTAGCGCAAACACATAAAATAACATGACCCATACTTGATTCTAATCAAGATAGGAGCATAAATAAAATAAAAAGGAGTAAAATGCAATAAAAAATCAAATGGAGTTGGTTTGGATTTTATTGGAGCTTGATTTGGTGGAATGGAGGTAACAAATGGGTCCATGATGTTGAAATAGTCAAAATGTGGTAGAGGCAGTGGTTTGGGGTTGGGGCTTCCCAGTAGGGCTGTCCACAGGAGGAGCCAACATGGTCGATGAAGGCTCATGGTGAGAGAGCTCTAGGGAAATGCTCTTGGAAAAAGGACTTCACCAGAGTGATCAAGGGCAACGAAGATGCTATAGGCGAATGCAATCGAAATTTAATCGAAGATGGAGAAGGATTGCCATTAGGGCTCACCAGGCTCAGGGGAGACTGTCGACAGAGCTGAGGTGTGAGGGGGCTCGATTGGGTGATTTTACTAAGTAGTGGGGTGTGGTGCGGTGCTCTCTGCGAAGCCGATTGGGATTTAAGGGGGAGGTGAGGCGGTGGGAGCAATGGCTTTGCTCGGGTGGCGCTGGTGCATGGAAGAGAGAAAGGGCGGGGGCTCTGCCAAAGGAGTGAGCGAGCGGGTGAGGTGTCCAGGGTAGCACCACGACCTCTGCAGAAGTTGGCAAGGATGATGGCAGGTGGTATGGAGGGCGTGCGCGTCGAGTGGAGGCTACGGAGAACTGCGGTGGGAGAGGGCGTAGGTCAACTGGGCATGCCCAGCGAGGAGAGGAAGTAAGGTTGGTTGAGGAGATGAGTGGTCAACTAGTGGGGCCATGGCTGTAGCTCCTGGTGAGGTGGTGTGAATGCTTGGGGAAGGCGTGGCCACAATTTCAGGCGAGGGCGAGCGGCCACGTTGAGGAAGAAACAGGGAGGCGATGGCGGTTTCTTGGGCGGCACCAATGGGAGGAGAGGTGAGGTGGCCAAGAATGGAAAGCAAATTCTCAAGGGAGATTGCCAAATTGGGAAAGATTTGGGAATTCAAACAAAATTCAAAAGAGATTCAAACTTTTTAAATTTTAGGGTGTTTCAACCTAACCCCGAGATTAACTTGGTCCAAGGAGTAAGTTGGCAAAATCTCGCTGCAGATCTGACTCCTTTTCCTAGGTTGACTCTACTGTAGTGTGGTTCCTCCATTGTGCTCTGCAAAATCTTATATTTCTATTTCTGAGATGCTTCTCTGTCATCTCAAGTATTTGCAGGGTTCTTCTGGATAGGTTAGATCATCCTGCAAATCAATCTCTTCTACTGGGACTTCTTCTGTAGGCTGCCGTATACATTTTCTAAGTTGTGACACATGAAACTCGTTATGTATTCTAGCCATGCTTGGTGTCAGCCGCACTTCATATGCCACTTCCTTCTTGTGATTTTAAATAGACCAACGTATCTTGGTGCTAACTTCCCTTTTATTTGAAATCTTTTCACAATCTTGAAGGGTGTAACTTTGAGATATACAAAATCCCCTACTTTAAATCTCAGATATTTTTTGCGGGTGTATGCATAGTTCTTTTGACAGTCTTTTGCAATTTTCATTTTGTCTTTGATAATTCTCACATGGGCTTCTGCGTCTTGAGCAACCTAAGGACCAAGAAATTGTCGTTCTCCGATCTCTGTCTAATTTAGTGGTGTTCTGCATTCTCTCCCATATAAAGCTTTAAATAGTGCCATTTTGATACTAGCTTGATAGCTATTGTTGTAAGAAAAATGTGCAAATAGCAAACAAGCATTCCAAGCTGCTCCATATACTATTGCACAAGCTCTTAACATGTCTTCTGAAATCTAATTTGTTTTTTCTGTCTGTCCTCCGGTCTATGGATGGTATGCTGTGCTAAAAGCTAGATCAGTGCCCATTGCTTCATGTAGCTTTTCCCAAAATTTTGATGTGAATTGTGCTCCCTTGTTTGAAACAATTCTTTTGGAACTCTATGTAATATCACAATTGTTGTCAAATACAATTCTGCTAGTTTATCTTTCCCATAAGTTTGTTTCATTGGTAGGAAATGTGCAACCTTGGTTAATCTGCCAACAATTACCCAGATGGCATCATGTCCTTCTTGAGCCTTGGGAAGTTCGGTAATGAAGTCCATACCGATGTCTTCCCATCTCCATTCTAGAATTGGCAATGATTTAAGCAATTCTGGTGGTTGTTGATGATCTATTTTTACTTTCTACACATACTCTGCTATCTCTTTCTTTATAACATTTTGCCACATACTCTGCTATCTCTTTCTTCATAACACACCACTAAAATCTTTTCTTCAAATTTTAATACATTTTTGTGCCTTCAGGATGTATTGAAAATTGTGATGAATGGGCTTCTACTAGTATCAGGTCCTTTAATTCCTTCTTCTTGGGTATACAATAACAACCACAGAATTTTAAGATTCCATGTTCGTCTTCAGTTAATTTAGTTAAATTTCCCTCTTGACTGTTTTTCTTGAGCTACTGAATTTCTTCATCTTCATCTTGATCTGCTTTAATCTGATCTATCAGTAGTGGTGGGATCTTTAGTGTTGCTACAAATCTCTATTCAGTTATTGTTAAATTCAAGTTCTATATGTCTTTATGAAGTTGAGGTGGATAATCTGTCTCATTGGCTATGCCCTAACAAGCTTTCCTCCTGAGTACATCCGCCACGACATTAGCCTTCCCTGGATGGTACTAGAGATCAACATCATAGTCTTTAATTAATTCTAGCCATCTTCGTTGCCTTAAGTTCAGTTCTGGCTGTGTGAATATGTATTTCAAACTCTTATGATCAGAGAATATCTCACAGTGATTTCCCAATAGGTAGTGTCACCAAATCTTCAATGAATGTACTACTGCTGCTAACTCTAAATCATGTATTGGATAATTCTCTTCATGGGGTCATATTTTTCTTGAAGCATAGGCTACAACCCTATTATCTTGCATTAATACACATCCAATCCTTGTTTTGAAGTGTCACAATACATTTGAATTCTTTTTCTGGATTTGAAAGTATTAAAACTAGCGTTGTTGTCAATTTAGTCTTCAGTTGTTGAAAGCTTTCCTCACAATTTACTGTCCACTCAAATGGTTTGTCTTTCTTAAGTAATTGTGTAAGTGGGTGAGCAATCTTCGAGAATCCTTCTATGAATCGGTAATAATAACCCGCCAGTCTAAGAAAACTTCTCACTTCAGTCATAGTTGTTGGTTGTTTCCATTCCATAACAGCTTTAACTTTTCTGGATCAACCTTGATTCCTTCAGTAATAATGTGCCCCAAAAATGCAACTTCTTACATCCAGAAGTCACACTTATCAAATTTGACATATAGTTGATGTTCTCTGAGTTTGGTTAGGGAAATATGCAGGTGCTGCTTATGTTCTTCTTCAGTCTTGGAATAGATCGGTATATCATCCACAAAGACTACCACAAAATAGTCCAATTGGTCCATATACGCTAGATTCATAAGATTCATGAAATACGTTGGTGCGTTGGTCAAACCAAAAGGCACAACTGTAATCCATATCTTGTTGTAAATGTGGTCTTTTGTTGATCTTGCTCTCAGATTTTAAGTTGATGGTAACCCAATCACAAGTTAATTTTTGAAAACACTCTAGCTCCTTTAAGTTGATCAAACAGATCATCAATTCTTGGCAATGGATATTTGTTCTTGATTATTACTGCATTTAACCCTCAACTCATATTCTTAAACTTCCGTCATTCATTTTAGCAAATAGCACGTGGGCTGACCAAGGAGATACACTAGGACGTACAAATTCCTTTTCTTTTCATTCATCTAACTGCCTTTTGAGTTCTTTTAATTCACTGGCTGACACTCTGTACTAATGTTTGTAATTGGCTTGGTGCTTGGAATTAACTCTATGGCAAATTCAATTTGTGGGTTAGGTGGTCTTCTGGGCAATTATTCTAGGAACACGTCTGGATATTCTTATACTACTAGCACTTGAATCTTCTCGTTTGTTAAAACACTGTGAATACATTTCTTCATATTTTCTATTAGTTCATGACCAATCTTCACTATTATTTCTTGGCCTTCTGGACTACTTAATGTCATTGTTTTAGCCTCACAATCTACATTGGCTTTATTTTTAGTTAGCCAATTCATTCCCAGAATAACATCCATTCCTTTCATATCTGGTAACATTATATTTGCCTTAAACTTTATTTTGTGAATTTCTATACTCACATCGCTGCTCCCAAAGCGGGATTCTATCCTAATCCTGGGTGTTTAAATGGCATAATGCTTTTGTAAAGAGACAAATGGCAATTGATTTCTTGTGACGAAATCTATGGAAAGGAATGAATGCGTTGATCCAAGTTCAAATAAAATTAATGCAGGCTTTGGTGAACCAGGAACATACCAACAATGATGTCATTTTCTCTAGCTGTGTCCTAAGTGCAAACATGATTCACCCTTGCTTGAAATATTGGCCTCGGCTTGCCTCTACCTCTTCTAGGCTAAACACCTATTGATGATCCTGCTAGTGCTCCCACTATTATTTCTATCAGTGCTGTCAGTCTTGGTGCAGGGTCGCGCTTGCAGGTATCCTCCTTGTGGTGTTGGTGTGATAATAACTGGTTTGACATCCGCTTGCTGAGCTTTGGTATGTAGTTTTTCCACTTCAAAAGGCAATCCTCTCTTGGGGCATTGGTCTCTGAAATAACCAAGTTGATCACGGTGAAAACATGAATTCGTCTTCTGAGGGCAATTACGTTGAAGATGATTTTCCCCGCATGTATGGCATTGCACCATCACTGGTTGAGAAGCAGTGTACCAGGGAGGAATATTATACTGAGGTCTTGGTAGAACTACCACTTGTTAGTTTTGCTGTTATCGATTTTGGGGCTACACCAGCATCCATCCTCTTTGTGCACTAGACGATGATGACCTCTGTACTGCCTTTCTTTTGTGTGAATCCTCTAGTTCATTCCTGGCCTCTTTAGATGTAATCAATTTATTTACCATGTCTGACAGATCTTTAAAGTCCAAGGTTGAAATATGTACTTTAAAGATTTTTGCAATCCTTCTTTAAATCTCTCCATTTTCTTGGCTTCAGTCTTGATGTCGTCAGGGGTGTAATGAGCAAGCTGATTAAACTGGTGAAGGTATTCCATGACAGTATGCCCTCCTTGTTTCAATGCAAGGAATTCTCGACGCTTGGCTTCCACAACTTTATCTGGAATATGAGCTTCATGAAAAGACTCGTCAAACTCCTTCCAAGTAATTTATCTGTCTTGATGCATGGTCTGGAAATTGATCCACCAAGTGACGCCTTGTCCTTGTAGTTGATGGGAAACATACAAAACTTTCTCTCTATCATCATATTGCATTGTTTTTAGTTTTGTTTCTACATCTCGGAGCCAGTCTTCTGCTGCTAATGGGTCAGGGGATGTGGAAAATGTGGGTAGTCTTGTCTTCTGAAAATCTGCCCACCTCGAGGTGACTTGCGTGCTTCTCTACTGATGGCAGCTCCTGTTGAACTACCTAGTGCTACTTTTCTTATTGCAATTTTCCCAAGTAACTTTGATTCTTGTTCCATAAGTCTTGCCTAATTTAGTTCATGTTGATGTCTATTTTGTTCTATCATTGCTAGAATACTGGCAAGTATAGTTTGATTTTATGCAGGATTGACTTGCTCTACTTGTTGGCTTCCCTATTCTGATCTAGTTTTTGCCATCCTGATTCTGTAGATTAAGATCTTGATGTTAATTCTGCAGTGGTTTTTATGAACATCAGATAGGTAAGTAAGAATTTGAATTTTAGGGTAAATGTAGAGCAAACAAGGTAAAGATTAGGGCAAATAAGAAGGAGATCAATCTTTGAAGGTGGCGAGATATAGATATTATCACAAACAAATTATGAGATAGCAAACATAGATTTTATTTATTAAACAAGTTGAGCACAAACCAACTTCCGGTTCATAATACAACTTGTATTTCACACATAAAGTACTATTACACATGGCACACTCTATATTACCGTAATCTACACTATTACACAACTCAAAAGGGTCCATCCTTTTCTTCAGCTCCTGCTCAGAACCAACCAAGATGGCAGGTTGCTAGTGGTGTAGTGGATCCACTCTTCTGGATCTTCCTCATCATCGTTGTCTTCTGCTGGGCCTTTTCCTTTATATCATCCCGAGGCCATGGCTCCTGGGAAGAGGCTACATGGAAATGACATCGGTAGGCACGCGCAGAAGGTCATCGGGATGGCTGTGGCAGAGGTTGTAGCTGGATGATTGTTGGGACATCTGGAGTTTCCCCACAGTCTGACGCCTCACTGGCTTCAACCATCTCTCACTGGCAGAGGTCTTGCTTCTGGTTGTGCATCTCCTGCTATGATTGGTATAGTTGGCGGTGCAAGTGTTCGTACTCCGCAAGGGTCCTCGAGTATAAAGCCTCCTGGTACACTATGTGTTGAGAGGCCACATCCAAATGAGGATCGTCGCCTTCTTCAGCTTGGGGAGTAGAGTAGGTTCTTCCATGGTTGATGCTTTGTGGAATCAAGTCAAAGGGTAACTTGTTAAACCCTTCATCATAATAGTTGCGTAAATGAAGTACTGCATCTCTGGGAGCATCTTGAATGGCATCTTCTTCCTTTATTCTATAACCATAGAACCTTTGCTTCCTGTCAGGGCGAATGAGCAATGGTGTCAAGGTTACCCACGCCTTCCATTCATAGCATTCGTCCTCAATGAATTGTTCGACTACTTGAAAAACAGGCTTGTGCCAATTTGTTGCAACCAGGTACTTCTGCATTCCCCAAAGTTTTGCGGGCCAACCTTCCATGCCTTCAGGCTTCGAATGGATGAAGTGAACCCATCTGCTTAGCAACGACAATTTTGAGATTAGACGAGATTAGATATAATTATTTTGCAAAAGCTAACCTAAGTTGAAAGTAAATCTAAGACAGGTAAGATAGCATTAAGAGAGAGGAAGGACAACAATAATCCTTATATTTTATGTAAATTCTTTTTAGATTTTATAGCTAGGTTTTGCTATAAAACATCACTCCTAATTTACCTTAGGTCTCAACCTACGGTCAAGCAAGCGTGCTCTAATACCACTCTATAGTGCCCCTATTTCTGGAGGTGCTTGTAATTCTCCGCACTGCCCAAGGCTGTCTAGTTGCGGAGTACTGTATATGAGTGTGCACCATAACAACACATGCTTACAACAAAAGAAGCAAACTTTATTACAGAAGTATGGTTTAACAACCTAGTTTTGGCGCAGCGGGCATGCAAGCCCAAAGTTATCTTACATTACAAAAGAGAGACTCCACAGGCAAGCTTAAGTGTGGCTAAGGCATAAAACTAGTCGTCGATGATGTAGTAGGGTTCTTCTGGACTTCATCAATAGCTTGTTCATCTTTGTCCCATTAATTTCCTATTTGTTGTTTAGCAAGTAATTAGTACAACCATACCCAGTAAGTCACAAGAGTAAATCCTAATATATCTACTTGCAAGGACATTCAATGGAATGGAATATACTGGTTCTATTATTGGGGGATGGATGCAATTTTATTTGCAATCACTTGTAAATAAGAAATTGTAAAACAACAACTTCTTAAGATAAAGGGGGTTTTTCAACAGTTGATTACTCAGCTTACTCAAATTAAAACATACAAAAATCTACTTATACCTTGCTGTTGGAATCACCCAATAAACATAGTTTCATTTATCGGAAGCACGGTGTATTCGAATACCATTTATTTCACTCTACAGAGTTGCCCAGCTTTACCCATAAGATTTCTCAAACTCTCAATGCCAAGCTATAGACACGCTTTAGCTAGTGTGTGATGAGTTGAGAAAACAAGATTTTTCACTGCTCAATTCTTTATATAACCTCTACCCAATAGGTTATACACCACAAAAACTCGGATATCTACTCTATTCATATGAAGAAAGGAATATGCATAATACCAAGAACATGTGAGCTCCAAAATCTAGCATAATGCACAGATTAATGATTGAATTTTTTTGCTCTCAGTTTGAGGAGTTGCACAAGTTATTAGAAACTTGGCCTCCTACAACTCTTTGCCAATTTTTCACTATCACAGTGATAATTTTCTCAAAATCTGCTAGTTTGACCCAAGCAAATATTACCTCAGTGTAGTATCAATGTCAAAAACATACAAAATTAACATATTCTGACCGAAATCAATCACTAGAATCAGACTAATGCTACTGCAGTAATAACATACATGTTTGGCAATTACAGAACATCATGTACATATATATTTTCTACAAGATCTAACAACAGTATGTAATTACTGAGTTGGAACGACACTATAAACAATTGAAAGTGCTGCAAACTACATTTACTTGGCCAATATTACATTTACTTGAAAACTCTCTAGCAGGAGATAGTCATACTGATTTAGATCACGTATATGGAGCTGAAGCTCATGAAGCTGCTCTATCACTAACCGTCCCTCTACCATCTTGTAATTCAAGAAATTGGCAGTGATGAAAGACTCATTTCCATTATCCCCTTCTGAATACTTTTCATTCAACTCATCCCACAGCTTTTTGGCCTCCGTGAAGTTAACATAGACATCGAAAAGCCAGTTTGACAAGACGGCCAACAATCTAGCCAAAACTGAGTGGTTCGCAAACTCCCAACGAGTTTTAGCCTCACCTTCCAAAGGAAGTACTAGAGGTTCCGAAATGACACAAAATAATTTCAGGTCAACTAACCATAACTTTGTCTTAGCTTGCCAATGCTTAAAGTTTGCACCATCAAAGACTTCCGATTTAACGAAATCAGAGGATGAGGCCATTTCAACACAACTTGGTTTTTTTGATTGTTTGAAATTAAGCAATTTCAGTAGTAGTTTTAATTTAATCCCAGATTTAAGCATGAGCAACAGAGCCATATTCCAACATACTTCATATGACAATAGAATCAACAGTAGATATTTAAACATAGAAATACTACTCAATTCATATCAAGAAAGGAATATGCATAATACCAAGAACATGTGAGCTCCAAAATATAGCATAATGTACAAATTAATGATTGAATTTTTTGCTCTCAGTTTTAGGAGTCGCACGAGTTATTAGAAACATGGCCTCCTACAACACTTTGACAATTTCTCACTATCACAGTGATAATTTTCTCAAAATCTGCTAGTCTGAATCTAGCGAATATTACCTCAGTGTAGTATCAATTTCAAAAACATACAAAATTAACAGATTCTAACCAAAATCAATCACTAGAATCAGCCTAACGCTACTGCAGTAATAACATACATGTTTGGCAATTACAGAAGCATCATGTACATATATATTTTTTACAAGATCTAACAACAGTATGTAATACTGAGTTGGAATGACACTATAAACAATTGAAAGTGCCGCAAACCACATTTAAACAGGGATAGTCAACTAGAATATGTAGAATCACACTACCAGAATGAGTCTAACGTGTCACTATGATATCAATTTGACAAAACATCTTCATCGAGCAACTCAAAAGCCCACGTTCTATTATGCAAAGTCCTCCTAAAGCTAGTGATTATCACAAATATCAGAGATATACAACACTAGCATGGCTAACGTTTGCATAATAGAAATTACAAAACACAAGTAAAGCTCACTGTGCAGTGGTAGTCTAAACCACCGAGAAGCCGAAAGGGCCAAGCTTGTCGCGAAGACAATGTCCCAGAAAACCAATCGCCGGGAATACTAGGGTATCACCAAGAAGGCAATTGAAGATACAAAGCCCAACTCCATATATCAGTACTCACCAAGTATGTGAAGCTGAAGTGCAAGTAGACGCTGCACAAAGACAACAAGAAGAACAATCTTGTCGTGCGCACAAGAGTTAGGAGGTGAATCCTCCTTGCTGTGCACCAGTCGCTGAAGCAGGATGAACACTGAAGCACTCAATGTGCTCACAAGAACTACAAAAATCAAGGCAAGATCAAATCGGTGAGTGCACTGCCGCTCTTCCCAAAGTCTCAAATAGGTAGCAGAACAAATTGCCCCAAATCAACTTTGGAACTACCAGTGATTTACCTCTTAATTTCTTACCCCAAATCAACTTACCTAGCTTGGCTTTTGAAGGGGAAAGAGGCCACCGAGAAGTGGGGAAAGGAAATGGTGCAGATCACCCGCCTCCAGCCCCACCTGCGCCCGGGAGGCGAGAAGACCAGGAAGTGGCCGACGTCACCGAACGACCGCCGCATCTTCCACCGGACAGGCGAGTAGAGGTGCTCGAGAATTCAATCTGCATGACCAGATCAAAACAAGCAGCCAAGCCTTATCCCTTCCTCTCCAACATCTTACTTGTGGGTCCATTGCAATTTAGGTAAATTACTAAAATGCCCAACAATCCCCACCAATTTACCTCAATTTGTGACATAGTATACCTCTTGAAGGTCAAATGTTTGATATACAGTTATTCGACATGGGTACCTTTCGGGTTTGTACCCAATGCCTAGCAACTCAAGTTATGACTCTACACAAGCAAAGGAGGACTACACCTTGATCTAGTACATTGGTGTGGGAGCTTTCACTTAAATTGCACTCTGTACAGGGCAGCTGAACTGTACCTCTCAGGTTGGAACGTTACGATCATGTTCCTCTATCTTTTCATGAGTATTTAAGAAAGCATACCCATACTCTCTTTTGATCATGACCCCACGACCATACTCACATAGGTGAATTCTCCAGGGAACTCTGTAGGATAGTTCCCATTGCCATATAGGACATCGAATTCATTAAGAGCCATCACTCAACCTACCTTACAGTTTAGAGTACTGCAGCTCATGGGACTCCAAGGTGTACTCTCAGTCTTTCATAGTTTATTTTCCTAGAGCCTAGTTCACGAGATCTCCACTCTTCTAGGTTAGGTTACTACCATTCAAGACCATCAAACGGGTATGAGCCCCATTCCCTTTGATATTGCAAGAATGACCTTATGCGCCATTCCTTTAGTGAAAGGATCTCCTAGATTCCTTTTGGACTGGATATATTCCACAGTGATTACACTAATCTCTCTAGCATGCCGAACTGACTTAAGTCGCCTCTTAATGTGTTTAGAGGACTTCATGTTGTCTTTCCTACTCTTCACCTTAACCAGAATGGTTTGGTTATCGCGGTAGGTTAAGACAATCGGTATTGGCTTCTCCAATATTGGTAGGTTAGACATAAGCTCTTTGAGCCATTCTGCCTCCACTACTGCTGAGTCAAGTGCTACTAGCTCAACCTCCATGGTGGACCGAGTAAGGATAGTCTATTTAGAAGACCTCCACGCAACAGCCCCACCTGCTAGAGTGAATACATAACCAATTGTAGCTTTCATATCATCCAAGTCACTGATCCAGTTAGAATCACTAAATCCTTTAAGGACTGAAGGATGGCCAGCATAATGTATCCCTAAATTTTTGGTTCCTTTTAGATATCTAAGTATCCTTTCTAGTGATGTCCAATGATCATCTCCTGGATTGGCCATGTATCGGCTCAATCTTCTTACATCATATGAGATGTCAGGCCTCGTTGCACTAGTTAAATACATCAAGGATCCAATTATCTGTGAATATTTAAGCTGGTCTTTTCCATGTCCGGTGTTTTTATGCAGTTTTGCATTTGGATCATAAGGTGTAGCTACAGGCACGGCATGGCTAATGTTTGCATAATAGAAATTACTGAACACAAGTAAAGCTCACTATGTAGTGGTAGTCTAAACCACTAAGAAGTCAAAAGGGCCAGGCATGTCACGAAGACAGGAATATTAGGGTATCACTGGGAAGGCAATCGGGGATACAATGCCCAACTCCATAGATCAGTACTCACCAAGTATGTGAAGCCAAAGTGCAAGTAGACGCCGCACAAAGACAACAAGAAGAACAATCTTGTCACGCGCACAAGAGATAGGAGGTGAATCCTCCCTGCTGTGCACTAGTCGCTGAAGCAGGATGAACACTAAAGCACTCAATATGCCCACAAGAACTACAGAAATCAAGGGAATATCAAACCAGTGAGTGCGCTGCCGCTCTTCCCAAAGTCTCAAATTGGTAGTGGAACAAATTGCTCCAAATCTACTTTAGAACTACTAGTGATTTACCTCTTAATTTCTTGCCCCAAATCAACTTGCCTCGCTTGGCTTTTGAAGGGGAAAGAGGCCACCGAGAAGAGGGGAAAGGAAACAGTGTAGATCACCTGCCTCCAGCCCCACCTATGCCCAGGAGGTGAGAAGACTGGGAAGTGGCCAACGTCACCGAACGATCGCCAGATCTTTCGCGAAACGGGCGAGTTAAGGCCCTTGAGAAAAGGGGATTGGGAATTCAATCTGCACGACCAGATCAAAACAAGCAGTTGAGCCTTATCCCTTCCTCTTCAACCTCTTACATGTGGGCCCATAGCAATTTTGGTAAATTACCAAAATGCCCAATAGTTTGGTGTTACCATCTTCATTTATGCTTGATTTTTGCATACATTGGTTTGAGGATAGCCTTTTTGCCCAATGTTAACTTTTGAAACCTATAAGGAATTGAGCGTCACCTTTGCGCTTCGATTTAGTCCCTTGGATAGGGGAGATGCATGTTGTTTCAAAAGTGATCGCATTCTACAAGATGCAACTTTAAACGCCAATTTCTATTATAATTAGGATTGGACCTGCGTATATGATAGACCAACGACGTAAGCACAACAATCAAGAATAAATCTACATTCGGCCTTAACATTCCTTAGAAATGTTGGAGAGTTAGTATTAGAATTTAATAAGAGTCTAAGTCATGTGCGAGTTGTGAGTCGTACTACATTCGGATTACAACATTGGCACTATAATTTAATAAGAGTCTAAGGGTGTAGGATCCTATGCGACAACACATAATTATTCCCCAAATTATTCTATATGGTATCAGAGCTTAACCCTAATCCATAACTCACCTCAGATCCAATCCGCTGCCACCGCCCATTCACCACCGATCTAGATTTGATCTGCCACCCAAACCACCGCAGTGCTGTCTTGTAGGCACATGGGCCATAGCCGCTGTGCTTCACCGACAGGCATGCAGGCTAGCGCCGCAGCATATCACAGAGGGTGTTGCAACACCATCTCACCAGCATGTTTAGGCCACTATTGCAGGCTGCTCGCCTGCTCTTGTTGGCTACCATGAAGAGCTCAAACAGGGAGAGGAAGAGACAAGGGCTTACCACTGTTGTTTGTTGTGAGGAGGTGATAGGTTTTGTTACTGCTATTGTTTGTGTGTTGCTGTCTCAGGGGCGAAGACAACATTGTGGCTTTGGGGTCCAGTGGCACTAATGTGGCACGGTAGTGTAGTGAGCAGCCTATGTATATTTTGTGGGTGGACCCAATGGCAAAATCCAAGTGAACCCAATCGCCAGGCCCTCAGCAGCCCAGACCAACCCATTAGACTAGCCCAATCCTAGCGCACACATCAACTGAGCTCCTCATCACCTGACCTAACCAGTGCGAGCCCTACCTCTGGTAGAAGCATAAGCTCCCCTTGCTCCTTTTAGGTTTTAGCCACCACGCCGTGTAAGATCGGGGAGGCCGACGAGAGAGGGGGTGAATAGGTGGTCTAAAAATTACCTTCTATTACCAATTATTTCTATTTGGCTAAACCAAGTATATAATGCGGAAGCTTAACACAAATTAGTTTAGCACAAAAATCACCTAAATCAACTAGGTTTACTTAAGTGCACCTATAACCTAGTATTCAAAGTTTGAAAATCTTAGATGCGCCAACGTCATATATTTACAAATGGAGGGCCATGGATCAATGGTACTCTACATTCTATTTTGATCAATGAAATGGCATCTTAATTAGCCTATTTAGCCTAGCTAGCTGAACATGCTCTTTGTTGTAGGGGTGGCCCCCACCTAAACCCAGCAGGCCTGTTAGAAGGTTATAGGGCCCAAAATGGGACATATGTAATGGCTTAAATACCCCTGGCAGGGAGGTACCGATGTAAGGGCACATTTGTAAAAGCACAGCCCATATGAATATATATATACCAAGGGAAGACTAGAGGGAGAGGGGTAATCACCTTCTCCCAACTCTCCACTACCACATCTCTCTCTGTTTGGTCTGTAACCACAACAGTTGGCGTCGTCCGTGGGGAGGACAGGAGCAAGCCTGGAATCCGAAGAAGGATGGCACCGAAAAAAGCTTCGTCGACGGCGGCGAAGGGAAAGAAGGCGGCTGGGTCGGAGCGTCGCGGGGGTACCAGGGCTTCGGCATCGGCTGTCGCGAGCGCGGGTGACGGCGCGGGCGCGGCGGCCACTGGCGCTACGACGACCGACCCGCCATCGGCGCTAAGACGGCCGACCCGCCATCGGCGCTGCGGCGGCGGACCACGCCACCGCCGCTACAACGACCAACCCCACCGACGCGTGACAGCGACCAACCCCGCCACTCGCCGCAACGCCTCGCCGGTAGCGCGGACCGGGCGGTTGGAGATAGCCACAACGGAGCGACCGGCAGCTCGGGAGCTCGTGAGGCGATCGTACCCGTGCCGACCCGTCCGCCGGGCGCGCCGGCGGCTCCGCCCGCACCAGCGGTGCAAAGCGCCCTGCTGGCGGCCCTCAACGCGTTCCAGCGGGAGCTAAGGGATCTTCGCGGGGCTGTCCGAGACATGCAAGAGGCTCGGAGCCGCAAGTCGCGCCGATGGTCACGCCGAGCTCGCGCAGAAAGGCGAGCGCAGCCGTGGCGCCCCACATCCACCTGGTGTGCCGCGACGCGTCGATCCAGAGTCCCCGCTTTCGGCAAGACTACAGCAGGCAGCGTGGCCCGAAGACTTCAAATTCCCCAGTGTCATCGAGCCTTACAAAGCCGATACGGATCCCCGTGAGTTCGTGCGCGTGTACGAAACCGCAATCGAGGCCGCGGGTGGAGACGACACCACAAAGGCGAAGGGGCTCCTCCTCGCACTGCAAGGAGTGGCGCTTTCCTGGTTTTTTACCATAGAGCCAAACTCCATCTACGCGTGGGAGCAGATCCGCGACCGCCTTTACAACAACTTTCAAGGGAGCTATGTCGAGCGGGTCGACGCAGACCAGCTCTTCGTAGTGAAGCAGAAACCTTCGGAGAAGCTCCGGGACTACTCCAAGCGCTTCGCGAAGGTGCGCTGCTAAGTCAAAGACATTAATGAGACAACCGTCATCAACGCGGCCATACAGGGCCTTCGTCCGGGCCCCATGGCCGAATACAACGCGCGGAAGCCTATCAAGATAGTCGCCAAGCTCTTCAACAAAATGGAGGAGTATGCGCGGGCAGAGGAGGAGGCACGGAGACGCAGCACCACCGCCCCCGACCTCGCCCAAGCAAAGCGCTTGCCACACGAGGGGGGCGAGTGATGATTCCCCGAAGCAGGGCCGCAGACGAGAACCCCGGGGAGACACTCCCGGCGGTAGCGATACCGGGGCGGAGGGCTCTTCAAGGGGCAGGCGCAAGCCCCGACGTCGCCAGCGCAGGCCACAAAAGGTCTGCCATGTCCTCGACATCGAGAATGCCCCTCGAGGACCTGCCCCCACCCCGCGGGGAGGGGGCCGGGGATGGGAAGGCGGACCAGATCGCGACGGGCGACCCCGCGTGGAACAAGAAATTCTAGATTACGGCAAGTGGTGTGAGGTGCACTGTTACGGCGACCACCACACGAAGACGTGCGTCGAAGTCATGGAGTTGCGACGGATGGCGGCCGGAGCTCGGGCCGCATCCGGGGAAGGCACGTGGTGCCGCTCCATCAGCGTCATCACCGGAGGGTCCCTATCGGGGGCCCCCTTGGAGCAGCCGCAACCGTGGGTACCGCCCCGCGACATTACCATCACCCTCGTTGACGCCAGGGGTGTGGAGTTCCCTCACCAAGACCCTTTAGTCATTTAGGCTCACATCGCAGGCCATGACGTCAGGCGCATCCTCGTCGACGGGGGGAGCTCCGCGAACATTCTGTTCGCGGGGGCCCTCGATCGTATGGGAATCCCCCGAAGCCGCTTAGAGCAGTCAGGAGCTCCACTTCAAGGCTTCGGAGGCCAACCGCTGGAGGCCATAGGACACGTGTCCCTCCCAGTTACATTCCGCCAGGAGGGTAACACCCGAAGCGCGCACGTCATCTTCGATGTCGTAGACATCCCGCACCCCTACAACGTCATATTGGGACGGCCCGCCATCAACTCCCTCGAGGCGATCCCGCACCACGCATTCTTATGTATGAAGCTCCCAGGCCCGGAGGGCGTGATCACTGTCTTCGGCGACCAGGACCTCGCCAGACGCATCGAAGTCAGCAGCCGGGATTTACACCGACCGGGGCACATCCTCCCAGGCATGCTCGGCGATACACCCTCCGCTCTGGGATAGACACCTAAGCCTCGGCCTGAGGGTGGAGTCAAAAAGGTTCCGCTCCAGGCGGAGGGCCAGTTTGTGTCCATTGGCGAGGGGCTCCCTACGGAGGTCGAGCGAGACCTACTCCAAGTGCTTGAGAACGCGCCGATATTTTTGCATGGTCACCGGAGGACATTAAGGCGCGACCGCGCGATGTCGAGCATCGCTATGGCGGTCATACGACGCCAAGCCGGTCAAGCAAAAGCTTCGTCGCATGTCCATGGATCGGCAGCAAGCGGCCAAGGTGGAGGTGGCGAAGCTTCTCCGGGCCGGGGTCATTCGCGAGGTCCACCACCCGAGTGGCTCGCCAACCCTGTATTGGTCAAAAAGGCGGCGGGGCACGGCGTATGTGCATTGACTTCACGGCACTCAACAAGGCGTGCCTAAAGGACATTACCCTTGCCACGCATCGATCAACCGGTCGACGCTACCGCCGGGTGCGAGCTAATGAGTTTCCTGGATGCCTACTCTGGCTACCACCAGGTATACATGGCCAAAGACGACGAGGACAAGACCAGTTTCATCACACCGATTGGGACTTTCTGCTTCGTCAGGATGCCCTTCGGCTTGAAGAACGCAGGCGCTACCTTCACCCGCCTCGTCGCACTTGCCCTCGCCGCCCAGCTCGGGAGGAATGTGGAAGCCTACGTCGACGACGTGGTAGTCAAAACCCGGCAGCTCGCTTCGCACGGCCGGGACCTCCAGGAGACCTTCGACAACCTCAGGAAGGCCGGCATCAAGCTCAACCCCGACAAATGCGTCTTTGGCGTGCAGGCGGGCAAACTACTGGGCTTCCTCGTATCCGGACGAGGCATCCAGGCGAATCCCGATAAGGTTGAGGCCATCATGGGTATGGAGCCGCCCAAGACGACGAGGGAGGTCCAGAGGCTGGCGGGCCGCATGGCAGCCCTAAGCCGCTTCCTATCTAGGGCGGCGGAGCGGGGTCTGCCATTCTTTAAGACACTCCGCGGGTGCGACGGATTTCGTTGGGATAGCGACTGTGCGGAGGCCTTCAACGAGCTCAAGAAACACCTGGCGAGCCTCCCCACTCTGGTCGCCCCAACACCAGAGGCTCCCCTCTTGCTCTATCTGGCCGCGTCGGTTACAGCGGTCAGTGCCGTCCTCGTCTTAGAGGAAGGCGCCGTACATCGGCCCGTATACTTTGTCTCCGAAGCCCTCCAAGGCGCCAAGACGAGATATACGGAGCTTGAAAAGCTCGCTTACACGTTGGTCATGGCCTCCAGAAAGCTTCGACATTATTTTTTGGCTCACCCAATCACGGTGCCTTCCTCGTTCCCCCTGGCAGAGATGTTACACAATAAGGAATCCACGGGGCGCATCGGCAAGTGGGCTGCCGATCTCGCCCCGTTCTCCCTGACATACGCCTCGCAGACGGCAATCAAATCTCAAGTTCTCGCCAACTTCCTCGCAGAATGGACTCCGCCGGCTCAGCCCGCCCAGAAGCACGACGACCCAGTATGGACGCTCACCATCGACGGAGCCTACGGCGTCGCGGGCGCGGGCGTAGGCGCAGTGATTGTTACGCCCGAGGGGCAGCACCTGTTATACTCGGCGCGCCTTGCGTTTCCAGCCACCAATAACACAGCTGAGTATGAAGCGCTGCTCTTCGGCCTGACGAAGCTCAAGGCAATTGGTGCGCGGCGCGTGCTCGTCCGCACGGACTCGCGTTTGGTGGCAGGCCACGTAGACAAGTCATATCAAGCCAAGGACCCCGAGCTAGCCTACCTCACGCCGTAAGAGCGAGGAAAGGCATTTCTTGGCGCCACGGTCAGCGCCATCCTCGCGCGAAAACGAGCAGCCAACGCCGCAAAGGCGGCCACCAACAAGCGCCACCCACGATGGGGCGTTTTACGGTGTTACCGCAGCGCCATCGCGCAGACAACGGGACGCGCCTCGCTCACCACACGCCCGCAGGGCGATCGCGAGCCTATCTTCAATTTCTGCAGGCATTGCCGAGCCGAGGACCCGCCGAGCTCGACGTGCGCAACACCATGCCAGATCCTTCCAGGTGTTCGAAGGGACACTCTACAAAAAGGGAGTCTGCGCACCGCTCCTGCGCTGCCTCTCGCACAAAGAAGGGAAAAAGCTCCTTGCGGAGATCCACGCGGGGGTGTGTGGGTCTCACCTCGCGCCAAGGTCGTTAGTCAGCAAGGCATTCAGGCAAAGCTTTTCGGCCGATCGCCATCATCGACGCCCAGGACCTCGTGCGTCGGTGTCAGGGGTGCCAGTGGATGGGACGTATCATCCGCAGGCCCCCGACGAACCTCAACCCTATTCCCCTGATGTGGCCGCTGGCACGCTGGGGCGTCGATATAGTAGGTCCAGTTCCCCGAGCCCCAGGGGACCTGCGGTTTGTGGTAGTTGCGCTGGAATATTTTTCCAGGTGGCCGGAGGCGGTAGCCCTGGCCAAAATAACCTCGGCGGCCATGCAGCGCTTCCTCTGGCAGAACATTATATGTCGCTTCGACGTGCCCAGGGAGCTCACCGTCGACAACGGCCTGCAATTCGACGCCACCTTATTCAAAGAGTTCTGTGACAGTATGGGCATCACGCTTCAGTTCGCCTCGGTCGGACACCCCCAGTCCAACAGAGCAGTCGAGAGGGCGAATGGCGCCATCTCTATCGCCGTCAAAAAGCGTCTGGTAGGGTTGCCAAAGGGCAAGCGGCCGAGCGAGCTTCACAGCGTCCTCTGGTCCCTTCGCACAACGGTAACACGCCCGACGGGGTTCACGCCTTTCAAACTCCTTTTTGGTGATGAGGTAGTGACGCCTGAGGAAATCAAGGCTGGCTCGCGGAGGGTCCTCGTCCAAGCGCCCGACGAGGAGCGTCGCGTGTCCTTGGACCTCCTTGACAGGGTGCGGGCGAGCACAGCCCAACATGTCAAAAAGTACGCGCGGCAGACCGTGCGTACTCGAGACCGGCCCCTATATCCGCGAGGGTTCAAGTCTGGGGATCTCGTCCCCCGACTAGCGCTCCATGCGGAGACCGTTGGCAAGCTGGAGTCCAAGTGGGAAGGTCCATACATCGTGGCGGAAGCATTACAGAAGGGAGCATACCGCCTCGCCACACACGAGGTGCAAACTTTCCGCCACACGTGGAACGCGGATAAGTTGCGGCGATATTACGCCTAGAAGCAGGACGAAAAGTATAGTGGCATCAGCCCCTCCTTGTACGATGCTCGCCCGCGCAAACGGGAGTTCAATAAAACTAGCTGTTCGCAGAAAGTACCATGTTGTCTGGCCACAATGTGCAGAAGATCACCCCCGCACTCGAGGTCCACCTCCGCACGCGCCAGTCTACGGACTCTAAACGGTCGAGCGCCGAGGTCCGCCTCGCACGCGCCGCCACGGACTCTAAACGAAGTCGAGCGCCGAGGTCCTCCGCACGCGCGATCCACGGACTCTAAACGGTCGAGCGCCGAGGTCCGCATCCGCGCGCGCCGCCACGGACTCTAAACGGTCGAAGCGCCGAGGTCCGCCTCGCACGCGCCGGGCCACGGACTCTAAACGGTCGTAGCCTCGAGGTCCGCCTCGCGACGCGCCGCGCTCACGGACTCTAAACGGTCGTAGCGCCGAGACCGCCTCGCGACGCGCCGCCACGGACTCTAAACGAAGTCGAGCGCCGAGGTCCGCTCGCGACGCGCCGATCCACGGACTCTAAAGGAAGTCGAAGCGCCGAGGTCCGCCGCGCGCGCGCCGATCACGGACTCTAAAGGAAGTCGTAGCGCCGATCCGCCTCGCACGCGCGATCACGGACTCTAAATGAAGTCGTAGCGCCGAGGTCCGCCTCCGCACGCGCCGATCACGGACTCTAAATGAAGTCGAGCGCCGAATCCGCCTCGCACGCGCGCCACGGACTCTAAATACTGAGGCCGTAGCGTTGAGGTCCGCCTCGCACGCGCCGCCACGGACTCTAAATAAGACGCAGCAGGGGGACGCCCTTGCGCGCACTCTCCGGAGTATAAACAGGACGCAGATCCCACGCACGCACAGGCGTTGCCCCTGTGCGTACTCCTCGGAGCATAAAAGCAACACACAACATTAAGAACGAGTGCTACTTCGGTTCGCTGTAAAAAATGTCGGGGTTACATGACCACAAAAGCAGGAGCGCGCAGTACACCACTCCCCTAACCAACCGCTCATCCTTCGTGCGGTGCCGATGGGCCCGCGCCGCCATTGTGGCGCCGGGGAACTCCTTCGAGCCAGCGGAGGAGATCCCCACCCCCATGCAGCGTATGCTGCACTGCAACCTTGGCCGCGTCTTCCCCGACATAGCCCCAGATCCGTCGGTGAAAGTTTCGGAGGCCAGGCTCGATGAAGCGAATAGCGTCCGACACGCCCCCGGCGGCAGGAGATCAGTGAGGGTTCGCCACCATGGACATGTCTACACCCATGCGTGTGAAGCATGGCAAGGGCGAGGCATGCGCCGAGGAAGCCGCAATGCTCGCTGAAGGTGCTAGCGCTGCGGAGAGCAACGCCGGCCCCTTCCTCGACTAGCCCGAGCGTCTCCACCAAGTCCTCCGGCCCGTGAGTAGCGTCCGGCACGTCGACACATAGATCCCGTAGGGCCCGGTTCAGAGACTCCATTGCCCTCCACGCCAACATGGACGCATTGTCCAAGGCGCGATCCTTCTCCGCAAGAGACTCCACCAGCTAGGCCTTCTCCTCCTTTAGAGCGGTGATCTGCTACAAAAAGGAGGTACGTTCCTCTGCCGCGGCGCGCTGGACTTCCTCGGTCTTGTGTCGCGCGGCCGCTAGGGCGCCCTCCAGCGCGTGAAGTTGTTCGTCCTTCGTGGCGTGGGCGTCATCCGCAGCACGAAGACCGACCTCCAGGGCTCTCCGCTCCTGAATACGGGCCTCATCCAGTGCTTGGCTGATGACAAGCGTCTGGGAATAGCAACAAGAGTCAGCAGGTGCCCGGTAGTACTCTAGCAACCGCGAGCGCACACACTTACCCTTATCTCCGAGGCCTGCAGCGCGAGCGCCAGGAGGTCTCCCTCGCACAACGACAACATCTGTCGATCCAAGCCGCCGCGGGCGTGCTCCGCAGCTGCATTAAAAGTGCGAAGTTCTCCAGCGCGAGGAAGTCGGAGAGAACAAGCTCGCGCGCCGCGCGTCGGGGCTGCGAGGCTTCAGCCACTTCAACGGCGCAGACGCCGCAGGCACCGCACAGGTCGGGACGTCGCGCACACCCCCGTTGCTCGATCCTTCACGTCCGGGAGACTTCGTCTCGCCTGATGTCCATGGAATGAGCGAGCAAATCGGAGAGAGTTTCGCGAAGTCGTGTGAGGAAAGGGAGCTGCGCCTACCTCCTGCACCCTCCGCCGCGACGGAAGGGGGTGCCCGTTCAACCGCCGGCAGGGGGACGGGTGCCTCGGTGGGTGGTCGAGAAGACCCTTCGGCCGCGTCGGGCACCACAACTCCAAGCACAGGGCCGGCGACACCGTACCGACCCCTCGGAGGCGAGGGAGACTGGACTCGAGGATGTTTCACCTGTGGCACCGCAGGCGATTCTTCCGCGGTGCTAGCAGTCGCAGCTCCTGTCGTGCCTTCAGTCCCTACCACCCCGGGCGCATCCTTGGCAGCCGCCGTGGGTGGCAAAGCACCACCGGCCGCAGCACTCTCGCCAGGAGTGACGTCCCCCCCGGGTTGGCAGGTTCCGACCCAACGAAGGCCGTGCGTATGGCCTCGACAGCGCCGACGGGTGGTGCCGCCAATGGGCTCGAGACGACGCGCCCACCCGAACTGGTCCGGCCAGACTCATCGCCGGTCGCACATCCCGTCCCAACGACGCCAGCCGCCGAGGTGGCTGGCGGGCTGGGTACGACAACCTCAGAGCAGGCCCGGCGCCGCGAAGGCAATACCCCCGCTTGGCTACCACCGCCACGATGGTCCGGAATCCCTGCGGGAGCGTCCGCCGGCACCGCGCGCTCGGGCACAACAATGCCCAAAACCTCGCACGTGCGATTTATCCGCCCCTGCTTTGCCGCTTTGGTCGCGGCCTCACGCAGCTTGTGCTCCTTGAGCGTGTAGGGACCCAGGAACGCCACAACCGCGTGCTCCGCATCTTCTAGCCGGGCCACTGCACAAAAGACAAGTGTTATCTGGCGGGGACTACGCAGACACAAATGGATGCGTACCAACGCACTGCACGACTTACAAGGAGCAGAGGGCGGAAGCAGGCAAGACAGTGGCGGGCGAACCCCGTCCTCTCGGTCGTCGCCCCATCGCGTGTACTTCCACCGGGAGGAGAGGGGCGCCACCCCGTACATCGTAAACTCTTCGGCCAAGTCGCGCATACTTAGCCGGCGCGCAACGCCAGCAAGCCTCCGTGCGTCGTCAGCCTCCGGCTTCACACTTGGCGAGATATTGAACGAGATTGGCCCACCTCGACACAGCAGGCCGCTCGCGCTGGTCACGATGTAATAAAACCACCGCCGCGTCCAGCCGGACTCCCACCTCCCCAAGGTGGCCGACGCAGGGAATAGCATCGTGCAAGACGCTCGCAGCACGAAGTCCACGCCGCCAAAGTTGGATACAGCCCCCTCCCCGACTTTCTTGGGTCGGTAGCATCCGTCGTGCAGGGTGACGAATAGGCTCACGCTGGGACGCCGGCCTTCTGTCCGTGTCGCCCACGAAAAGACAGCTAGGCGAACTATGGTGTTTGGCGTCAGCTGTGCTAATTCCAACTCGTAGGCCCGCAGGACTTCACCCACAAACATCGTTGAGGGCATTCGAAGGCCGACGTCGAAAAACGCGACGAAAACGATCGCCTCCATCTCCCGGGGCCTCGGCTCTGTCTCGTCGCGACGGGGTAGGCGAGCCCCATCACGCTCCTCGATCTTCCCTTCCCGTACAAGCCACTGCAGCGTCTCTTCGGTTACACGACTCCTCCCCAGCACACGGGAGCAGCGGCCCCCCGAGTATTCCATGGCGTCCCACCGCCTGTCGGCATGTGAACGCCCCCGAAGCACTAGCTCGTACTCAGAAGGGACAGACAACTCGTCCCGGCTAGGTAAGGAGCCGCCGCTGGGACGGTGGGAGATATCGTCCTGGCCGGCCATTGTCCTCTGCGATCAGGGCAAAAGGAACAAGGTGGGAGCAAGTTGTGCTATTGTCAGAACAAGCAGAGCCAGGAGACAGGCGAGACAGAATGTCCCCACTACAACGGTGGCACCTTATAAGGCCCGCTCGCCTTCCCCACGGCTACAAGCGCAGCCAGATTAACCCCCAGCGGTTCGACTACCCACGGCTTGGAAAAAAGAACCGCCAGCACTTCGAGGAGCATGCCTGGTAGGTGGCCAGACAGCGCGCAACGCCAACGGGCGCCCGCCACGCGTCCCGCTTTCCTGGGGAAGAGGCGAACTGCCGTGGTCACGCAACCGCTCACATCCCACGACGCACCAATCACAAGCCGCCGCATGCCCCACCCACGGAAGGCGGGACAAGGCGCGCAGACAGCCGCGCCTCGACAGCCGGCGTTAGCACGATTCCAGTCGCATTAAAACCGCACTACCAGACTGCGGGGTCATAACAGCTTCGAGGCACACCGACGCCGGCGGCGCGAGGCCCGCCTCCACCACCGCCTACTCCGACCAGGCGCCAGCTCCGTTGAGCACGCGCGCTTTTTTGACGGCGCACTCCGCCGCCACCCGCTCAAGGGTAGGGGACGGAGCGCGCCGCTTACCGACCAGGCGCGCCCGCCGCCACCCGCTCGAGGGTAGGGGACGGAGCGCCGCGCGTCTGGCCCGACCAGGCGCCGCCCGCCGCCACCCGCTCGCAGGGTAGGGGACGGAGCGCCGCGCGTCTATTTCGACCAGGCGCCAGCCCGCCGCCACCCGCTCGAGGGTAGGGACGGAGCGCCGCGCGCCTATTTCGACCAGGCGGCTCCGCCGCCACCCGCTCGGGGTAGGGGGCGAGCGCGCGCCTACTCCGACCAGCGCCGGCCCACCGCCACCCGCTCGAGGGTAGGGGACGGAGCGCCGCGCGTCTGCGCTGACCAGGCGCCGGCTCGCCGCCACCCGCTCAAGGGTAGGGGACGGAGCGCGCAAACCTACGCCGACCAGGCGCCGGCTCGCGCCACCCGCTCGAGGGTAGGGGACGAGCACGCGGCTACTCCGACCAGCGCCGGCTCGCGCCACCCGCTCGAAGGGTGGGGACGAGCGCCGCGATCTACCTCACCGCCAATATAAGCATCGGCCGGCTACTGACCTCGAGACCGGGACCCGCAGACACCAAGGCTCCGCAAGTTCGGAGAAGTTCACATGCCGCAGGACGGAGGGGGCCAAAGGACTCGGCAACATGGCTTCGGCCCTGTGAAGCCCTTCACCATGAGAGGCTCCTGTTGTAGGGGTGGCCCCCACCTAAACCCAGCAGGCCTGTTAGAAGGTTATAGGGCCCAAAATGGGACATATGTAATGGTTTAAATACCCCTGGCAGGGAGGTACCAATGTAAGGGCACATTTGTAAAAGCACAGCCCATATGAATATATATACCAAGGGAAGACTAGAGGGAGAGGGGTAATCACCTTCTCCCAACTCTCCACTACCACATATCTCTCTGTTTGGTCTGTAACCACAACACTCTTAATTGATACAAGGGCCTGTTCTTCTAGACATAGGATCAAAGATAACTCGCATGACCTGATGAACCATAAGTGTTCTGCCCAACCACACGCTTGATTATAATCCTCCTCTAATTGTGGTAGTGCCAATTGACTAGGAAGAATGTCGAGTCTGAGTTACATGGATATTTACAATGGCATATATATCCCTCCTAAGACACCTAAAATAAGAAATAAACTATTTACATAACTTGAACTAACAAAAAGAATCCTAAAATTTCTGCTGTCGGATTGTTTGGGATATTGTGACACACAGAAGGAATCTAAGTTTGGCACCTTATCTATCATGTGCTTAGAATAAACTTTCCAAAGAGTCCAAGATCATCTAAATCGGACTCTGTTTGCAAAAAGATATGGACTTCTAAAATTGTGTCCTACTAGCTGTCCTGAACTGAATCCGAATTTGATCCAAATATTCTTGTCTTCAATTTTCTTGTTTGGCATGACTTCATATCTGTGATTAACATCAAAAGGAAGTCTTCTAAAACTTTAGAATGTCATGGAATTGCTGGATGTCACACAAACATGTCATACAAACACGAACTCTTCATGTCGTCAATTCTCGAGCGTCGCTCGGGACTGCCTACGTAGCATGCCTTTCAAGTGTCATAACTTTTTGTAGAAGACTTCAAATCATATGAGGTTTGATCCTTTGGAAAGTAGACTTTATAATCTTTCAAAATATCTACTTTGTTCGCATTGAAAACCTTATAATTGGTGCCAAAAACTTTATAAACTTTGTGGATAGAACTGTGAGCATCAAAACTTGCTTGATAATGTCTACTCCTCTTGAGCTAAAATAGGTGTATATGCACTACATATCCTCATTATTAATCCTATGATAACTTATGAAGTTTAGCTTATGAGCTAAGTAGGCCCACAAAAGCCCCCTTTATCGGCTTAATTAAAATTCGGGTGTTGTTTGACCTGCTTTTAGCTCATGAGCCTATAAATTAAAACAAGAGTAAAATACATATTGGATCCCTAAACTTGCCAAGTTGGATCACTTAGGTCCCCAAACTTTGAAAATGCATATTCATATACCTTGTTTAAGTGGGTCACTGCAAGTCCCAAGGACGATTCACTGGCTTGACCGGTGATGTGTAGTCTTGATCTATGCCAGCATGATGTAGGGGACACATGCGGCTCACATGACGAGCCGAGTGGGAGATAAAATTGACATTTAACCCCCTTGTAGTTGGGATCATTTGCATTCTCTCACCTCATGTTCCTCTGCATCAGCATCCTCATCGCTGTTGTCACTGGATCTGGCTGTCCCTGACCCCTCCGCCACCGTCTTCCTCCTTCCCGGTGGCAGTCATCTTCCTCCAAGCCAGTATCCCGTAGCTGTTGTAGCAGGATCTGCCCGTCCCTGATCCTTCCGCCACCGTCTTCCTCCTCCCTGGTGGCCAACTGTCTTCCTCCATGCCAGCATCCCTATCACTGTTGTTGCCAAATCCGCCAATCCCCGATCCCTCTGCCACCTTCTTCCTCCTCCCAGATGATCGACTGCCTTCCTCCATGCCAGTATCCCGTCGCCACTGTAGCTGGATCCGCTCATCCCTGATCCCTCCATCACTGTCTTTCTCCTCCCAAGTGGTGGACCGTCTTCCTCCATGCCAGCATCCCTTTCACCGGATCCGCCTATCCCCAACCCCTCTTTCATTGTCTTCCTCTTCCTCGGCAACCGACCGGATCTGAGTTGTGCTATGGAGGTGCAACTGCCAGATCTCTCACCTCTAACCACCTGATCCGGTCATCGTCGCAAGCGCTCTAAAGCCAGCACGGAGGCCGGTGGGGATGGCGGCATGAGGGATGCGACAGTGGAGGATAAGGAGAGGTAGACGAACAATGGCTTTGAATTGCAGTAGAGGTGGAGCAGCTAGGGGGTGGGAGGCAGAAGCGGTGCTGGGGGAGGAAGCTCGGGGGAAGAGGGAGGAGGGCATGGTGGCAGAGGAGGACATAGAGAGAGCGAGTGATTGAGATGCACATGACCCCATGCTATGCTGGCATCGATCAAGGCTACACCTCAGCGGTCAAGCCAGCGAAGCAATTTCAAAATGTAAGGACCTAAGTGAACCAGCGTGATAAGTTTAGAGACCCACGATGTATTTTACTCTTAAAAAATGTCAAATAGACAACTTAGCTTGGGGCTTATATATGGACAAACATTCTCATCATGAATGTACTACCAATCTGATCATCTATGCATCTGTGCATGATCAATGCCAAGATATGCATGCTATAATAATAAAAAAAAAACATGATCAGTTGGCGTCTACAACGTACCAATAATGTTCTTTTCTCCCCGGAATCTTTTCAAGTTACTTTGTGTAACTTTACATGGTAACAGTACTATGCACTAAACAAGTAGTCCAAAGTTGTTGCCTGCAACCGCATATAACCCTGATCGAGGCCATTTGCTTCTTTGTCAGTCCTCTTTGAACTTCACGCATGCATTATACATACAGCTCCCTTCCTTTGAACTTTCTGCATGCACATAGGTTGCTGCATTAGAAAAGCAGCCGTTAGGACATCTTGCAAAACGCCTCTGAGAAGTAGTGTAGCATTGATCTTTCTACTGTACATGTGCATGCTGATCGAGTTTTTCGACTTTTACCACTGCATGCATGCAGCTACAAAAAATATGTACTATATACTTTCACCGCTACTGCTCAACGTACTCAGCAGGCCAGAACTAAAGCCTAGATCCAAGCTCATCCGACGACGACTGAACTGCTGACTGCTGTACGTATATGTGTGGTCGCCCCTGGTCCAAGCGTCCCAAATCGAGGAGTAGCTGCTGCTGGCCCGGCTAGGCTCAGGGGTCAGGAATCGGAATGATGCATGCAACACGATGCAACAGAGGCTGGAAGAACCTGCAGTTTGTCAAGAACTTGCAAGCATAAGGAGCGCACTTGCCTCGGTCTTGGTGAGGATGCAAAAGCTACCGACGGGCTTCGAAAGAATTTGGAGCTGGAGAGCCTCTAGTACAGTAGCAGTAGTACTGAGATTCTGCAGCTGCCCAAGTGTGCGGTGTGCATGGCTTCAACGGCTCCAGAAGCCGCGCGCAAAATGTAGGCATGCCGATGTTGCCCCATGTCCATCGCCGGTCGTCACTGCCTACGCGCTGCCGTTCACCACCGCCCACGAGAGCGACACCGTCAATCCACCGGTCCGGTTTTCTCCTTCGCCACCTGCTTGAGCTTTCCCCTCCACTGCTTCGATCCATGCTTCGGTCACTCGCTATCTACCGCTCCGTCGCACGTGATCCACATGTCCATTGCTAGACCATGGCCTTTGAGATCACCATTAGAGGAAGCTGCAGCATGGGAAGATGTGTTTGCTTTCGGTACGGTGTGGGGGAAGGCATTTGTTGTTGGGAATGCTCTAAGGTAAGGATAGGAAGAGATGAGGGAAGAATTGTGCAAGAAAAATATTTTGGACGAGAAGCTCCAATCCGGCCAAACACCTCTCGATTTTCTTATGGAGCAGCTTCTATAGCGTGCTTAGAAGTTAGAGCAAGAGGTTGGCCAAGTAGGACGTCTTATCTGAAATGCAGAAATTTTGTGATCTTTATTGCAAGAGCCATATGAGATTTGTAATTTTTTTTCAAGATTCGTGATAAATTTGTCGGTTCTAAATAGCTCCCGCCCCCCCCCCCCCCCCCCAAAAAAGTCTCAACATATATCTTAATCTGTGGTGTCAAAGGTGCCGTCAACGAGGTGATATCAAATGTTACCATAGCTAGATAGGCTCAGCTCAAGCTCGCTTCGCACTTGTAGGTTTCGAGCTAGCGATTGCAGACTGAACTAGCTGGCTAGGAGTGGAATAATGAAGCTGAAAAACAGTCCGAGAACTAAAGATCAACTCAAATTGGCTAGACTATCATCTAAATGAAATTTAAGGACACCAAATAGATTTGGCCTAAACTTAAGTTTGGCCTTATACCTGAGCAAGCTTAATTGCAATATTCTAGTCAAGCTTGGTTAGATCAACGTTGGCTCTAATTAGATAGGTAACAAGCTCGAGCCTGAAGGAGCACAAAACCAGTCGATCTGAGCTCAAGCTAAGCCCGCAGAAAAGCCAACCCAAAATCCACACCAATATCAACTACCCTACGAGTCCCAAGCTTCTTTTTTTTTTCAAACGAGCTCACCCGTATTCTATTACCACTGCTATAAAAAGACTAATACTAGATAGCTCATCACGGATGGTTAATTAAAACTGTCAGTATTAAATACAATCATAGATGATTTTAGTTTAGACACCGTCTGTGTTACTGCCAACGTTAAAAACCATCTGTGAAGACGTAATATCACAGACAATTCATGGTAAAAATTGTCTGTGAAGTATCACAGATAACTTTTTCTTTGAACCACCTATGATACTTCACAGATGATTTGTATTAAAAACTATCTGTGATAATTAATTCATTATAGATGGTTTGCATTAAAAATCATCTATGATAACTTCACTATATTAATTGCAGACCGTCGACCCACACATACTTGTCTTAAATTTCAGATCTTTTCTCACAGCTCTGCTGCTTTGAGGAGGTAGGGCTTTGAGGCCATTTGGTGAAAGGAGACCACGCATTTGACAAGAGTGATTGTAGATACATTAAATTCCTAACTATCTATGGTTAGTAGTTTGTTCCTAATTGTGTTATATTTTAGATCTAGCTGTTGGTGAAAGGAGAATTAAAAATGGTTTAGATTTAGCTAACTTGATGTAGAGAGGAGATTATTTACATCTAGCATGGTTTAGGTTTAGCCAATTCATAATTTATTTCTACTTAATTTAATTAATTATTCTTGCTACATATAGCTACTTTAGATCATTTATATTTAGTATACTAATTAATTAATTTAATATTTAATACAAAATTGTTAAATGCATAACGTAGGATTGAAGTTGGATGTACGCTAGGAACCATGTAAGTGAAAAGTGCATTAATGGCGTGTCTACTCTTACAAGAGTTTTCGAGGAGGATATGTTGAATAATTGGGTGTAATATATGTACTGTCCATACATTGACAGTGAGAATCTGAAAATGTTTAAGAACCGAGCATAGATTGAAGCGCACTTGATTTCAAAGGGTTTCAAGAAGGGAACTGTGATGAGAGAGAGTATTTATCATTCTGTGGCTTAATGGAGGACTCGGAGAAACCTTTGTTCACATGCTATAAGTCAAAGTACACGAGCTTGTGTGTCATGCTTGAACTGCTGAAATTAAAGGCAAGCAACGGTTGATCCGACAAGAGTTTCACGGCGCTGTTAGGTTTTTAGCAGACATGCTTCTGGAGGGAAATGAGTTGCCTAAAACCATCAACAAAGGCAAGAATGTTCTTTGTCCATTGAGAATGAAAGTAAAAAATAAATAAAGACATGACAAAACTAGCTACATACGCATCAATCATTATGAAGAGTTAATTTTTAAACGAAATAAATAAGTGGATTGATGGATTAAATATATGAGTGAATCTGCATACACACACACACACACACACACACACACACACACACACACACACACACACACACACACACACACACACACACACACACACACACACACACACACACACATATATATATATATATATATATATATATATATATGAATTTGCATGAGAATGTGTCATATGTGCATATGTGTGTGATTTTGCTTTTATATAAGTATATAAGACTGTGTCATATGTGTGTGAGCAAAATATCATAGACGGTTTTAAAGTAAAACCATTTGTGATGTGTAATTTTCACAGACGAGTCTAAAGAAAAAATGTCTGTGATATTTGATTATTACAAACAGTTATAATTACGAACCGTCTATGATGTTATATATAACAGACGGTTTGTAGTTGAAACCGTCTGTGATTCATGAGCTATCACAGATGGTTTCTACTACAAACCATCTATGATAGTTAACTATCACAGATAGTTATGAGTTAATAACCGTCTGTGATAGCATGTATCACAGGCAATTCGAAAACCGTCGGTGATGAACTCATGTCATTACTGACCCATAAACTTAGACGGCTCATAAAACTGTCTGTGATAATATTTTTGAACTATCTATGATAATCTTTTTTATAGTAGTGTACCACCAGATAATGGAGTGAATCCCTCCAGGGCTCACTCGGATTCCATTTGCTCCCAATCTTCAACTACTCCAGTCTTGAGCATTTTTGACAGCCCTATACACTGCACATCAGCTTTCACCACCGCGGGTACTTAAAAAATGCTCTCTTTTTACCACTGCTGCCCCAATCCAGAACTAAAGCCTAACCCCCAAGCCCATCCAACTAGGGCACTGCTGCATACATGTCCCTGTTGCTGGTCCTCTCCCTTCCAACTCGACCTGCCAGACGTCCCTAACCGATCAGACGGCAACCTGCAGTTTGTCAAGAATTTGCAACCAGCAGTAGGGACACACATATACACACACACACACGCCTCGGGTTTGGTGAGAATGATAGTAGCGCAGCAGCAGCTGAAAGCCTGAGAGCGTCGTCCAGATGCGAAGCCTGGCATTTCGCTTATATCTGCATGGCGTTTCCCTCTCAGTCCGGGATGCCCGCTTGCCCCCCTCTCCCTCTCGCTATCCATGGATCGCTCGTCGCTCCCACGTACGACGACAGCGGCGCAGTGCCACCTCCATGGACTTTTCTTCATACGCATGTGCTGAAGCCAGCAGCCTATGCATCTCTATATGTGTCCCGTGGCCAGTGCCTAGCTAACGCTGGTGAGCAAGCATGCATGGCATGGTCAGGTTGTCCCTGTTGGCTTCCAACTTTTTCGGTGTGGGCAGGGATGTAGGGCAATGGACGGACAAGGGAATGCAAATTGATTAGGCGATGTGGTTTTTAGGGTTTTATGGCTGCACATTTGGAAAGGGATTCATGGTTTCAACAGTACCAATAAGCTGGTGCAGTTTGTACTAGCTAGAGTACTCCTACGTGTGGTAAATTTAGAAAGGGTATGTCTAGTTATCATTCAGATATTTTTTTAAACAATTATCCAAATTTGTGACCCTTATATTATGATCCAAAGGCCCTCATCCTTCCCCCCTTTCCTATGTAACCCATCTACCCTCTAACCCTATCCCTCAACCCCACCGCCTCTCGCCCCGTGCGCCCAACCCCCCGCTCCCTCCACGCCGCCACCCTGAGCTGCTCGCTCGTCGCCGCCCCCTCCACGCCGCCTCCCACTCCGTGTCGCTCCCTCTGCGCTGCCCTCTCCCAGACCTCCTCCTTTCTCATCGGAGCAGCTCCGCACGCCTTCCACTGCCACCCCCCCGCCCCCTCTTCCACCACCCATGGCCGACGGTGGCCCCACCGCCTCACCGCGCCACCCCTACCCCTCCCTACCATGCCAACCCCGTCCAACCTAATACTAGTACCTTCCACCGCCGCCGCCCTCCGGCACCGCTCACATCGGGCCACCACCTCCCGGCCTCCCTCTATGCCTAAGAGGAACGGTGAACCCTAAGCATGGGGGCGGGATTCTCTCATTGGGCTCGCCGGCAAAGAGGAAGAAGGGGTCGCTGGAGAAGAAAGGCAATGCATGAATCTTCACGCACATCCAAAGATTAGAAATTTAGATGATTTTTTGAAAGAAAATACCCGAATGATGTTTATCAAAACCCATTTGGGAATTACTAGCTGCATATAAATAGATGTCATATAGATAGTAGTTGACATGATGTATAAGCCGTAGGTTTATATTATATCTCATCGCGTAGCGCGCATAGGTTTTCCATCCTAATTCAAAGGAAAGGGAACAATATGCAAAATTCAAATATGTTACAAAATAAGTTCAACATGCTAGCTACCTCGATATGCAAAATCACCCTCACATTATTTTTCTTTGGTAATTCAAATAAAAAAAAGAGGAAAAACTTGAGAAAAAAAGTCTTCAACATGCTTACCCATATGTTGGCGATTACAATGTCGACACTCTTTTTTTTTGCAAGGTAATAACTATTATATTACTGTTTTGTTTTATGTTTTGTAGTATAACTGATAGGAAATGTTATAGACGGGGAGTTTGTAAACGGAGGAACTTGTGGGGTGTAAATACCACAAGATAAATTCTAATGGGTTTTTTCCAAACTTGGTGTCACCAGGGTGTTTTGGTATTTTGAACAAAACCTATTTTAACGCCTTGGGAATTAGGAATTCACCCCACTCCTTATCGAGCATTTGCTTCCTAATTCATTCCATAAGTAATCTTTTTTTAGAACACGATTCGTTGATTCGTTCCATAAATAATCATCCATGAACTATACTTATTTAGTCCTCAAAAAATGCATCCGATCTTCCTAGAATTTTCACTGGTAGGAACCTAACAGCCATATAGTTGCCATTTTAAATTCATTAGTTTTCTCCCTTTACACCTTGGAATTTGAGGTCTGGTCAACCACATACCGATCTATAAAGAGACTGGAGGAGATGACACCAAGTACATTGGAACCACGAGGCAGGAACATATATATTGACAATCAGCATGCAACATCCACGTCAATCAAGAAAGATTCACCTCTGCATGAAAACCAAGTGGAGAGAGGCCGAGAGGGTGCTGTTTGTATACTGTAATGCACATGAATCGCGATCGATCACCAGGTACAAAACAAGTCAAATGCATATCAAGTTAAAATGGGACTTCGAGCACAAATCTGTACATGTTGTGTCAATGCAAGATACTCGTGCACCCTGCATCGAAAGAATCGTCTAGAAAATTTTCAAACTCAAATCCCGTATCACGGTGATAAGACAGTAAATCTCATGAGATTTTTCAATGAAAACTCATGATTCTTTTACACAAATGTGATAGATCGGACCTGATATTTTTTTCCAAGGTTTGGAACCTTGCATCGTGCATGGAACTATTGCATCCATTTTGTGGCAGAAGAGGGTTGTGTGTTATGGCCCATGAACTTATACCATGCGCCGTGTGCATAGCTAGCCTTAGATCATGTGATTTTGGTTTTACCGTTTATTATGGACCTGTAAGCACGTGGCAAATTGAGATCTAGTAGGATTGTAACTCCGCCGGTCCACTATTGGGCCCTCTCCCTCCTTCGGCGATGGGGGGTGAGGGACTCATTTATTTTTCTAAAAGTAATTTTAGGTTTCTTTAGTTTTCTAGTTTATATATTTTTCATGGATCAAGCATGTTATTCTAGTTTTGTTCTTCTTCGATGAGTTGCCAAATTTTCTGTCTATAATAGGTTTTGCCAAACTGGATCATCTCAACAACAGCGATGCCTATGCTAGAAATCAACATCGGCTTAACTGGGTACCAATAAATCTCCATTGGTTTTCTTTTTATGAACAACAATACTATCAAGACGCATGTCTTATACATCTAAGGAGACCCTTGACAATCAACATCTCACTTCGTACCGTGATCATCAGCAATCATGTCACTATTGAAAGATCGGAGTCTTTAGCGATGAAAACGAAGAAGACGTACACATTCATTGATTAAAACATTTGATGGTAGCGAGTTGTTATCTCATGGAATGTAAAAGATGGGTACTTTATATGTGCTTTATCCGTGTGTTATTTGTATAAATAACAGGATTTTTCAAAAAAAAAATAACAAATCAATGCATGAACCGTTGAGTTTGAATAAGTTGTTTTCCTTCAAGAGTATGGAACAACGAATCTCATATTCTACGAAGAATAAGGTTCCTAATATTAGACGAGCATCAGCCACTAACGTAGGTGGTGTATACATACGACGCTCTCCCCCCACCTTGTCACCACTTTCTTCTCCATCGCTAACCACATTCGTCGCTCTGCTCAATAGCCCCACCATCCGACAGCATCCTGTCAACACCGCCATGCCCCCAAAGTCACTGTCCACGGCCAAAAGCTAACTCTCACTACTATAAAAATAGTCATCACAAACGATTCAAAACCATGATCATAAACGGTTTTCGAACCATCCGAATTTATGTATCTATGATAACAGGTGGTTATCATACGGTTTTCAAACTATCTGTGATATATCATATATCAGAGATGGTTCTTAATTATAACTGTTTGTGATATGTCAGATATCACAGACAATTCTTAAATATAGCCGTCTGTGATACCTCACGTATCACAGACGGCTAATACTAAAAACTGTCTGTGATATAGCAGATATCACAGACGGTTCTTCAACATAGTCATCTATGATATCTGAAATATTACAGACTGCTAATACCAAAAACCATATATGATATATCATATATGACAGACGGTTTGTTGTTATAAACCAACTGTGATAGCTATTTTAATAGCTATATTATTTCCTGTTTTTCGGGTATCCTCAGGAAATGCTAGCGATACCCTCTGAAAACAAGCAAACAGATAACACATATAGCACAATATAGCACACGACAATCATTATACAGATCTCAACTAAATGATATACATTTGAATGAATTGTTTGATTAAGCACAATTGAGTGATTACAATTGTATCAAATGTATCAACATCTAATCATCGTCGGGGTAGAACTCTTCTGTTTTGTTTATGAACTCTGCTATTAAGAATTGGGAGAGTTTTCCTCGAATTTCAGTGAGTTTATCAAGATCAATTGTATTTTTGTCGAATTCCACACGCTGTCGCTAGGAGTAGTGTTAAGCCATTAGCGCACATATATATATAATTATTGGCAGATTGACAAACATCTGGATCATTCATCTTAGCGTCCATAATTTTCTCTATATGGCGGCAAATGTAGAAGCCACATACATTGCCCTGTAGCTGCTAGTGGCACTGCAAAAATAGAATTACATACATAGCTATTGTCGGTTCTAGAGGCATTATAACGAAGTATGATATAGGATTGTTGTGTTGTAGTGGATACCGAAAATCGCGTCATGTGTCACAATGTGGCACTAGATTCCTTGTGTCTCCCTCCCTGGGCAACGTAAGAGCTGAATGACCTACGTGATTCCAAAAAGTTAGCCTCGACCATTGCAAATAAAGGGAAGACTACAATAGAATTATGTATGGAAGAAATAAGTTTACCTGTCAATTGTTTGTTGCACACGGGTGAAGTCATGGTTACTCCTAAGTAGAGAATCAAGGTATATTATCTTGCTCCACTTTGGTACAATCACAATCAGAATCCAGTGACCCCTAGTCACGTATATCGTCATAGTGATTAATCCTAAGTTTTGTTGCGTATAAAGTACAAATGAAACTTGTTTGGCAACTAGTAAAGCAATTACCCCTGGTTGAATGGTACCATGATGTAGTCCTTATCACTGTGAGTAAGTAATCCTCACGCTATGTAATCTTGGACAAAGGATCCATTATCATTGTTGGATTGCTCAGAGACCAATTGTGGGTCGAGGAAACCCACTGGTTCTTACCATCACCAAACTTATTGGATTATGGATCTATACATAAGCAATGAGTTATGATATTTATGGGTGTTACGTGAATGTAGAACTTGATTGTACAATACACTTATAGTGTCCAGCATCGCAGAAGTGAGGCGTCAAGATTGAATAGTAAGAATAAGTCTTCGGAAGTCACAACGAAGTAGCCCAAGTCATGAAGGAAATACACCTCCATGTATCTCACGTTGAATCCACTATGCCAGTTTGGCTTCATGTTGGACCTCTATATGTATCAGGTATGCAAAGTTCCACAAATCAGTCCAAGGCTAGGTAATTGTGACTCGGGAACCAACGACACTCTGAGCATGAACTTCCATTCCCTGGGAGGTGCCTTAAGCTTCTTTTATTTGGCCTTGGTGCCTCGCTTGCGATATATTTTTAGAATCACCTTCACGGGAGCCGATGCGCTGGCCTTCTAAAGAAGAGCTTGAGGTGAAGTCATAGAGCGTTCTGTTTGATAGGCATGGTCGTGTGGAGATCGCGGCATGAAAGGGTCCAGGTTGATGTCCCTCCTGGGCCACTAGACGAATGTGTGGATGGCATCCCCTAGTGTCATGATTTCTTTGTTAGAGCCTCTCCAGCCGGACGGCCCTAAAAACATCATTAATCATGTCTACCTTGACCTTCGTGAAACCGGTCCCTAGCTAAGAACCATACACCAACGTTCCTAGTAGGCATGGATATACCAACCCCCGCCCAGCGTCAACGGGAATAGAGCCAACAACCCTGATTCTGAGGATGCACGGCGTGGCCTCCTACATAACGATACACGATGAGTTAAGGCGTCCACCAAGTCTATCTATGTAGTATTTAAGAGATGTACATTACCTGGATGTCGTTGATAGGTAAGTAGGTGTCGCTATATTTAGAAAGTGGCGCAGACACACAGCTACTCTAACGTTGGGGTGGATTGGGTACCTTGATAATGGGGTGGCTTTCGATTGATTGTGGACTTCTCTCAATTCTTCCCTCAATGCATCTATCTCTCCTCGAAGTGAGGCAGTTATGTTCTCAAGTTTTGCATCAAAGTCCCGTTTCATACATTCCTCGCGCTTGGCCTTGCATCACTTCTTACTCCTATATGCATCAAAGTTGTTTGGGAATCTGTGCCTCCAAGATACGTAAACCCATAGGCCTCGTGTGCAACCTGGGTGCTCCTTGTTTCCCAGGGCGATGAATAGTATATCATCTCCCTAACTGCTTGGAAGGAGCCTTCAGAAGATTCGGTAATCAATGTTTGCTGCAAGAGACAATCATGTTATTTTAGACCCTATGAAATTATGGACCTACTAACAATTAGGTAGTTTACTATATCTTACTAGGTGTTGTGACACTTCCTCGTCTGTGGAGTTTTTTAAAGAGGCGACGCCCGAAGACGTGGTTGATGACCTCGCTCTTAACCAATTTCAGCCATGCTCGTTTGTGATCCTGGCAAATGGTGGGGGGCCTCCGTTTAGATTACGAGCTCGTCCTCTATCCTCCATTGCGGGATTTTACTCATGTACCTAGTGATGAAGAGTCTGTGGAGGGGAGTGTTTTGTGCCTGGAGAGCCTTGTGCGTCACACTTTCCTATTAAATTTTGGTCATCATCTTCATCCACACAAAGGCCTCCCATATTTCCAGTGACACAAAAGGATACCTTGTGAAGCGCGTGTGATTCTTGGTCATGTACTTCATGACAAGCATGCACTTGAAGGTCTTCCATGCTTTTCCCATCGCGAGGAGCGCCTACCATCGCACGAGTCCATGGACTTCTACTGGGATCTCGAACATGTTTGAAATTTTTATCCACAGTGCACTTTTCTCATCTTTTGTCAAACCTTTCCAGCTTGCTACAGTGATGAGGACCCATTGCCTTCCAAGTTACCGCAGGTAGTCCAAAATGCTGCCACTGCTTTCTTCAGTTGCAGAGGGACCCTATCCGAAGAGACCTCCGTGATGGTCATCCGGCCATCTAGCCTTTTCGATACTCCTCTGCCATGCCTAGTTACCCTAGTCTTCAGAGTGTCAATCCCATTCAGTGACATCGATGACAACGACAATGATGCCATCTCTTTTATAGGAAAACTAATTACAGTGAGTTGTGAGCGTAAACATTGGCACATGGTTGATCTTACAATAAATTAGAACATTCGGCGATGTACATTATTGATTATTGCTACAAGATCTCTTTCAATATGAATAATAAAGCACAGTACGCATGAACTTAAAAAGGGCTAAAGCAAATTAATTTGCTTCAACCCTTTTGCTCAAGTGTATAGTGCTATAATGGTGTATTGCAGCTTGCAGCCCGAGAACAAAGGTTTCTCCAATTCCTCCATCAAGCCCTTGAATTTACCAAACTCTCTTTCACTATAGTTCTCTTCTGCATCGCGTTAGCATCTGATCTAGATTGCCATCATACGACCTATCCTCATCGAAAGCACAGTTCACAACTGGCATATCATTGTCTCCCTCGACGATATTATAATTACCTTCTTGTATAATATTCTTCTCTTCGCTGTGACTGGTCCAACATGTATACCTATTTTTGAAACACCTTTGAATCAAGTGAGCTTCGATCTGCGAGAAGTTGGTAAATATTTTCAGATTATCACAATCAATATACAGACATTACATATATTCCATTCCCTTCTTCAACATATCCTGCTCAGTCACTCTTCTAAAAGCAAATATGTCATTAATGACTCTTCACTCACAAGGTTCTCAACGTACATCCAATTTTGGTCTATCTACGCTATGCATGTAACAAATTAGTGTCAAATTGGATTATTAATGTTACTATATAGCTAGCCAGCTTAATACTTATGTATATTTGACATTTACCTTATAATAAATTGTCCATATCTAAATTAAGTAGCTAGTTATGTTCTATTCATGAAGCAATCTATATATCAAGCAAAAATATATTAAAGTAAACTAGGAGTAGTGATTTATTCTTAAATTGGAGCAAACTACCAATTAAGCTAGGCCTAAACCTAGCAATCACCTCTCTTTATTACAAGGCATATAATTAGAAGCAAATATGTACTAACCTCTAATCACCAAGAATAAATAAATCTGCAAGAGTTAGATCTGTAAGCGGTATGCTTTCACCAAACTCCCCAAAGCCGGCCGCCTCCTTCAATGCAGCGCAATAAAGATAGATATGTCAGGACCCAGTTGGCTAGCCATTTAATAACACGGCGTATCCTAGACATGTCCAACAACGAACAACCAGTGGTCTTGCCCAATCATAGATGTTTCTTATTAATAACCGTATGTGATATTTCATAGATGGTTCTTAACAAGAACTGTCTGTGACAATGCGAGATTTCACAGACAGTTATTATTAGGAACCAACTACGATAATTACTTATCACAGATGGTTCGTATTAATAATCGTCTGTGAATAAATATCACGGACGGTTTTAAAGCAGAACCGTCTATGATAAATACGGTCCTAAAATCAAAATTATATACATAAATTTAAATGTAGTAATGACACAGAAGTAATTATGTATTACTTAGTTGGTTTTTACCGATCAGCAATATCGTCATGTCATTATACCGTATACATATATAAAAGAGAGTAAATACAAATTCAACTGGTTGATTTTACATATATACGGTGCCCAAACAGCGTCGCTAGTTGTTTCTTACAAAAGATAACAAAAAAAGTGAAAACCTAACTGCTTTGATGTTTTTTCTAGTGTCGGAGGTAGCATGTAATCTTCGTCTTCAAAACTTCATATGCAATGTGGTCAGCATCGGACGGTTTGGGATCATCAGCAAATGAAGCCCAAAATGTATCCATCCACTTACTCACTCGTTCAAGTGTCTCCCGAACACCCTCCAACTAAACAATCAAGTCAAATTGAGCCCAAAGGCTCTCTTCCCTTTCTTGAGGGGTCTCGACAAGGTTGACTCGGTCGCCCGCCACCTCGACTAAGCACTCCAAGTGATGGCAAGCCACTTGGAGACATGCAACGTCATTGTGGAGGACCGTGTCGATGGTGAGGTTAGCTCGCCGGAAGGGGGAGACCAACCGGAAGACGCGGTAGAGGAGGATGTCAAGACGACGGAAGGTGGCCTTCAACTGCTTTGGCAAATCATCGGACATAGAAGGGAGGACACTGTTGGCATAGTGTCCTTCCACAGCATCCGTCAGTGTACGGTCAGCGACGTGCTCGTCCAGGATAGCCAAGTTGGCCATCAATGCCAGCGACATGGAAGAATAGGGAGCCATTTATTTGTGCTTGAGAGACAAGGATGATAGCCGACTGGCAAGGTGCTCATACAAGATTACTCTCTAGTGGCAGACGATCATTTTTATACAACAAGAAATACATCTGGCTCGTAAGACAAAGAGACGCATCTGGGAGCCAAAATGATCAAAGGAAGCCGAAACGATGGTAGAGGATACAATCATTCGGATATGCATGTATTCTTTCTACTTCTATTCCCAGTGGACAAAAAACCTTCTTGGCATGTACCAAGCATGCATACTCCCATAACCCATTCTAAGGTGGGGTAATAGTGTGTCTGGGACCAACGGCATTCCAAGAAAGAACGTCCAGGGCTTGCGAGTTGTCTTAATCTTCTTTGATTTGGCTTTAGCACCATGCTTTCTTCCTAGAATTTGATGGTCGTCTTCATGCCCACAAAGGCATCCCATATATTCAGATGGAGGAAAGAATATTTCATGCATGGTGCCCCATCCTCGTTTACGTACTTCATGACAAGCGTGCTCTTAAAGTTCTTCCACGCCTTGCCCATCGCTAGGAGCATCGGCCTTGGACTTCTTCTCCGATCTCAAAGAACCTTGAGACTTCCTCGCAAGGCTGTTCTTTCTCTTTACTCATCAAAGCCTTCCAGCTCAGTGTATTATTTATTAACACTCATGGCAACAATTTACTATAAATATAACTTAGCGATCAACAAAAATATGAATATACGATAAATAACTCTAGGAAATAGAGATCAACAGTGGTTTCCTTGCTCCACATTCCCTTCCCAATCAACTAACTTTGATTGCTAATTTTCTACTGATCAAACCCTTACCACCTTAATAGAATAGAAATTATAGTAGTAGCAAACTAGTCGATCACCAAGTGAGAGGGAGCTACTCACCACGCTAATGCAGTCACCAACGAAGAAGCCTCCATGAGGCAGCGCCACCACTGCTTCCACCAACCTATGCAGTGGAGCAACCGATCATTGGTGAAATTGGAAAGTTTGGGGTGGTGCGGGCGGGTGGAGCCAAAAAATTGAGATGTCGCGGGGACGACTTACCAGTGACTGGTGGCGGTGGTGAATTGACGGCAAGAGGTGAGCTGAGCGGCAGCCCCCGTGGGGTAATTCCGATGGGCATCACGGTTGGAGATGGCGAAGAGAGCTAGATGGAGGCGGTAGAGGAAGCTGGGTAGGCCTAAATCCGACAGCAAAGGAAGTTGAAAAGGTACGAGTGTGTTGAGGAAAACCTAAGTGTGTGCAGGAGTAGTGAGTTAGGTTTTCACCTAAGTGTCTATATATATAGAAGAATATTATCACAGACAGTTTTTAAAAGTAACCATCTATGATAAGTCACAACACAGATGATTTTTAAAAATAATCGTTTGTGATATCCAACATATTACAGACAGTTAATACAAAAAGTGTCTGTAATACCACAGTACCTTAGCAAGAGATCCTTGCTTCACCTCAATGCCCTCACCATCAATAGAGTGATTCTTATGCTTATATTAGGATGCTTTGCACACCGGACATATATGCATGTTTCCATACTCTTTATAGTATAGGATACAGTCTTTTGGATATGCATGTATTCTTTCTACTTCCATCCCAAGGGACAGAGAACCTTTTTGACTTGGTACGTGGTTTCAGGCAACACATTTTCCTCCAAAAGCATGTCCACTAAGAGACCTGACAACGCATCAAACTCTTGTTGGACCAACCATTGCTTGCCTTCAACTTCGGTAGTTCAAACACAGATGACAGCCTTGTGTATTTGCACTTGCAATCCGAGAATAATGGTTTCTCTAAGTCCTCTATCAAGCCCTTCAATTTACCAAACTCTCTTTCACTATAGTTTTCTTCTGCATTGTGCAACATCTGATTCAAATTATCATCGTGCAACCTACCCTCATCGAAAGAACAATCGACATCTGGTATATCATTGTCTCCCTCGACAATGTTACTACCTTCCTGTATAATCTGCTCTTTACCGTGACTGCTCCAACATGTATACCCCTTTTGAAACCCCTTCAAATCAAGTGTACTTCTATCTGCACTGAATTAGTAAACATCTTAAGATTCTCACAATCAATGTATGGACAGTACATAAATTTCACCCCCCCCCCTCCCCTTCAATATATCCTACTCAACAGCTCTTCTAAAAGCAGACACGCAATCAATGTACTCTTCACTCACATAATTCTCAATGTATATCTAGTTTCAGTCCATTTACGTTACGTATATAACAAATTAATGTTAAATTAGATTAATACTCTCCTAGATAGCCATTACATGCACTTACACGCTTACACATAATTGTCATTTGCCATAATTTATCCATCTAAAGTTGCTAGCTATGATTCATGAACCAATTCAGTAAGAATTAAAGTAGATAGGAGTGACCCACTCTTAAATTGGAACAAAAATTACCAAGCTAGATCTCTCTTTTCTTGCAACAAAAAGTATGCAAATCTAGATAGAATATAATGCATTTCATTATATATAGTACCAATTAATAATCTTATATCACCAAGAATAAATAGATACACAAGCACCTTTCCAAATCCCCAGTCTCCTTTCACCAAATCGCCTCAAAGTCACCGCCTAACAGAGAGAATATTTGTCGGGACGAGAGTATTTAATAACGCAGTAAATACCATAGAAGCTTTCATTCACAACCCATCTATGATAAGTAGATCATCACAAACAATTTTTTGCAAAAACCGTCTGATGAGGATAGAATAATCCTCAAATTATTACATCATTATATTTCTTGAATATACCCCTTATCGATAAAAGGTAAATATGGCCGGATAGTCATAAGCTCTTCTACAACCATACAGTCATAAGATTTTCTACAACCACATAATCGTAAGACTTACTGCGATTATCCCTTTGTCGTAGGTCCTTCTACGACCACGTAGTCATAAGTCTTACTATGACCACCCTTTGGTTATGGGAATTCCTATGATAAGTCTATCTCCAACCAACCTGTCTACGACAGTGAACTACATTGTTGGATCATCTGACAAGGCCGTTAGAATGTGTATTTATCTACTAACCACACATGATCTCTATCTAACAACAACCGCTACATGGTGAACGGCCTTTTACATCTCTTTGACAGTAACTTCCATCAAACGGTTGTCATTCGAAGCATTGAGGCATCTTCTGGCGTGGGACAATGGCCATTGCTTCACTTGCTATATAAAGGTTAACGTCAAAGAGAGAGGGGGGCATTCGCATGATTCTCTGTTATAATTCTTTTTCTGGTGATTAGGAATACACAGGGCATAGGGTTATTATTCTCTCAGGAGAATGGCCGAACCTAGATAAAGATTCTTGTGTCTTTACTCTGCATGTGCATACTCTAAGTCTATCAAGAGAATCTTCGAATCCAAACAAATCATACATAAAATCGATATTAAAACATCATCAGTTGGCACTGTCCGTGGGGATTTTTCTGAGACCTTCATGATGAGGACATCCTTTCCATAGATACAACCGTGCCGACTCCACAACAAACTCAACAAACTGAAACTATGATACAAGAACCAATGACTCGAGCGCAAGCACATCATCTTAACCATCAGGTAAATGTGTTCCTAAGTTTGCATACAAATATTTCAAAGAATGGCGTACTACTTAATTCTTGTGATGATTTAATTGTCCTTAGGAACCATGGGGAAGAATCACGTGAGCTCAAGTGTAGAAGTGGAACCGTCAAGCGCAATCCAAGTCCTGTTCACGAGTTCGACTCGGATTCGGCCTTGTTAACAGCGTCTACTTCAAATGGCCATAACTTTTGATCCAAAAGGCTTCTCGGGGCCCTGAGTACTCTTTGGAAATCTCTTGGAGTCTACTTTCAAATGGATCTAGTCTCACCTCCAAACTCCATCCAAGCAGATCAGAAACTGTCAAACAAGTCACATCACTTTTCTAGTCCGAGTCAAAGTGGGCCTTGGGCCTTGTAATCGAGTCCTGTACCGCAGCCGTACTATTCATGGGAATAGTAACCATGAATAGTACCATATCCCTTTTCATTAGATAAGTGCGGCTTCCCCCTCCCCTATTTAAAGAGGTCGCACCCCTTTAGTTTTCCTGGGGTTTTTCTTAAGAGATTATTCTGCTTAGCAGTTTCACCGCACGTTCGGTTGAGGAACCCCAACTTGTGAACTTAATCTTTATTTGCAATACAATTGCAGATTGCATCTTGTACTATTTTGCTTGTGTTCTCGATTCGCTTGCAAGAGATAGCCTTCTTGGCGAGGTCAACAGCGTTCGGCACGGTTGATAACCAACGGAGCAGTGGTGTAGTGATTGCGAGGGGTTCGCTCTGTTTTGGTCCGGCCTTTGGATCATCAACGTTGAGTTCTCCACAATCGACTTATCAGTACCTTTCGGAAGATCAGGCCATCTTCACATTACTACATTGAAGACTTTGGTAATTGCCTTGTCGTCAGGTCCACTCTTCTTTCTTGCTAATGTCCTCATGGCAGATGAATGGAATGTGGAGCACTGGTTCAACTTGGATGACTACACGAGTATTGACATGGAGGCCTGCTACGACTACGAGCAGACCTTGTTTGCTTCCAAAGGTGAATGTCTCCCTGGAGATTCATCCGGTGATCCCAGAGACGATGCCGCCGGAAAGGTTAATGAGGGATCAAAGTCCCCCACAGTAGTACACCCAATGGAGGACTGATATCCCCCAAGCGGCAAGGGTGTCAGCGAGTCCCATAGCATCACTCCATGCAGTTTTAGAGAGTCCTAGACTCTATCGATCGGGGAGCACATCGCCAACTGCTAGTGGTGACTCTCTGGTCAACCCAACGAAGGCAATGGGCGAGCACACTGTTCATTCATATTCTCGCAGGGAATAGACCAGGCTGGGGATTGTTCTAACTTAGACTTCCCCTACCTAGTAGGGTTTACTCTAGGTCACGAGACAATCTTGCTCGATGATTCTTCGGATGAGGGGGCATCCCTCAGAAGTGGAGATTCTAGACAGGAGATTTTTGCCCTACCCTCAAATTCTCATCACCCTCTCGGAGGAAGGCCTAAGGATGCTCCTCGACGATCACACTCTCCCTCCTCTCAGTGGGAATGGTGACAAGACCTCCAGTGATGAGCCCGGTTAGTACTCTAATGAGCGTGGGAGAAATCCTAGAAATACTCACTCTCCTCTGAAGCAGCCCCAGTTTGCATCAGGGATCGAGGATCCTGAGATAGCTCAGCAAAGGTGACTTGCTGCCCAAAGTGCTTTGCCTGGACGGGTCTAGTACTAGACCAAAGAGGCACGAGTGTTTCAACGGGTCAATGACTTGCTCGATAACCCGACTCAAGAGCTTGCTCAAGCAATAGGCTATGACCACTTCAAATGAAGACATTGCACAAAGGCTCCATGACATAATGGCCTGACTTGAGCAACCTCGCCGATGTCACTCCGAGAGTTGACAAGGTACCACTGCATCTAGTCATTCACAAAAATTGCCTCACAGGAGTCAGTATAGTGATGGGGCAAATCGCACTCCCAATCATAATACCAGGCAGAGGAGAATGTCCCGGATTGCTTTGGATCGACAAGTCGACGCTCGATCACCACTTCGAAGACAGTTCACATCGGGGTTACTTTCGACCCTGCATAGGAAGATGCCATCATTGCTTTCCTCTAGGCAAATGCAGATGTGTTCGCGTGGTAGCCATCCGACATGCCCAAGGTCCCTAGGGAAGTGATTGAGCATAGGCTAGCTCTACGGCCTGATAAGAAGCCCATAAAACAAAATTTATCAAAATTTGCACCAGATCGACGAGAGGCTACCAAGTTAGAATTAGACAAGCTACTAAAAGCAGGTTTCATAAGAGAAGTCGATCACTTAGAGTGGTTGAATAATCATGTAATGGTAAAAAATCTAAAAGTAAGTGGCGCATGCATATAGACTATACCGATTGAAATAAAGCTTGTTCTAAAGATGACTTTCTACTTCCTCATATTGATCAATTGGTATATTCTATTACTGGTTGTGAAATGTTAAGCTTTCTAGACACATACTCTAGTTATCACCAGATCAGTATGTCTTCAGAAGATGAAGAGAAAACCGCATTTATCACCCCATTTGGAGTATTTTGCTATGTCAAAATGCCATTCGGTTTGAAAAATGCTGGTCCAACTTTTCAGCATTTGATGCAATTAACCTTCATACATCAAATGGGCCGAAACTTGGAAGCCTATGTCGATAATGTGGTTCTAAAAAGTATCAAATGGCTTAATCATATTTCAGACCTGCAGGAGACCTTCGACAATCTGAGAAAGCATTGCTTAAAACTCAATCCTAAAAAGTGTGTATTCAGAGTTTCCTCAGGAAAACTGCTCAGATTCCTTATTTTGGCAAGAGGTATTGAAGCAAATCCTAGGAATATCAAGGCCATCGAATAGATGCGCCCTCCGACCACGATGAAAAAGGTCTAGATACTCACTGGGTGCATGGCAGATTTAAGTCATTTCATCGCACGACTAGAAGAAAAAGGTCTTCCTTTATTTAAGCTTTTGAGAAAATATGAGGATTTCGAGTGGTCGAAAGAGGCCAATGACGATTTTGAAGATATCAAGAGATACCTTACAAGTGCTCCTATCCTAGTTTCTACGAAAACAGGCGAGACACTCTTAGTATATCTATCTGCCATGCCATAAGTAGTAAGTGTTGCACTGGTTGCAGAGCACGAGGGCGTTCAAAGACCAGTATACTATTTAAGTGAAGTTTTACACGGCCCTAAGGAGCGCTACCCTCAGGTCTAAAAACTTCCATATGCCCTCCTCACGGTTTCGAGGAAGTTGAGGCATTATTTTTAGGCACACAAGATAATTGTATCGACCAAGTTTCCTTCAGGAGAGATCCTTGAGAATAAGGAAATAGCGGGGCACGTAGCAAAATGGTCAGTCGAACCTAGGGATTTCAACCTCAATTTCGTGTCTTGAACGGCCATTAAATCCTAGATCTTGGTAGAATTTATCACCGAATGAACAAATCATGAACCTGTTCAGGATCCCCAACAGTACGATTCCCACGACTTGTGGATGATGTACTTCGATGGGTCACTTACATTAAGTGGCTTGGGGATTGGGGTGATCCTGGAATCTCCTGTGGGAGAGACCTTAAAGTATGTCATCCAAGTGCTCTTTCCAGCAACTAACAATGTCACTGAGTATGTAGGTTTGTTGGCTGGCATACGAGCCGCTAAAGCGCTCAAGAATCGATGACTACTCGTGAGAGGAGACTCTCATCTAGTCGTGAATCAAGTCAAAAAAGAGTATCAATGCTTGAGTATGATCATGTCTCAGTACTTGTTGAAATTATAGAAGCTTGAAAAGCATTTTTTGGTTTTGAGTTACAGTATATCCCTCGGAAGGATAACTTCCTCGCATACTGATTGGCTCGAATAGCTTCTTCTTGATCACAAGTACCGCTGGGGGTCTTCCTAAACAGCTCCAAAAGCCATCTTTGGTCAAAGCACCAGTAACAACCACTAATGAGATAGTCTCTCTAGAGTACAAAGAGATGTAGATGGCTTCCATCTATGACTACCTTCAGAAGGGTTCAATACTCGATGATGATCCCAGAGCAGATCGTCTTGCCCGCAAGGCTAGGATGTATACCTTGGTCGATGGAGTACTCTATAAAAGGGGTACTTAGGGAGTTCTCATGTGATGTATATCGTAGAAAGAAGGATTAAAACTCCTTCATGGCAAACACGGGGGCATCTATGGAGCACATGCTTCCTACAGAACATTGGTCGGTAAGGGTTTTTGATAATGTTTCTATTGGATAACAGCCCTTAGCAACACAAGAGATCTGGTTAAGAAATGTGTACAACACCAGTTTCATAGCCGGCAAATACACCAACCAGCTCAAGCTCTTCAGACGATTCCTTTGTCTTGGCCTTTTGCAACCTAGGGTTTTGATATCCTGGGGCCGTTCCCAAGAGCACAGTGGGGGCTTCAAGTTCCTCTTCATAGCTATTGATACGTTTACGAAGTGGATTGAAGCCGACCCAGTAGCTAGGAGAACAACGGAAGCCGCAAAAAGGTTCTTAATGAAAAGTGTAATTACTCAATTTGGAGTCCCAAGTCGGATTATTGTAGGATCGGAAATGGTAACAGAGGGGGTGAATGGTGCCTCTTTAAAAATTAGCCCCCAAGTATTCACATGCGAGTCTCCTCTCCGATAGCTACTAAAAGCTATGAAGGGGACGCCTCAAGCTCTCTGGAACTTCAAACACACAGGGAAGAAAGCGAAGCATATAAAAAGAAACAAGGAATTGATCAACCTGCATCGATCGGCAAGGCGGTCGACCGCAATGCATCGGGCGGTCAGACCGCCTCTTGTGGATCGATCAGACCGGTGACCAACAGCCGGTCAGACTGCTTGATTCAAGCCGGTCAAATCGCCTCCTTTCATCCGATCGATCACGGCAGAGAACCGGTCGACCGCCCCTGTCCAAACAAGAATAGATTCGTGAAAAACTGAGCTTTCAGATTTTTGCCGATTTCAAGAAAACTTGTGTAATGCTGCTGTTCCTTATGGCCCAAAAGAGCACGAGGTTGTTCTAAATAGCAAGGAGACTCTAGGAAACAAGAATCCTCATCACAAGAGAAAGAATCAAGGATTTAAGCTAAAATCTGAAAATGGGATAGAGAATGAGGGTAATTTCAAGATTGCTCACCATTCTCAAATCCTTTGCTCAAGACCTTTTGAAATCAGTTTAGCAATGACAAGGGGACTTGAAAACACAAATCTTGAGCCAACTTATAAAGGGAATCAAAAGATTCAACTATCCCCTGACATGAAACCCTAGAAAATGTGGAACAGAGGAATGAGCTGCCCAAGAGTAAAAATGAGATGATTTTGATTCTAGCATTTGGGTCCTTGAGAATCAACTGACCAAATGGTCTTGAGACCAAATCCCATCACTAAGCCAAAAATCAAAATCCATTCTCTTAAGGGATCAACTCAAATCACAAAGAAACAGCCAAAGCAAAATGCATACTGGAGAGAAAAAGACCAAAACATCTTAGGCAAAGCATTTCTCAAATTGATTGATATTATTACGGAGGAGTCCCCATGAATGATTCATACAGAGGAATGATTACATGGAGAAATACACCCTACTCACTACATGCTTTCTTACAAGCAAACACACGCTGAGAACTCTCTCCACTGGACTGCATACACAGGAATGAGCTACTTCTTGCTGCACCTCCTTCTCCTTTTAACACCAAGGGCACACCCTCAAGGAGAAATACAAGAAGTGTCATACCAAACACACTCCCTTGCTCCATACACACAAGAGGCAAGGGTCAAACCAGATTTTGGACGGAAATCACCTCCTCCACTCATTTGATTGAGTCAATTTACCAAATTGCCCCTCAAGCACCTTCCCGAAAGCTTCCGCATCCGGTACCTTGACCGTCTGGACCTAGACTCCTCCCTGAGTCTAGTTCGGTCCGCTCCGCTGCACACGACCGCACACGGCATCCTGACCGTCTGGACCTCAACTCCTCCCTAAGTCTTTTCCCGATCCACTCGCCGCTGCCCGTCGTGTCCACCCGACACCGACCGAGACCTCCGACTCCACCTGAGTCTAGTCTTGGTCTGTTCCATCGCACATGACCGCAACTGACCTCCAAACCGTCTGGACCTCCGACTCCTCCCTGAGCCTAGTCCCGGTTCTCTCATCGTCGCCCGTCGCGTCCGTCACTGATAGCTCCAGCTCTGATTCCTCGTCTCTCGACTCGCAACCACCTCACCAGCCTCGATCATCTTCGGCATCACCGACCGTCTGGACCTCAACACCTCCTGTGCCTAGTCCCGGTCCTCCTCGCCTCACCATGACCTAGCTCCGAGGTCCTGCAGTCACACAGACAAGCAAACCGTCACATAGCACCGCACGAAACAGCATAACAATAATAAGCAAAAGTAAAGGTACTCAACCCTAGAATACCCAAAACAAACTCAAACTCACTAATACAACCGTCAATTACTCATCACCAACATGGGGATACCTCCACATGGTCTCTCAATCTCCCCCTTGATGAGTATATTGACAAACACAGAAAAAAGCATAGAATTGAGTTTGTCTGAAAATCAAACATGGTCCAAGAGAAAGAAAATGAAGCTAATGACCATGTTGACAAAAGGAGCAAAAGAAATAGCAAGTTTTCCTCAAAGACTCCCAAAGCTCCCAAAAAGTGGCTTTTTCTCCAACTATTCTCCCCCTTTTGGCAATAAAATCATCAAGGTTCTTTGGAGGAAAAATAAAGCATGGTGTGGCTGAATTTTATTCAGTGCTAAGCAATTAGAGCTATGAAGATTATCCAAAATGACTATTAAGCATTACACCAAGCCATAACGCATATGAAAGCCATCAATATCATAACAAGATATGCATAATCAAGCCAAGCCACATAAGTATGAATCGGAATATTAGATGAATTTGTTATCATGTCAAGCCATTCAAGATCAAAGTCTAGCAAAAGGTATCCAAGGATGATGCAAGCCATGTCAATAGTCTAAGTGGAACCAAGAAGCTAGAATTGAGACAATTTAGAGTGCTACAAGTTCAAGAATTAATCATTTGTTCAAGTACTTGATTCTTTTTTAAGTTTAAGCAAATGTAGCACAATTGACATATTGTTATTTGAAACTCATGGTCGTTTACAACCAAAATTTTTAGTCATATGCTAGATCTCAAGCTTTATGCGACCATTCCAAGCAAGAAGCTTAAGGAGATGATCTTGGTCATCCAAAACTCCCCTGAGTTCATGCCTAGTGCAATGGCAAGCAGTCTCATGAGAAAGAATTGATGAGATCAGTTTTTTTCGCACATAAAGAGATCTTTTTACTTTTTAAACAGTTATACTAACTCATGATTTATCAAGAACCTAACGTAGCTCAATCTAAAGCTCAATAAAGATTCAAAGCTCAACTTAGCCTACTTGACATGGCATGAATCATAAGAGGATACCTAAAGACAGACTAGTCTCAAGAGCTAACATGACATGTCTTAATTCAAGTTGAGCAATGTTAATTAACTTATCAATGGCAAAGGCTTGACGACACATATAAAGACATGATAAATCTAGCAATGAAGTACAAATCATGGCAAGATGTAAAGTATTGTAAACATGTCAACTAAGGATAATAGTCAAGGCTCCATGAAGTTATATTACAATGCAAAATGCTAAAATGCAAAAAAAATCCAGCTCCCCCTCAACATGTGATGCACTTTTAGTTCAAGTTGAGTTATATCAATATTAAGCTCCAGAAGCTCCCAAATGAACTCCCCCTGAACCAAAGCTAGAAACTGAGAAGCTGGGAAAGAAATCAGAAAAGACAGTCCTTAAAGCACAGACAAGATATAGAGGACACTATGGCTCAGACCGACTCTCATCTACCCCAAATGACATTAGGACTATCAACTGCCTGTCTAACACACTAAGGAGCAAACACGTTCCCTGTCTACCCAAGGGTGGCCCAACCCTTGCTAGAACCTATAAGAAGTGAGTGAGCTCAACCTAGTGAGAAGAGAGATAGCTAATAAACAGCATCCTAGATCACAAGATGAGAGAAAGAAATCTAAGCAACTGAACAAGAGATACACTCTAATCTATGCTAGAAGGACTAACCCGAATGCACCCCGAATGCAATGTAACAAAATGAGAACAGGAGCATAACAAGCAAGATAGTAAAGCAAAAAGCTCTCCCTCACTATAGTCCATAAGAACAAACCACCCTGAGCTCTCCCCGCAAGGCTGAAAACCTAGAGTTATCCAAAGGCTTGGTAAAGATATCAGCCAACTGGTGGTCATTCTCCACAAACTGGAGCACTATGTCACCGTTCTCCACATTGTCTCAAAGGAAGTGATATCGGATATCAATATGCTTGGTCCGGGAATGCTGCACTGGGTTTTTAGCAATGTTAATAGCAGAAGTGTTATCACAAAAGAGTGGAACACTGTCTATAACTAATCCAAAGTCCCGTAGGGTCGAAGCCATCCAGTACTGGCCGCAAGAATCGGCAAAGAAGAACGCATTTGGCCTCTACGATGGACTATGCAACAGGACTTCTTCCTAGAAGACCAAGAGACAAGAGAAGTGTCAATGAATTGGCAGTGTGTAGTGCTCTTCCTATCTATCCTACTGACCAAGAAAGTCTCGCGTCCGAGTAGGCTCGAGGGAAAGACAGGAAGAGGAAGAGTACCAGATACCATAGTCAATGGAAGCTCAAAGGTACCGAAGAATGCGCTTCACCGCCTGGCGGTGAGAAACGCGAGAAGCCTGAAACCGAACACAAAGACACACAGAGAAGTGTATGTCCGGTCTCGAGGCAGTGAGGTATAAGAGGGAGCCGATCATGCTTCTGTACTCTTTTTGATCAACTGGCTCGCCATCCTTATCTAGGTCAAGTGAAGTTGTGGATGCCATGGGAGTTGACACCAGCTTACCATCACTCATGTCAAAGCATCTCAAGAGGTCACGAGTGTACTTTCCTTGATGCAAGAAGGTACCCTCCTGAGTCTGCTTGATCTGGAAGCTAAGGAAGAAGGTCAACTCACCCATCATGCTCATCTCAAACTCGGTGCTTATGACATCCGAGAACTGTGAAATGAGAGCATGAGAAGAGCCGCCAAAGATAATGTCATCCACATAAATCTGGACGAGCAGAAGATCAGTGCCATGCCTACGAATAAACAAAGTCTTATCTACCTTACCCATCTCAAAACCATGACTCAACAAATAGGACTTAAGCCTCCCATACCAAGCTCTGGGGGCCTGCTTAAGTCCATACAAGGCATTGGAAAGCTTGTAGACATGGTTTGGGTATTTGGGGTTCTCGAAACCTGGAGGCTGTCTCACATAGACTTCTTCCTCAATAAACCCATTGAGGAAGGCACTCTGACATCCATCTGGTAGAGCTTGAAACCCTTAGAAGCTGCAAATGCAAGCAAGATTCTAATGGCCTCAAGTCTAGCTATAGGGGCAAAGGTCTCCTCAAAATCTAGACCCACAACCTGGGAGAAGCCCTGAGCTACCAGTCTAGCCTTGTTCCGAATGACAACCCCATCCTCACTCTGCTTGTTCTTGAACACCCACTTAGTCCCAATGACATTGTGACCTCGAGGGGGTTCAACAAGCGATCAGACCTTGTTTCTCTCGAAATTCTCTAATTCCTCATGCATGGCATTGACCCAAGACTCATCAGAAAGAGCATGACAAACATCCTTAGGCTCAAAGGTGGCAACAAAGGCAGAGTGGAGACAAAAATGTGACATGCCAGACTTTGAGCGAGTGACTCGCTCAAAAAGATCTCCAATCATCTGCTCAGAAGGATGGTCTTTTTGAACATTTCGGGGAGGTCCTGGATGAGATAAAGAAATGGCCTCTACCTCATAAGCTGATGAGGTAGGAACAGAGCTAGTAGCTCCAAAGGAAGCAGAAGGCATGGGCTGATCTCCTCGAGGTGCAGTGGAAGAAGGCACCTCAAAGGGAGGATAAGGAACTGGATCAGGTAGACAACCCTCATCTCCATCGTCCTCATCATCCACAAAGATGGTCTCAGACTGCTCTAAAGAACCTGAGATACTAGGCCTAGTCCCCGAACTGGCCTCGTCGGAGGTCACCTCGCAGGTCTCTACCATTTTACTAGTCTCGCAGTTCCAAACCCTATAAGCCCGCGAAGAAGTCGAGTAGCCTAGAAAGATCCCATCACAAGAACATGACTCGAACTTATCTAGGTTTCCGGACTTCACAATAAAGCACCTGCATCCAAACAGACGAAAATGCAAGACGCTGGACTTTCGCCCATATCTCAACTCATAAGAGGTGCAATGAAGTGTGCACTGAGAAAAACTCTGTTCGAAACATGGCACGCGGTGGCTAAAGCCTCAGCCTAAAACTTCCTTTGTGTAGAGTACTCATCAAGCATCGTCCTTCCTCTCCACAACACCATTCTGCTGAGAGACGTATGGAGAAGAGAACTGGTGCTCTACACCTGTCTCATCGCAAAACCTCTCAAAGTAAGAATTGTTGAACTCCGTGCCATTGTCACTACGGATTACTCATAAGGCACCCGGGAGCTCAACAGAAAGCTTACTAAACAAACCCTGAAAATGGGTATATGTCTCATCCTTCGAGGCTAAGAAAAACACCCAAGAAAACCTCGAGAAGTCATCGACCACGACAACGACATACCACTTCCTCCCATCGATCGCACTCGAGTGGTCCAATGCGTGTCCATATGGAGCAGCTATCCTGGTGCATCGGTCATAGTCACTATGACCGGAGGGTGAGAAGCGGCAACCATTTTGCCGTTCCGGCATGGAGCACAAACTAGATCTTTGACCATCTTGAGTTTCGGCAGACCACGAATGAGGTCGTGGCCGCTAACTCGGGTCAAATGGTCAAATCCAATATAACCAAATCTCCTATGTCAGAAAGTAAGGTCACGGGACTCAGAAGCAACTAAACACCTGAGAGGATCACCAGAAGACTCAACAAAATCAGCACGAAAGATCCTCCCATAACGAGAAATCCCGCAAACCATACTACCCGAAGAATCAAGAATTTTGCAATTGTTTTTCTTGAAGCTCACCTCATAACCGTCATCGGTAAGCTAAGAGACTGAAAGCAAATTATACAGCAGCTTACTCACTAAGGCAACATCTTTTAAAATCAACGAATCATTAACACGCACAGTACCTTTAGCGATGACGCGCCCAGACGAAGCGTCTCCAAAGGTGATAGTCTCATCACCTGGAGCACAGGCTAGGGAAGAGAACCAACGGGAGTCTACGGTCATATGTCGAGAACAACCGGAGTCTACAAGCCAAACCTCTCCCTTCCCAGCGAGGCGAACCTGAGTCAAACAGAGAGTGAAGGCTCAGTACTGGGATAAATCAAAAGAGATTTTGGCACCCAATACTGAGTCACACGCCGAGCAGAAGAAGTAGCCACACACGACTGACCTCTATCTACCCTACGCTCTCTATCGCTCAAACAAGCAGAAGGTTTGCCTGCAGACCTGAAGCTGTCGCTGGGTCGGACTGCTATGGGAGAGCGAGTCGGAGTACCAACAACACGCTGATCACGCCGCGAGTAACCATCTTGAGAGACCATGTGGAGGTATCTCCATTTTTGTGATGAGTAATTGATTTTTGTTTTGGGAAAAATTGAGTTTAATTTGAGATTTCTCTGTGTCGTTGGATCAGACGGGCGCAGGAACGATCGGACGCGGTCTGAACATTCTCCTCGCATGCAGTCGGACGAGCACAGGGATGATCGGCTTGGTCCGAACGCATGCGGGAACGATCGGAGCCGTCCGAATGTTCTCATATGCGGTCGGACGGGCATGGGGAGTGACCAGCTCGGTCCGAACGGACGCGGGAACAATCAGAGCAATTCGAACGTTCTCGTATTCAGTAGGACGGGTGCGGGGAGCGATCGAAATGGTCCGAATGTCCTTGGTTGCGATCGGAAGGGTTCGAACGCACCAGGCTGAGGTCGTAAGCGGTCGAAAGCGTCCAAAAATCGTGAATGTGGTCGGACCATGTCGTTGCGTGGTGCAACGGGTTCAATCGGACTTGGTCAAACCAGGTCAATGTGTTTAGGATGCATATTCTTTTGATTTGACAGGTTTGGACTTCATCTTGAGTAAGTATGACTCTTTGATGCTATTTGTGCTTTCATGTATCGAGCGGTGCTATTTGATGTGTTCTTGTCTGTGTTGGCTGCAGGTTCTTGTCATTAAAACTTGTGATGAGTCTTTCTTTGGTTATCCTTTTAAAATTGCTCAACTTGAATTAAAACTTGTCATGCTAGTTCTTGAGATTAGTCTTTCTTTAGTTATGCTTTTATGATTCGTGAATCTTTATTGCACTTTAGATTGAGCTATGATAGTTCTTGATGATGCATAAGTTAGTACAATTTTTTAAGAATGCAAACAGATCTCTTTTGTGCCAAAAACTGATCTCACCAACTCTTTCTCATGAGACGGCTTGCCATTGCACAAGGTATGAACTTAGGGAGAGTTTTGGATGACCAAGATCATTGTCTTAAGCTTTTGCTTGGCATGATCGCATAAGGCTTGAGATCTAGCACATGTCTAAACGAAAATCTGGTTGGCAACAACCTTGAATTTCAAAAGAAAATATGTCACTCGTGCTTCTTTTGCTTAATCTACAAAAAGAACCAAGTACTTAAACAAATGTTTCACTCTTGAGCTTGTAGCGCTCTAATTAGACTCAATACTAGCTTCTTGGTTCCGCTTAGCTTATTGACATGGTTTGCATCATCCTTGGATACCTCTAGCTAAACTATGATCATGGATGACTTGACATGCTCTCAAATTGCACTAAATTTCAGATTGTCGTCTATTTGGTGTAGTTGTCTTATATATATCTTGTCATGATCTAGATAGCATTCTATTGAGTTATGGCTTGATGTAATACTTGTTGGTCATCTTGGATAATTCTCATGGCTCTAAATGCTTAGAATAATGAATCTTCAGCCATTTCATCCATTTCCATGACTGATTCTCTTCCTTGCATCCTTGATGTGTTTATTGCCAAAAGGGAGAGAATAGTGGGAGAAAAAGCCATTTTGGGAGCTTTGGGAGCTTTGAGGAAAACTTGCTCTTTCTTGTGGCTCTAGTGTTCCTTCTGTTGACATGGTTATTGGCTTCATTTTCTTCGTTTGGACCATGTTGGACTCTTCAAATCAAACTCAACTTTATGTTTTTCTGTGTTTGTCAATATACTCATCAAGGTGAAGATGGAGAGACCATGTGGAGGTATCTCCATTTTTGTGATGAGTAATTGATTTTTGTTTTGGGAAAAATTGAGTTTGATTTGAGCTTTCTCTGCGTCGTTGGATCAGACGGGCGCGGGAACGATCGGACGTGGTCCGAACATTCTCCTCGTATGCAGTCGGATGAGCGCAGGGATGATCGGCTTGGTCCGAACGCACGCGGGAACGATCGGAGCCGTCCGAATGTTCTCATATGCGGTCGGACGGGCGTGGGGAGTGATCGGCTCGGTCTGAACGAACGCGGGAACGATCGGAGCAGTCGAACGTTCTCGTATTCAGTAGGACGGGTGCGGGGAGCGATCAGAACGGTCCGAATGTCCTTGGTTGCAATCGAAAGGGTTCGAACGCACCAGGCTGTGGTCGTAAGCGATCAGAAGCGTCCAAAAATCGTGAATGTGGTCGGACCATGTCGTTGCGTGGTGCAACGGGTTCGGTCGGACTTGGTCAAACCAGGTCAATGTGTTTAGGATGCATATTCTGTTGATTTGACAGGTTTGGACTTCATCTTGAGTAAGTATGACTCTTTGATGCTATTGTGCTTTCATGTATCAAGTGGTGCTATTTGATGTGTTCTTGTCTGTGTTGGCTGTAGGACGTCGAGGCGGAGTCGTGGTGAGACACGAGGTGACCGGACTAGACGCAGGTGGCGTTGAGGTTAGAACGGTCGGAGGTGTCGAAGACGGCGGAGACTCGAGGTGGTTGCGAGGCTTGGACGACAAGGAACGAGGAAGCTTCCAGGAAGGTGCAGGAGGGGCGGTTCGGTAAAAAACGCAAAGCTGCATACGTGGAAGCGGGTTCCGTTCGAGTTGGCGGGCGTAACGGGTTGGAAACCCGTTAGCCAAGGCCTATATAAGGAGAGGGTGTCTCCTTGAGGGTAGTGGGGATTCAGTGGCTTTGGGAGAGAGTTAGGGTTTGTATTGGTCAAAAGAGTCTTTAGGAGGTGATTTTGCCTTTGCTCTTTAGTGGTTGAGAAGGGCAGAAGGTGTCTCCTTCGTTCATCCTCCCTGTGTGTTGTGTCTCCTCCAAGCATGTAGTGAGCAGATGAGTTCTTGGCTTGGGGAGAGGGTGAGATTGGAGTGATAAGCATGTAATCTTCCTTGTTCTAATGTTCATGTGTATCAGGACTCCTCTGTATTCCTTTTGCTCCAACGAATGAAAATCTGAAGTTTGATTCTCTCTGTTGGTGCTCTCTGTTCTTCGTTTCTCCTCATTTGGTGATTTCTTGACTTTTTGAGTTTCTTGTTGTTTCTTGCTGGGAAGGCCTAAAATGGGTTGCTCTATGTTGGGATGATGCCTCAAGATTATTTGATCAAGTTTCCCAAGAGCAAACTTCGTTTAATTTTAGATTTGGGGTTTTGAGCCTCCCTGTTCTTCATTTCCTCCTTCTAGGGTTTAATGCAAATCTTGATTCCCTTCGCGAGATGGCTTGAAGTTTGGCATGCAGAGTCCAGAGGCTATTAAGTAGCTATCCTCAATGTTTCATGGCCAGAGGATCAAAGGTTGGGGAGAAATTTGCTTTTTGGTGTTGGCTCTGTATCTTTTCAGATTTTGGGTCAAATCTGAAATTCTTGTTCTTTTTCTTTGATCTCTTGGTTTCCTAGAGCCCCCACGCTATTTTGTTTGTTGTGGTAGTGCTTTGAGCTAAAAAGATTAGGAAGAAACCTTCAATTTCTCAGTTTTTGAAGTTCCGAAATTTTCAGGTTTCAGTGAGTTGTCTTCTGTTTTCTGCGTGCGGTACTACCGCTCCTCGAAAGGTACTACCGCTCAGAGGTACTACCGCTCGTCTCATCAGTACTACCGCTTGCAGTCAGACCTGCTCTGAAACTATTTTTCTTGACTGTTTCTTTCTGGATCTGGTTTATCCTTGTTGCTGTGACTTCCAGTAAGTGCATATCTTCTATCTTCATAGCTTCCATAACTATTGGAGAAGAAGCATAAGTGTGGATACTTGAGGGGCGAATTTAATTTTTAGAAAGCGACATTCACCCCCCCCCCCCTCTGTCGCCATTTCGGTCCAACACATCTCGACGGGGAAAGCGAGATCTACCCTCAGAACGGCGGAAGTCACGACCAAAGGCATATCGAGGACGAAAACCAGAAAACTCAGAAAATCCAAGTCCTCGATGCTGCCCAAACCCATCAGTAGAAGCAACTCTCAACCTCGTGTTGGTCTTAAGTGCACTCAAGGTCTGGGGCTGACCCTGAATACGCCTAAGAGCCTCAACACGGTCTCTACGCGCGATCTTGGCGCGCCTGAAGCATCGCTCGATCAAGTGTCCATCCTTCTGACAGAAGGTGCAGTGATACTTCACCTTCTGAGAAGTAGAAGTAACACGATGAGGCTTCGCCTTCTGAGAAGTCGAAGCAACAGGTGGAACCACCTTACTGTCAGAAATCCCTTGAACAAAGCTCGCTGATTTGAATTTAACTTTATCATATCTAGGCTCAATCTCGATCACACCTGCTGCTATGGGTCTAAGAACAGCAGGTGGATGTTTTCTCATATCCTCAGAAAACTCATATCCTAGACCTTGATTGAATTTGGAAATTTTGGATTGGTCTAGAATAAGACTTAGTTTCTTCTTGCCTCCTACAAACCTCTCGAGAGTGTTCATAAGGTACTGACACTCCCGAAAGAGAGGGGTGCAAGAAGAGCAGGGGGAAGAAGAGACAGCAGAAGGTAAGGGAGTAGAAGAAGAACCAACAGTAGAGGAAAGAATGGCTTGTGCACGCACAGCCGCCTCAGAAGGGACAGTCCTACTGCTAACCATTTGGTTTACGTCGCTAGGTGTCTCTACCAAACCCTCATGCTTCTTCCCAACAGCACACACATTACAAGCAGATGGTTGCTTCTCTAGAAGGTTCTTAGTTAGCTTCACACATTTTTCATCCAATGCAATCAACTCAGATTTTATTTATCCTCTTATGATTCATGCCATGTCAAGTAGGCTGAGTTGAGCTTTGAATCTTTATTGAGCTTTAGATTGAGCTATGTTAGGTTCTTGATAAATCATGAGTGACAATAGAAAGAGCTCCCTAGCATCGACTCGGTCCTCACTTTTACTGCCAGTACGTGACAATAGAATTCGACAACGAGACAAGATGCAGGGAAAGAAAAAAGTTCATTCATCATCCAAAGGTAAGTTTTTACAGAATTACCTCCATTTATAAACTACTCTACTCTGAAGGAGTGGAAGAGTCAAGTTCCATTTCTTTGGACACCTTTCATCCAAATGGCTCTATTTTTTCGATTAGGCGGGAAGCCTCCTCCAAAAAGCAAGTGAAGTCGTGCTCGATGGGATGTAAGTTTAGGTTCCAGTCACAAGCCTTGAGTTTTGCTCACATATATCTGACAACGCCCTGACTGCATCCTTGATTGACTCTGTCTGATTAGCCTTTAGAGTAGAAAAGTGCTTTTCTAAAGTCTTGGCTTGTAGTGCAATCGTACTCGTGTGAGCGGATGTAGTCTCCTCAGTGGGAATCATTTTTCCGCACCAAACTCGCCGAGTAGATTGCTTAGAAGAATATTGTAGTCTTGAAGGTTTGCCTTCATCGACTCTGTTTCTTCCTCACTACAAGTCATTGCTTTAGAAAGATGCTTCTTTTTGACCATGGACTATATGAAAGAGTTAAAATTGGTCAAGGCAATACCCCTTGAACGTAAGATTTTCTATGACCACATAGTTGTAAGTCTTACTATGACTATTCTTTGATCGTAAGTCCTTCTATGACCACATAATTGTAAGCCTTTCTACAACCACGTAGTTATGAGTCCTACAAGACTTGTAAAAACTAGTCGAAGGTAAAGTTTTTCTTACCGGATAGCTGAGTATCAAGCAACTTTATCCTCTTGTCTTTCTCTTTACTAATACGAGTAAGCTCTCCGATCACTTTAGTTTTCTTTTCGACCTAAGTGAGCAGCTTACTTGATTCAATCTTTCTTTCTGTTAAAAAGAGAAAGATAAAAGAAAGACTAGAAAGATGCATAGATAAACAAACTTAAGCTTCAGGACTAACTGTTTATTTTTTTTCTTCCGAGGTTCTAGCAGCGGAGTTGGCTTTTATGAGGCTTATCGATAAATTAGCATTTTCTTCCCTTAGCCTCTGTTCACCAACCTTCTCATTCTCCAACACAATAGCCAAGACCTCTGCATCTAGCCAAAACCTGTAAAGGTTAAAGGTGAACCTGAAATTCTGGTTGTGTGGTCAAGACAGAATTCGACTATATAAGTGAAGAGAATTATAATGCCACTACTTTGTTGGATAGTTCGACATTCTCTTGTCCTAGGAGCATTAGCTGTCTGTGGTACTCAGCCACGATTGCCATGCCTTCTAATGCTCTCTAGATAATGAAGGAAGTGAGAAATAAGAAGAGACAAAGTATGAATATTTGAGTTGTCAAACTCACATTCATACTCCTACGAGCAAAATTTCTGAGCACCCGCCCAGTATCTTTGAGTGGTCAAGCTCTTCAACCCTGGTCCACCACACATTCTAAAGATGTTCATCATCGAAGATGTACCCCTTATTTGGAAGATCTTGGGGTGTGGAACTTGGTTCCGAGCTTGACCAGAAGAAGATTCTACCACAAAGGGAGAATTAGAAAATGAGAAGTTAGGCTATTCTACCTCTTTTTCTTCTTCTCCAACATCTGCTTTTGCTACGATCACTTTAGTGGTCGTAAACTTTGCAGTTTTGGCCATAGCTTTTGTTGCTGCAGTGGTCGTTTCTTCGACCATCTTCTTTACCGTAAAGCTGCATGAGGTTTCTCAATAGAAGCATCCTTAAGTGATGGAGAGGCCGAACTACAATTGCAAGAAATGAATCAGCAGTTGAAAATACAAAGGTAAAATACAGTATACGTACTTGCATTTTTATACCTTTGAGTCATTACTTTTAGTGCAAATTTGGAAGAAACCCTCCCAGAGAGTTGTTTCTTCAATTTCTTTTCCACAACCACGTCTGTTTGTGGGAGAATGAGGATCTCTTCAACCATGACTGGTCGAGAGTCTTGAGCCCTTTCGACCATGTCTAGTCAAAGGTCTATAGCAAGAGTTGTTGTTCTTTCCTTTTCTTGTCCCTCCTAATGGTCGGAACCAGTTTCGATCATCGAGACAATCTCCTTCTCGATCACAGGTTCTACCGATGCAGTAGTTTCCTTAATAAAAGACACAAAACTCTTCCAGTTTACCTTTTCAAAATGCTTGATAAAGCCTTCAGAAAGGCCAACTGGGTCAATTTTGATATTATAATAGAAGAGTACATTGATCTTAGGAGTCGATTGCTTTAATATAGCTGCCCTTATTTCACTTGCCGCCCCTATGTCCGCAATAAATTGTTGAATAGGAGCGGTTGAGGCAGCTGGAGGAAGAATTTTAAGGGGGATAGCAGCATCTGTGCTTCCCTTTTCATATCAACTGGCTTAACCAGTCGACGACTTTTGGCCAGAGGAGCCTTCATTCTTTCCACTTTTCCACCGACCACCATAAATTCGACCCCTTGGTCATCTTGATGGAAATTCATACCTACACTCTGCAGAAGAGGCATATACCACTTGGTCATGCTCTACGACTAAGAAGTCTTAAAGATGAAGTTGATCTATTGATTATCTTTACGTGTTCTTCCCTCTCTTCAGCAGAAACGTCCACCAGAATACAAGAAGCCTCCACCTCAAGCGGTGGGGCCTTCTCGCAAATGGCCTTAATTCGAGAATTGATTTCCTCCAAATCAAGGTCTGAACAAATAGTCATGGTAGTCTGTGAAAAGTACTCAAGAGATGTAACCTGGTTACGAATACGAGTGCTAGTATCACTTACCATTCTTGTAGTCTCGGGTCGCATCCGAGACTCTGAGTACATCCACATAGGATGTGCTCGACACTTCAAGGGACTAATACGGCACATAATGAAGTCCTTCACCACATGCCAGGTCCTAAGCCCCTTATCCCTCAGCTCCTTAATGGTTGAGATGTAGGGGTTATTCTTGTGACGTCTTTGGGGGTTGAGTTCCAAAGATTGTTTTTCTCGGTGACCCTCCCGACGAAGGAGAGGTTGTCTTCACTGGTCGTCTCCCAATAGAACCACCTCTTCTTCCATCCCGGCCATGAAGATCGGGTAAACATGGGGATGTAAAGCTCCATCTTGCCATCATGGAGCTTCAATCCACAACTCTCAGCAATCCCTGTTTGTCGGCTCATCTCGTAGTAGAACCGAAAGAGCTTGAGATCTGCTGAGATACCCAAATACACCTCACATAGGTATTGAAGATGTTGAGCCTTGTGATTGAATTGGGAACCAAGTTCACCAATTCAGCCCCGAAATACTTGAGAACGATCGTTAAGAAGAGATGAGTAGCGAGACGGAGGCCACACTCATAGTACGCCTGGAACACCAAAATCTCTCTGATTTGTCTGGATGGCCAGTGTTGCCTGGCAGCTTTGATCCATCTAACAAATCTCCATGGTGGGATCTTCTCTGCAGTCTCTAATGCCTTCGTCTTGGCATAATCCATCTCTAATTCAGCCCAGGTTGATGGAGGCTTCGTCATTCTTTCGGGTGATTAGAAGAGATTTGTGCGAGATTGAGGAAGATTATGGAGATTGATTGGAGATGGAGAGATCGAATGAATTGGAGCAAATGGGAAAAGTGAAGAACCAAAAGTTACCCCCAGTAAGTCTTTATAACCAATGTGTCGGTTACTTCTCTCGGGAATCGAATGGTCGCTTTGGGAACCGATTTGATGGACAGGTCGAAGGAAATCGATTGCATTTCCTCTGTCTGTCTTCACAACTCAAATGAAATTACCAAATTGACCAAGTCAATTCCTAGTCGATAAGGGTCAAGAAAGGCTTTGCTTTTGACCACTTCTTATCTACGACCATACTTAGCGAATAAGTTATCTTCACTTGAAGTTGGGGGCTAGATGACAAGGATAGAAAAATCCTCAAATTATTACGTCATTATATTCCTTGAATATACCTCTTATCGATAAGAGGTAAATATGGCAAAATGGTCATAAGCTCTTTTACGACTATATAGTTGTAAGCTTTTCTACAACCACATAATTGTAAGACTTACTACAACTATCCCTTGGTCGTAAGTCCTTCTACGACCATGTGGTCGTACATCTTACTGTGACCACTCTTTGGTCGTGAGAATTCCTATGACAAGTCTCTCTCCAACCAACCTATCGATGATAATGAACTACATTGTCGGTTCATCTGACAAGGTGATTAGAACGTGTGTTTATCTACTAATCACATGTGATCTCTCTCTGACAACAATCGCTACACGGTGAACGACCTTTTACATCTCTCTGATAGTAACTTCCGTCAGGCGGTTATCATTCGAAGCGTTGAGGCGTCTTTTGACGTAGGACAACGGTCGTCGCTTCACTTGCTATATAAAGGTTAACATCAAAGAGAGAGAGGGGAGCCATTCGCATTATTCTCTGTTGTAATTCTTTTTTTGGTGATTAGCAATTACGCAAGACGTAGGGTTATTATTCTCTCAAGAGAAGACTCGAACCTGGATAAAGATTCCCGTGTCTTTACTTTGCATTTGCATACTCTAGGTCTATTGAGAGAATCCCCGAATCCAAACAAATCATAGTAAGATTAATATTAAAACATCAACACTGTCTATGATATATCACTGATAGCTTTTCAGACAAACCGTCTGTGAACATCACAGACGGTTTTTATTATGAACCATCTGTGATGTATTACAGACAGTTTGTGTATAAACCATCTGTGATAAGTAGACCATCACCGACAGTTCTTACTATCGGTAACAATATAGACGTTCATGCTAGTAAATCCGTCTGAGATAACTACGCTGTAGCTTAACACTGACAGATTTTGTAGAACCATCTGTGATGAGACATCCAATATAAAATTCTCTATAGTAGTGTGAACCTATTTCGTGGGGGTGGGGGTGGGGGTGAAGCTAGGTGGTGTGCCTAGTATGCATGGACACACCCAAAAGACTGAAAAACCTGTAGAGTACATAGAGATTAAGTATGAATCTACTGAACAAGACTTATGCATAAAGTGTACAATCCTGTTGAAAGTTTTTTTAGCTCCGCCACTGGGTAGGGGTGCACCAAGCACCATTAGGATCCTATTTGTTTTCTGACGGACGGTCGAAAACCATCAGTCATTACCCATCTAGGCTGCTTGGTCATAATCTTTGTATTCCTGGTGAAGTCAAACCGGCCGTTAGGGATAACTTTTTCCCTAACGGCAGCCGTGGACCCATCAGGAATATAGTCAGGCCGTCAAGGAAAAAATAGATTCTGGTAGTGAAGCCCGCCCTTCTGCCGTGTCATCTTCCTCCTCTCCAACCATCTGCCTAAAGCAGCAAACAACCACAAAATCACACCGGGTTTAGACAGCACGCCGTTAGCTCTCTCTGAAGATAATTCCTCATATATAGCTATAATTGAGTATATATTGTTATTTCTTTTTCTTAAACCTTGATTTTAGCCTGATCCATATCTCTAAACTTGGTTAATTGTACCATTTGCTTCCTTGTAAGTGGTAGCAAGTAGGTAGCAACTATCTAGGCCAAATGCTTGCTATCCTGTTAGGCCATATCGTGGATATGGAGATGGAGCTGTAGTGCAAGTGTGCAACCCCCATGTGAGCATACCCCCCCCCCCTTCTGCCTCTGGCTTGCTGGCCGGGAGTTGTACGTGCCAACCAACAGCAACCACCTCCTGCAACTATCCTCCAATAAGACCATTCAGAAGCTTCTAATTGTCATTTCTAGTTCAGTTGGGGGCAGCTGACAAGCCATAATGTAACCCAATTAAAACAGAGATGCTATTTTCAGCTTGCACTTACTAGGAACATGGCATGTACACCATCTGATGAGGACATCACTTCTTCGGATACACACAACACTCCTCCACTTGACATTCAAGGACCAATCACTAGAGCTCGCGCCCGACAATTGAAATTACAGGTGAGCTCGTTCCTAAGTACTTCTTTTTGTTCATTTGAGAATAGATTGCTACCTAATGATTTAATTATGATTAGGAACCATGGAGAGGACCTAGAAGTACTTGGAGAAGGACAACGAGGTGCACAAGTCCAGCAAGGGCGGTCGAATCATGTTGGAGGCCCAACTCAAACCGACTTCGAATCCAATTCGGAGTCTAGGACCAGGGCGCACTAAAACGGACGCCCAGATCGCATCCGGACTCCGTTTTGGACGTTCTACATATGTATGGAAATCTGAGAAGACTAACTTTCCAATGGCTCTGGTCCCATGTCAAAATTCCTTCTGAGTCAACAAGAATCATCGAAACAAGTGGGCGTTCAGAATCTGTCAGGATGCTGCGCCACCGTCTTTTGGGCCTTTCGGCTTTGTATCGTGTTGGAGCCCATTAGGGCGCGTCCAGGGGTTTTGCACGCCCCTCACTCCATTATATCCAGCCGCCACCCCACCATTAGGGTTTGGGTTTTGCTTAGATTAATTCTGTCTTTGAACAGTTTCGCCGTTCATCGGTTTGTGAGACCCCAACTTTCGAGTGCTACATCAATTAATCCGCAATTCAGTTGTGTTCTTCCTTGTTCTTGCTTGTGTTCTTCAATTCGCAGGCGAGGATTAGCCTTCTTGGCGAGGTCAACCGGGCTGTGCACGGTTGATAACCTGAGGAGACGTGGTGCTGCGATTGCGGGGTTCGGAACGTGTCGTTCGGAAGCCGGATCGATTTGTGTCGCGCCTCCACCAAATCGAACATATCCAGAACCTGTTGGAAGATCGGGACCCCGTTCCCATCAAGTGGTAATCAGAGCTTCAGGTGTTCCTTCAGGTTCGAGAATACCCTACCTTTGTTGTTTTCGTTTCATCCTAGAGTCCAAGAAAAGCCCTACATAAAATTTTGTAGTCGTAGGTTGTTTCCTGTCCCAGATCTTGTTTAGGCTTTTGCACAATTTAATTTCAGAGTCCGTAGTGTTGAGTTTGTGTCCTTAGTCGAGTTGTGTTGCTGGTTTAGATCGTGTTTTGTTTCGGGTTATCTTACTTCCGCCACCTCTCATACAAACCCTAGCCGTCATCCATCGCGTATTCCACCCTCTGTTTTTGTTTTCCCACCCTCTGTTTGAGTCATCCTTCGCGTCTCGTGATCACACAACACCATCCCCACCTTTTCCCGAGCTTCCGCCACCAATTTCCACCAATTTCCTCCACCCGATTTCGTTTCGGCCTCCACAGAAACCATAACTCGGAGCCTCAACTTCAAACGGCCGTAACTTTTGCATACGGACTCGAAATCAGGCGATTTTTTTTAAAATTGGGTGAAATTAAATTTTACATCCAATACTCCCCAATCTTATTGGGTTCGACGATTTTATTTTCCCCAAATTCGGCCTGGAAAGTGCAGTACTGAGCTCGAAATTGAATTACCGAATTTACAGCGCATTCATTATTTTCTCGTAGGCCACACCTTACATCGGATTGAGGTGAAACTTTGTGTGGTTCCTATTTCTGTGCTCTGCTCTGTGAAAAAATAAAATAAAAAGACAAAAAGAAAAATTTGGCATAGTAGAGAGAGAGAGAGTGCTATCGTGGTCGAAAAAAGAGAAGAAGAAAAAGAAAAAAAACCATGACAGAGCACGCTTTTAGGTGACAGAGCTTCATTTATTTTGTGCTTATGCTGAATTAAGTTTCTCATTCCTGCCATCTTTGTTGCTGTCTTCGCTTACTTTCTCGCCGTGATTCCTTGTTCATCATATCCTAACACCGATATAGGACACATTTAGGCCAGCAACTAGGACCAGTGCTTTGGAAATTTATTCAGCATTACTATCTGTTATTAATTTGTGTTCCACGACATATTTGGCCTTCCAAACTCCATATATCTACTGGATAGCACAGTTTTGACCCTTGCAATCGTACCACGCTCGACATGGTATCACGAACCACCACCGGTTGTACCACTGTTGCTTTGGTAAGAACACTTGTAAGAGCTTGGTAAGCCACTTCCTTTGCGAGTTTCCCACCGCCTCCATTTGTAGTTGATAGGATAATCCTTTTGTTTTCCCTGTGTTTCCACTAACCATGGCAGGAGACGAAGGGACGAGACACCGGCGATTTCAACGAGTGTGTTAGTCGCGGCCAGCTACAAGCTGCGCGCCGACAAACAAAATGCTTCACTCAACGCAAGATCGACACAATCGTCGCCGCCATTGCCCGATTGAATACCACGGAAGGCATTGAGCGGGTGGAGCGACGAATGGTCGACCTCACCGGTCGAATGGACAAATTGAGGCACGCCGCCACTGTCATTGATGGCCATCGTCATGATGATGACATAGTGTATGATGCGATGGCAACATTGATCGGTGGCGACACAAGATGCACGACTACGTCGGCGTCTTCAAAAAACCGACAAGGTATGGGAGGTAATAACCAGAACCGACATGGTATGGAAGGTAATAACGAACCGACATGGTATGGAAGGTAATAACGGAACCGTCATGGTAACGACGACCCTTTTGCTAAAGTCAAGTTTACCATTCCATCTTTTCTGGTCTTTATGATGCTGAAATATATCTTGATTGGGAGATGACGGTAGAGCGAAGTTTAATTCTCACTTGGTTCTGAACAACATAGAGTTAGACAAGCTACTAGTGAGTTTAAAGACTTTGCTATTATCGGTGGAATGAATTATGTACCATGCGCTTACAACCTGATACATGGGAGCGGTTAAAAGAAGCTATGCGTGTCGTTTTGTTCCTCCTCATATAAACTTGAATTGAGAAAAAATTGCAGCGCTTAGAACAAGGTCATAGTTCTGTTCAGGACTATTATGTTGAGCTTCAAAAGGGTATGGTGCGTTGTGGGGTTGTTGAGGACACGGAGGATAAGATTTGTCGTTTCTACGGGCGTTACGTGAAATTCAGGATATTGTTGATTATAAAGAATTTACTATGTCAACCGGTTGTTCCACCTTGCTATGCTTGCAGAAAAAGAATTGCAGGACGCAAGGAATCAGCGAAGGCGCGACCTGAACGTCCCTTCTACACGCCGCGAACAACTACATCGGCGGATCGCCCAAGTCTTCTTGAATTTTCGTTCTCCTCCACCACTGTGAACAAGATTGCAGCAGCGCCACCAAAGCCACCTTCAAAAATTCTTTGCAAGTTCCAGCCAAGAGTAGTTCTTCTTCCGTGGCTTCAAGCGGGCGCTCCTCCGACATTCGATGCCATCGCTGCCATGGGCTTGGTCATGTGCAGAAAAATTGCCCTAGCCAGCGGGCATACATCGCCACGAAGATGGAGGCTACATCAGCACCGGATGTCGAGGAGGATGATGATGTTGCTGCTGCCTCGGACGACAATGGTGGTGGTGACGACGACTTGGTCCTTGGTGGGCGTCCCAGCGACGCTACGGAGCATCATTGTGCAGCGAGTCCTCGCACACAGGTACAACAACCCGATAAACTTCAACGCCATAATTTGTTTCAGACTTTCTTCACAATCAAGAATCGGCGTGCACGTGTCATCATTGATGGAGGAAGTTGCAACAACTTGGTGAGTTCCGATTTGGTCAAGAAGCTTGGCTTGACCACGCGACCGCATCCACATCCATACCATATTCAGTGGTTAAATGATTCGGAAAAGCTAAGGTAACGCAAACATGCCGAGTCCATTTTTCCATTGGTGGTTATGCTGATCATGTTGATTGTGATGTGGTTCCCATGCAAGCATGCTCTCTTTTATTGGGTCGACCTTGGGAATTTGATAATGATGCTTTACACCATGGTAGTAGTAACAAATATATTTTTATGCATAAGGGAAAGAAAGTTACTTACTGCCTTTGACCCCATTGAGATTATAGAGGCCGATAGGGAGAGAGCTGCTGCTAATGATCCAAAGGAACATGATAAATCTGAAAAACAGCAAGTAATCCATTTGAAATATTCTGTTATGCTTGCCACAAAATTAGACCTTGCTAAAATTGATGATGTTAATGAGACATGCTATGCTTTTGTGTGCAAGGATGCTTTATTTTCTCTTGATACTATGCCTTGCACTTTGCCTCGCTCCTGTCACTAACCTTTGCAGGAGTTTAGAGATATTTTCCTGATGAGATACCTCCGGGACTTCCACCCATTCGAGGGATTGAGCACCAGATTGACTTGATTCTGGAGCGAGTTTGCCAAACCGTGCGGCGACAGACCAATCCCGAAGAGACTAAGGAGATTCAGCGACAAGTCCAAGACCTTTTGGACCGTGGGTACGTGCGTGAGAGTCTTAGTCCTTGTGTTGTTCCTGTTCTTTTGGTTCCCAAAAAAGATGGTTCTTGGCGTATGTGTGTAGATTGTAGAGCCATTAACAACATTACTATAAGGTATCGTCATCCTATTCTTAGGCTAGACGACATGCTTGACGAGTTGTGTGATGCTATAATTTTCACAAAGATTGACTTGCGTAGTGGATACCACCAAATAAGAATGAAACTTGGTGATGAATGGAAAACTACTTTTAAAACTAAGTTCGACTTATATGAGTGGTTAGTCATGCCTTTTGGTTTAACTAATGCACCTAGCACTTTCATGAGATTAATGAACGAGGTTTTACGTCCTTTCATTGGCAAATTTGTGGTGGTTTACTTTGATGATATCTTGATTTATAGCAAGTCCATGGATGAACATTTGAATCACTTACGTGTTGTTTTTAATGCTTTGAGAGATGCACGTTTGTTTGGTAACCTTGGGAAGTGCACCTTTTGCACGGATCGAGTCTCTTTTCTTGGCTATGTTGTGACTCCACAGGGAATTGAGGTTGATAGAGCCAAGGTGGAGGCGATATGGAGTTGGCCCACGCCCACGACGGTCTCCCAAGTGTGGAGTTTCCTTGGCCTTGCAGGATTTTATCGCCGCTTTGTCAAGGAATTCAGCACCATTGCGACGCCATTGATTGAGTTGACAAAGAAGGGCGTCGTGTTCCATTGGGGGCCATCACAAGAGTAGTCCTTTAATCTTTTGAAGGACAAGCTTACACACGCACCATTGCTCCAACTTCCGGATTTCGATAAGACTTTTGAGCTCGAATGTGATGCTAGCGGAATTGGTATTGGTGGTGTTTTGATGCAAGAAGGCAAACCTGTTGCCTACTTTAGTGAAAAATTGAATGGTCCTGCTCTTAATTATTCCACGTATGATAAAGAATTGTATGCTCTTGTTCGTTCTTTAGAGACGTTGCAACACTATTTATGGCCTAAAGAATTTGTCATTCATTCCGATCATGAATCACTTAAGCATATTCGTAGTCAAACCAATTTGAATCGTAGACATGCTAAGTGGGTTGAATTTATTGAATCTTTTCCTTATGTCATTAAACATAAGAAAGGAAAGGATAATGTGATTGCTGATGCTTTGTCTCGACGCTATACCATGTTGTCTCAACTTGATTGTCGCATTTTTGGTCTTGAAACTATTAAAGGACAATATGCTCTTGATGCTGATTTTAAGGATGTGTTGTTGCATTGTCAAGAGGACATACATGGAACAAATTCGTGATCAATGATGGGTTTTGTTTAGAGCTAACCGCCTATGCATTCCAATTGGATCCGTTCGTCTTTTGTTGTTGCAGGAGGCGCATGGAGGCGGTTTGATGGGACATTTTGGTGCTAAGAAGACGGAGGACGTTCTGGCCACACACTTCTTTTGGCCAAAGATGAGGCGAGATGTTGAGCGGTTTGTGGCTCGCTGCACTACATGTCAAAAAGCTAAGTCTCGCTTGAATCCACATGGTTTATATATGCCTCTTCCTGTTCCTTCTATTCCGTGGGTAGATATTTCTATGGACTTTGTTTTAGGATTGCCCAGGACTAAGAGGAGGAGGGATAGCGTTTTTGTTGTTGTGGATCGCTTTTCTAAGATGGCTCACTTTATACCATGCCATAAAACCGATGATGCCGTTCATATTGCTGACCTCTTTTTCAAAGAGATAGTTCGTTTGCATGGTATGCCTTCTACTATTGTTTCCGATCGTGATGTCAAGTTCTTGAGTCACTTTTGGCGTACTTTATGGAACAAGTTGGGTACAAAGTTGTTGTTCTCTACAACATGTCACCCACAAACTGATGGCCAAACCGAGGTGGTGAACCGTACATTGTCTACCATGTTGAGAGTTGTTTTAAAGAATAATTTGAAGCTGTGGGAAGAGTGTTTGCCGCATGTTGAGTTCGCATATAATCGAGCGGAACACTCAACCACCAAGGTAAGTCCTTTTCAGGTAGTGTATGGATTCAATCCCCGTGCCCCTATTGATATTTTACCTTTGCCTACTAGTGAGAGAGTTCATGATGATGCTAAGGAGCGTGCTGATTTTATTGTTAAAATGCATGAGACTACTAAGGCAAACATTGAAAAGATGAATAAAAAATATAGGATTACTGGTAGTAAAGGTAGAAAGGAAGTTAAACTTGAACCGGGTGATTTTGCTTGGTTGCACTTGAGAAAGGATAGATTTCCTGAGTTAAGAAAGTCAAAATTAATGCCTAGAGCTGCTGGTCCTTTTAAGATAATTGAGAAGATAAATGATAATGCATATAAACTTGAGTTGCCTCCCGAGTTTGGGGTTAGTCCCACCTTTAACATTTCAGATTTGAAGCCATACTTGGGAGAAGAAGATGAGGCTGAGTTGAGGACAACTCCGCTTCAAGAGGGGGAGGATGATGAGGACATCACTTCTTCGGATACACACAACACTCCTCCACTTGACATTCAAGGACCAATCACTAGAGCTCGCGCCCGACAATTGAATTTACAGGTGAGCTCGTTCCTAAGTACTTCTTGTTGTTCATTTGAGAATAGATTGCTACCTAATGATTTAATTATGATTAGGAACCATGGAGAGGACCTAGAAGTACTTAGAGAAGGACTACGAAGCGCACAAGTCCAGCAAGGGCGGTCGAATCATGTTGGAGGCCCAACTCAAACCGACTTTGAATCCAATTCGAAGTCCAGGACCAGGGTGCACTAAAACGGACGCCCAGATCGCATCCGGACTCCGTTTTGGACGTTCTACATATGTATGGAAAGCTGAGAAGACTACCTTTCCAATGGCTCTGGTCCCATGTCAAAATTCCTTCTGATTCAACAGGAATCGTCAAAACAAGTGGGCATTCAGAATCTGTCAGGGTGCTGCGCCACCGTCTTTTGGGCCTTTCGGCTTTGTATCGTGTTGGAGCCCATTAGGGCGCGTCCAGGGGTTTTGCACGCCCCTCACTCCTTTAGATCCAGCCGCCACCCCACCATTAGGGTTTGGGTTTTGCTTAGATTAATTCTGTCTTTGAACAGTTTCGCCGTTCATCGGTTTGTGAGACCCCAACTTTCGAGTGCTACATCAATTAATCCGCAATTCAGTTGTGTTCTTCCTTGTTCTTGCTTGTATTCTTCGATTCGCAGGCGAGGATTAGCCTTCTTGGCGAGGTCAACGGGCGCGCACGGTTGATAACCCGAGGAGACGTGGTGCTGCGATTGCGGGTTGGGCGTGTCGTTCGGAAGCCGGATCGATTTGTGTCGCGCCTCCACCAAATCGAACATATCCAGAACCTGTTGGAAGATCGGGACCCCGTTCCCATCACCATCACAAATGGTCTCCTACAAAGCAACTAAAAAGAGAGAGAATTATTGGCCATGTTTATTGGGCTTTTGTCTTTTCTGTTTTTGGGTTCTGTCTTCTTCATAGGTCGAAATAAATAGTATAACTTTTTGAAGTAGATTCTCTAAACGACTCTGGAGTCGAAAATCATGTGCGCCGTCCTTATCAGTATCTCTGTCGTTCATTGCCGTCTTGAAAGATATAGACAAAAAAATATCAACCATAGATTAAAAGAATAGGACATTGCCCCCTCTCTTGTGGGAGTACTACTATTTGGGCTCAGGGAAAAGGCTGCAGAATGGAATCGACGCCCCCAACACATGTATGCATGCATGCTGCCGCTGCTGCTACCTTGCAACTGGTTCCAATATCAATATGGGTCGTTTTGGTAAAAGGGCAAAGGAAAGCAATAGATGGGCGCTTGCTTTCACTGCTTTTTAAGAAAAGAAACTGGTCAAAGAAAGCTAGCTAGGTAGCCAGGATACAAGAGAGGAAGAAAGGGAGGAATGGAAAACCGATGCCATGGTATTTGGAAGATCCATTATTTGTAGTTGCATTTTACTATTGCTTGCAAGCACATCTATACTGTCTTGGTAGCAATGGACATGCACACCTTGCACATCTAGCTGCCATCATGCTGAAATGATGCATTTGCATGCACAGCGATGGGGAGGCGCCTGGTTGGACCAACTCGATCCAACGGTGCAAAATTTTCACTGATTTCACACAAAAAAAGAAACAGCTGAGTGTTATGTAGTCACACCCTAATAATGATGTGCGGTCAAGTTTGACTGCTAGCATATTCAAATAAGTGATGTTTTAAAGAACTTTTTATTCATCAATCATCATTAGAATCACTAATCGGCTGCTCTCAATAGAAAAAGGTCTGAAATTAAAGAACAATTAATGCTACAAGAATGAACCGCCGCCATACACTGATGGACATGTGGATCTTACCTATAAAAGCTCAGTTCCATTTGGGCCCACTTGTCAATCCCACTATGGTCCAATGTTGCTTTCTGGCTGGGCCGAAGCACCTTTTCTCAAATGCTCTCTGATCTTGATCCACAAAAGTTTGTACCAACAAAACTTATACATGCTTATGGAATCTGAGATGGCCATATAAAAATAAATATGAAAAAAAAAGTTAACACGATGACATTGCAAGCATATGTAAATTGAAAATAGTATTTATTGTAAGGCTCACAAGTGAGAGCTAGAGCCAATTCTCGGTGAGATATACGCCGGTGTTATTTTCCAAAACTTGTAAAAACCCTTTGTAATATTAAAGAGTAAACCAACCTCAAATCCCCAATAAGTACAAATACAACTAGTGCTAGTAGTGACTAGTTAAAGCAAGTTGCCAAGATAGTACCTTCAATCCAATATTAGCGAGTAAACCAACCCCAATAAGTACAAATAAAACCCCCACAGGAAGCTGGTTTTGTAAATTCTTGTCGTTGGTTTTACAAGACAATGTTTTCCTCCAAATTCTCATATTAAGTTAGATATATGGATACACATATGGAGTTAAAAACAATATCAGCATGACATGATGAGACCTGAGAGAGTGCTCATAGTAGATAGCAGTATATTTTGCCTGGAAAACCTTTTCCCCTTGTTAAGACACGAGAGAGATGAGTACAACATGCTTTATTAAACTAAGCGCCTGCTCATCATGATTAGTTGAGTCTTTACATATCCATTCACACAAACCAAAGTGAAAAAAAGGTAGCTAGGCGCTGAGCTGCTGCAGTGACAAAGGAGAGGGTTTTTTGGGATATAGCTTATAATTTTTATTTGTATTTTTTGATATAGTAGTTGATAGTAGAGACGTCGAGTAGATAGTGTATATGGTTTAAGATTCGAAAAGCTATTTGAGAAATTTACTTTAAGAGATCGTCCTACTTTAACATTTGATTTTTTGGCAAAATCCAGAACAGAAAAGAACTGCCCCCGATTCTTTTCTGCTGCTCTTTGGGAAGGGGGCTTGAAAAAAGGCATGAAATGGCTTAAGCACCGGAATAAGTTTACGGCCCTTTTCCTTTTCCCCTTTCGATCTGCTTGAAAGGCATCCGTGCACGTAACCCTAGGCACTTTTTTTGCCTTTAGTTGATGCCATTGTTACGTATACACACATGCTACAATCGGAAGAGGAAAGAGCTGCCACGTCAATAAAATTGTTTTGGCAGTCGGATTGCCAGTGTACGCTTGGGATGGGCAGGAGGGAGCATGCACGTCACCGGAATTCAAATAAATTTCTTCTTGACGGGATCGGAATTCAGAAATTGCTTGTTGTTGAGTCTTAAATCGTCAATGATGTTCAGTGAAAATTTTAGGCGCAAATCAGGTAAAATTTTTGTTGTGTGCCCGGATGATCAGCACGAGGGTGTAACATTCTGATTTTAAGTGCTTTTTGAAGTTTTAAAATAAAACACTCATTTAGATTTTTGAATTAATTAATCCTTAATATGAATTTTTATAAATTAAAAGATTTAACTTGAATAAAATAAACTTCAATTAAATTAAAATCAGTTTTATTTGGGTTCCTTGTGATGCAAGGAATTTTTCTGTATTTTTAGATTTTGTTGGATTTGTTTGCTATTTTCTAGAGCTCAATTCTCTTTTTCCTATTTTCTGAAATTTGGGAAAACCAAAAATCCGAATTAATCTTCCGGGCTGAATCTTCCTTGGCCCAGTCTCTTTCTCTCGGCCCACTCCCTTGGCCCACCTTCTCCCATCTTGCGCGGCCAAGCTCCACGGCCCGCTTTGCTTGGCCTGCCAACTGCCTCGCCAAGCGTCACACATCCCCGCCTCATCCGCGCACATCCCCACCGCTCGATGTCTTCCTCTCTGTGCGTCGTTGACCGTCCAAGCCCACTTGTCAAGCGTCGTCCCCGAGTGGGACTCTTCTTCCCCATGTCTGACCTGGACACAAGCGTTGTCTCTACCACAGACACCTCATCGCCTTCCGCTCAAGCACTACCACCACAGGCTATTTAAGCATGAGACTAGGCCATGGATTGCATTTCAGAGCCACTTTGCCTCTCGAAGTCTCTGTAAACCAGGTTCAAGTTCCACTGTCGTCGTCTGCTTCAACTTCGACAAGCAATTACTCGTGCCTCGGTGAGCGTTCGACTCGCCAAGCTTTGCACCACCGTCACACCTCTCCTAGCCATTCCACACCTCACTAACCCTCGGTGATCACCAGAGTTTGAAGTTCGTCGTGGCCAAAGCTCCTTCACCGCCTAAACCTCACCGCCGACCTTCTCAAGTGACCGTTGGTTCTCACACCTACTATTTTGGCATCACCTTGCTCCCAGAAACACAATGTGTGACTCGCCTTGCCTCGTCAAGCCCTCTCATGAAGTTTCATCACCGGCTAAGCTTCGCCATGGCCCCTCTCGTCGCCAACCACCGCACGTGCCTCTCCTAGCCCATCAAAGCCGTTGGATAAGATCGACATGCTTTGCGGATGCTCTCAATGACCTTGCTGTCGTCAGAATTGCCGCCATTCGATGTCACTGGCATTGAGCCCTCTCGGTTGTGGATTGAGTCCATGTGGTCGTGAGGTGGCAAGCCATGTCAGCATAATCACCCGTGTGTCCGCCATGTTTGAGCCACCTCAGTGCCACTTCAGCCTTTTTGCCACCTCATATCACCGCTCGGTTTTGCCACATCACCTTCCCCGTCAACAGCCACGCAAGTGCCATGACATCACTTTTGCACGCGTGTTGGCCAAGTCACCTTGCCGCGTCAGCCCTAGCCACCACGACACCCAAACCCCAAGCCTGGTCATCCATGGACTTGGTTCACCATGAACCATGTCTCTGACGTGTGGACCCCATATGTTAGAGCACTATTTCATAGGCCCAGTTCACCATAAACCATGAATTCAGCCTGTGGTCTTGGTCCATGGACCAAGGACCCACCTGTCAATGACCAATCCCAAATTTCCTTTAGAAAAATATCAATCAAAATTAAAACCCACACTGACGTCATAAATTTGAATTTTCTTTAGGACCTTTAATCATGTTGAACCTATCATTTCAAATCTATTATTTATTATTTTATTTTAAGTTATCTTGCATTGGTAATTTAATACAAATCCTTGTATCTAGTAGTTATCCACCAATTTGAATAATCCCTCAATTGATATTTTGAATGCCATGATTCCATTATCACCATAGGATGGGTATTATCTAGTGATGCAATACTAGTATCCACTTAAATTGTACGTCTAGTATGTTTAGCCATGCTTGTAGTACGTTAGGCTCATCATCATATGTTGATTAATTAATTAATTTTGACTTAATGAGATATTGAATTATAGTGGTCAACCACGTTATAAAATTTGTGTACCATAGCATAGGTAGTGTCATTGATGTTGTTTATATAAAATAGTTTTCACTTGGACGAGTGATCATGCGAGAAAGGTGGAAGTGTGATCAGCACTTCTAGAATGTGGATGTTTTGCCTAGATAATGTTTGAGAACTTAATTTTATGCACTATTAACTGAGCCTTACGATGTAACCATATATCTAGTATGGGATAGACCTGGTGAATAATTTGTGATGTTTCAACTTCAGTTTCACCATTAAGATGAAAGTGGGTGTCAGTTAGACATTTCCATGGAGCACAAAAGGGGGCTCTCCGACTAGGTGGTTAGCCTACTCAACAGCGAAACCTTAGCGGGCGAAATCTAGTTGAGGTTAAGCATTATAAAGGCTTTGTTGTGATCTTCTTTGTCGGCACGCCTAAGGAAGCATATTGTTGTGCAGACATTGCAAGCTGATCATATCGTGGGGGTAAAGTTGTGCAATCTCTGCAGAGTATAAAACTATTCGAATAAATGTCACCGGTTCTGGACAATGCTCGGTGATTTTATACAAGGGGTAGAGATTTCATAAAAACCTAGTTGGATTAAGTTTAGGAAGTGAATCGCTAATTCACTAGTGGATCATTACATAAATGGTTAGTTGACAGGTGGTTTACGGGTGAATGGTCAGTTCACTTGTGATTTATCCTATTCCTTTGATATAATTACTTATTTTCAAAGTTTGCTTTGAATATATTTATTGTATTTACTCTAAATTGTTGCTTTATATAAATTAACCACTCAGCCATCATTTATTGAGTCTTATATAATTATGTTACATCTTGTTACAAACAACTTGCTGAGTATGTACTAATAGCTATATCTATATTTGCTCAGTTGCTGAAGAAGATTCATATCAGACGGAGGTATTGGAGAAGAATTCTTCGATGACTTTTCAGAATAGGACTTCGCTTCCCAATCGATTGCCTATGATATGTCAAATGGCTACTACGCTTATCATTGTTTTTCTCAATGTGAGTGTGAATTAGCTGGGGGGGAAAAGGTTGGAATATAGTGCAAATGGTGTTTAGGGTGCAATATGATTCAACATAAAGACAGTTCAATTCTTACATGAAACTAGAAAAATATCATGTTCCAACGGGGCACTAGCCACTTGGTGGTAGAGCAAGTGCAAAGATTTGAAGTGATAAGTATATTATTCTTTCGAATAAGTTTTGGGGATAAGATTTGAAGTGATAAGTAGATTATTCTTTTGAATAAGATTTGAAGCGACAAGTCGATTATTCTTTCGAATCCTCCTACCTGTGTTCCTCCCACCCTTTGGCTCCTCTCCCTCATTGCTCTTGGACTTGTTGAGTTCTTCAAATACCGGATTAATAATTCTACCCATAGACATCCTCTAACATGCCTCCACTCATACAGGGTCGTCTGTTCTTCCCAACGTAGGATTGGATACTCATATGGAATTGAAGAATTGTAGTGATTCCCGGATGCCAATGCAAGAGTTAGCACTCAATAATTCACCCAATCACACGTGCTGAACTTCACGACCACCAGATGAAGTTCTATCACGCTCCCAATTTTCAGTGGAAAGGTTGAACGATCTTGATTTCAATGAACCCTCAATTTTCCCTCATGATGAATTCGTTCACCATGGAAGAACTCTCAAAAAAATCTATTCTTTGCAAAACGTGGTCCGATATGTTCCAAAGGGTGGCGGCTGCCTTTAGGGGGGTGCGCACCCTTCCTTGCACACACCTCTTGGTCCCCATGCCCACACATGGGCTTAGGGTTCCCTCACACACACGCTCGTCCCTTTGTCCATGTTCGTAAACACTCTTATTCAGTTTGGAGGCCCAAAGATTATAGCTATCACTCTTTTGGTCTAATTTACAAAAGGGAAATATGGCCTCATGAAATGGAAAACATAGCCTTCTAAAATAGAAAACATTTGTTAATCAAGAGATTTTGGTCCTGGGTTGGCCAGATGACTCTTGGGCTTGAATCCTCTCTTGACTACATGGCTTTTCTCCTAGGGTTTTGGCTGCAATGGGCCTTTCCCCTCTCCACTCAGTTGCAAGGCCCTTGGCTGGCCGCATGAAGCTTGTCTCCCTCTCCTTTGGCACATAGCAAGTCCTTCCTTGACTGCTAGGCATCTTCCAATACTTCAACTCCTTCAAATCTAAGGACAGAAAAATATTGCCATGATGTAGTAATCCATTCTTAAAATCAATAGGTGGTTCGTTAAGAAACAAAAGCACATGTTGGTTTAGTAACTTAGCTCTTGCTCTTGTCATAGGACTCTTTGAAGCTTCATTATCAGGCACACTTGGGGTTGGAGTGGAATATGAGTGTGTAGTTGGGATGTCCTCATCATCCACTCTGCAACTTTTGACATCTATGAGGTAGCTCGAAGGAGGTAATTTGAATTTTTTAAAAAAAATTCAAATTACCTCCTTCGAGCTACCTCATAGATGTCAAGTTGCAGAGTGGATGATGAGGGCATCCCAACTGCATATCTTAGATAGGCATATTCATATTGGATTTTGGCTTTATCTTATAAATAGTAACAGTTTGTAGAGAGAAACACTCGCGTGTAATTTTGGTCGATATAAATAAAGTCACTATAGTATGTACTACAATCGACTAGTAGATCCCACCTTAAAAAGTTACTCCATTTAAAAGCTAAGTAGTGTAGAAAAGCCATTTACTATAAAAAAGCAGTTTTTAAAAATCAATACAAACAGGGCCATAGACGATGTTCCTATGTAATCACATTTGGACATGATTAAATTACTAAATGTATGGTTAGCACTACTTCACGACTTGTTCACCTTTCCCTTGTCTATCAATTAGATAGAGACACAATCCTAGTAATTTTGGTTGCAAGTGTTGTTAGCCATCTGTTCATATATGCATTAATTATTAGAGAGTTTTTATCATCCTTATAAAGTTACCAGAAGATACCTTGTCATTAAATTACATATAAATTCTTGATACATATTAGTATTTAGATACTAAAAATTTATATGTAATTTAGTAGCAAGGTATGAGTACTCCTACCTCATCCTTAAAAACTCTCTAATTATTATATTATGAAGGGCTGGTAGAAGGCATGCATGTATGAGTATGGGATGTGCTGTTCTAAGTTTATTTTGCACAATCTCACCAATGTACCATGTCTGCCGCTCATAGATTACACTACGTATGATCCATGGTGAATTTGTGCTTTCGACGGGAACAAAGGAGACATTCCATTACCACGTTAAATTCGGCAACCTTTGGGAATGGAGTGATAGTACAGCTTTAGCGTACGCCCTCTTTATCCAAAGGAATGTCTCTTAGCAAAGTATGAAAAAAGAAGAATGTTTGAAGCAAAATAAAAGGCTACCTTGATGCTAGTGAGGCCTTGGGGTAGAACATTAGTCCATTCCGCATTATAATTGTGTCGAAACGTGTCACTCGGCATCAAAATCAACGCCTTCTTTTCTTGCATTTGTCTAGGGTTCATGAAATGGTGGAAACCAATCAATCCCCTCCCTTTCAAGGGTGAGTTTTTTACTGTTGCTTATGGTCTTTTAATTTATGGGTTTTGAATTCTATTTGTTCGCAAGAGAAATTACGAAGAGGGGGAGACAGTCGTATATGATTTTGGTCGGTATAGCTAAAGTCGGTACAGTATATACTACAATCGACTTGTAGATTCTGTATTAAAAAATACACCGTTAAAAAGTTAATTATGTAATAAAGTAAAAAGTCAAAAGCTATAAGCCCATTTAAACCCAGTCTTGCCAAACCAATTAGAGACGCCATAGACATTCACTGCCAGGATCTATGTTTCATGAGGCCAAAAACATTAAGAAAACTGGTCTGTTCTTTTTTAGCTGATGTTAATGGCTTTTGGTCCTAATACAAGTGGTTTCATGAGGCCAAAAACCTTAAGAAAATTAGTCATATTCTTTTCGACTGTGGTTGATAGCTTTTGGCCCTAATACGAGCGTTTATACGAATGAACCGAATGTCGATAAGCCAATAAGCTACTTTGAAAAAGTTGTCCTAATAAACCACTTTAAAGCGATGATAAAGAAATCGTGCCTTTTATTTATACGGGAAAAGACATAAGTTAAAAACAATAGACTATATAATCTAGACGTTACCCATTAGCTAGGCAAATACCTGAATAGTAGTCTGGCACGGAAATTAAAATTATTGACTCGTCCTAATGGTTATCCTTGAAGACCTGCCAGGAAAAATTGTGGCCGTCACGACATCCGGCTTTTTACGTTACGTGTTGTTTTAACACCAAGTATCAATTTACCCTAAGTTAGTCCGAGTTGTACCGCTCTATGGATGATTCTAACTAATTCCGTCTAATTCCATCCGACTCGACCTAAGGGCTCACAAGAAAAGCTTATTTAGGCTCTATTAAAAAATACTCCAATTACACTAGGACTAGGTAATTAATTCAAAATTGAAATGAGTCAATATCAAGTGAAATAAGGCTTGGTAGGTTCAGCTTGATAACGATTTGTTAGCTCAATTTTAAAGAAATCACTTAAACAATAAATAAAATAATATTAAATTAAACTATATTAATTTTAAAAAAAACTCGTTAAGCTCAATAGCCAGCCATATAAGGCTTGACTGGCTCAGCTCAATAACAACTCGTTAGCTCGATTTAAAAGGAACTACTTAAACAATAAATAAAATAATATTAAATAGAGCTATATTAATTTCGTAAGAAGCTCGATAATAACTAGTTAAGCTTAATAGCCAGCCCTCATAGCCATAGCGGTATGAGAACCACCTGGTTTTGGATTTGATTTGTCCAATTTCTTTTAGGAATGCGAGAGCTAGCTTTGGTTAAAAATAAAAGTTAATGATATGATCATCACAAAGATTGGGAGCAAAAAACTGAGGGCTTATAAAACACTACTCTTGCATACATTGAAATGCATACTTAGCACAACAATGGGCCATATTGTTAGCACTACTTTGAACAAATTTACAATAAAACTGAGTGAGGGCTTATAAGGAAGAACATAGCTCTCTAACTCCAGCCAAATCGGAAGAACATCACAAAGTTACCTGCAGGGTCCAGTGAAAATTCTGCAAGCCTAAAAGCTATTTTAAGATCTTAAGAAAAAGGCTGAGAATAGTTATAAAGGGAGTCATCGTTCCAAGGTCAAAGTATATTCACCTTTGCCCCACCAAAATGACAAAAGAAAAAAGAAGCCAAATACCAAAACTATTACAAAGGAATTTTTTACTGTTTGGCCATGTAGGGTCACTTTAACTGAAATCTAGCCTCATGAGGTACGAATTTGTAAAAACAATACCCCTTCTCCTGCGCGGGACGATGGGGAGGCGACACATGTCACCTCTAGCGTCATCCCACCACGGTAGGTCGGAGTTTGTTTTGGAAATTTTCGATAGCTTTTGAGCTAAAAATTTCAAATAAAAATCGATTGAAATCGGTCTAAATTGGAGGATAACCAGAGTAAATCAAATGTTTTTAAAGTAAAATAAAATATTTAAAACTGACTTATACTATAACCGTCTAATAGAACCGATTTTCCACGGATTTTCATTCGTAATCGTGGCGGCATCCACAACCTCGATAAAGAGAAACCCTCCGCTGAAATGCTAGTACCGTCCCTCAACCTCCTCCTCAAGCTCCACGAAACCATTAGTATAATCCGTTCTTCGCTACATGATCGTGGTGAACACGTGACCGTTTGGAGTTTGTTTAGGAATCTGTTGTAGCACCGTAAAAAAATACTCTCTCTCTCTCTCCATAACCACCCCGTGTAACTCTCCCTCTTTCTGTTATACTCCCCCAATCTCTCTCCTTTAATCTCTCTCTCAATCTCTCTCTCCCGTTTAAACCTCATCCAATCTCTCCATCTCTCCGTTATTTCCTTGTATCCTTTCCAACGTCTCTCTCTCTCCTAGATTTCTAATCTCTCTCTTCCTCTCCGTGCATGCGGCTGCATGGCTCGGCAGTGGCAGCGCCAGCGCGTGCCGGCGACGGAGCGGCGGCGCCGGCCGGCGGCGGCGGCGGCGGACGGCCGACTGCACGCGACGCGCGCGCGCCTCGCATGCATCTTCAAGGCGCGGCGCAGCGCAGCGGCGATCGACGACGATCGGCGAGGCGGCGGTTGGCGGTGGCAAGACGCAGCGGCGGCCGCGACGGCGCAGCGCTCGCATCGGCAGCGCGCCGCGCTGCTGGCGCGCGCGCTGCGGCAGCGGCTGGCGGCATGAGGAGTGCCGGCGGCGGCGGCGGCGCGACGCGCGCGCGCAGCGCGCGCGCAGCGGCGCGGCAGCACTGCATGCTCGCGTGGCGGTGGCACGCAACGCCCGCCGGCGGCGCAATGCACGGCGGCGACCGGTGGTAAGCGCCGGCGGTGGCTCGGCATCATGGGCGACGTCGCTTGGCGCAATGCGGCTCGGTGCGATGCAGCGATGGCGCATCTCCGGTCGGCTATGGCGGGTCGGCCGAGGCGTTATCGGCCAATGGTGGCGGCGGCGCCTCGGCGCAGTGCGCATGTGAGCGGCGACGCGGTGGCGCGCTAGCGGCGACTTCGTGTAGACCGGGCGGCGGCGGCAGCGACGCCGGCGGGTGGCGAGCACGTGGCGGCGTGGAGGCGCTGCGCAGCGGTGGCCGGCGGCGTCGGCCGCCGGCGGTGGTGGCCGGAGTGGCCAACCTCCACAGGCTTATTATTCTGTTGGCCGGGGAGCACGGCTGAATGGTGTTTCACGCAGAGTTTCTTTGGGCCATGTAGCAAGATCTCATGCGGCTGTTGAAGAAGCGTTCGTGAAGTTATGCACTCCAGATCCTTCGGGCAGCGTGTCCGTCGAGTGTGCTCAAGGCAAGTACCTCGCGGCCGTAACCTCTGCATTTCATATTTTACATCTCCCATGATTGCTTGTTACCGTTGCTATTGAGTACCATTACCATATTGCTAAAGCCGGTCTGTCTATTGTCATATCACCCAACGCTCACCTATCCACTATCAGGTCACTAAAGTGTACCTGTTTACGATCGTATCACCAAAACTTACCGAGCTTTTATTATATCACTAATGTTACGTGATTAATACCATACCCTGAAAGTTACCTGCTTGTTATCATATTACTAATGCTTGCCCGATTGTTGTCACATGTAAATGATTGTTGGTTATGTACTTTTAATATTGTATTCATACCATGAGGTTCTAAGTTATCTTATTTTCCATGCCTTATGTTAATTAGTACATTAGACACTTAGATGTATTGAAGTGCTATGGTTAATGTCTAAGTTGCAAGCTTTAATTATTATTTATAATTGTTGTTTATATTGTGGTTGGGGTAGTATAGGAGTGACTTCAACTTAAGGTTAACCACTAGTAATCTTTAGCTTCGGAATGATATATTTAATTACCGGTTCCCTGATTCATTACTTGTATGTTAGTGCTTGATTGTTTCGATGGAATTATGTATGACATTGTTAACCTGACTAATACCAACTTATCACGTAATAAAATCTAGTTGTTTGACAACCCTTTGTGTGAGTTAAGTTGTAATGCTGGGTGAGAATCATTCATGGATCCCTACCATCATCGTATTATCCTTCATCTTCCATCTGATTTTATCTCTCGTCTTCAACCTCAACAATACTTTTACTCCTTGTAATCGTGCATGAACTTATCTCCAATTATCTTAATTCCACATTCACATCTTTCATGATTACTTGTTACCATTGTTATTGAGTACAATTATCATATCAATGAATTACCTCGTTCTTATCATATCACTGAATTTACCTGGCTAATATCCTATCACCAAGTTACGGTTATTATCATCTCTCTAGTATCCGCATGGTTGTTATAACAAAGATTCATGCTTGCTTGTTTATTATTATACTTGCCTAGTTATGATCATATTGTTAATGCTGGTCTAGTTCTTATCAAATTGTTAATGCTTGCTTGATTATTGTTAATGCTTGCTGGTTATATACCCTTAGTATTGTATTCCGGCCATGATGTTCTAGATTACCTTATTTCACATGCCTTTAGGTTTATCATAATACTCAGTTATTAATGTTATAAGATTCATGTTTTTAATTAATGTGTAGAGTTCATGCTTAAACTGTTAATGGGGGTAGCGGGTGATCGTGTTGTAGACATAGGTTAAAATCACTAGCAGTCCTTTAAATATCACGCTTCTGTGTTTAATCAACTCGATATCATGATGTATTGCCGGTACAGTTCCTTATGTGAGTCATGATCGTTATACCTTAATAAATGTTAATTTGACTAATAATCACTTATCACATAATAAAACTTGATTGGTTGATAAACTTGTGTGAGCTACATTGTAACACCTCTTTAGGTTGATTACTACATCACTATCATCTTATCATTATTCCACATTGCCTTATTATCGTAAACTATGTCTTTCCATTTTCAACCCTAGCACATCGTTTCATTTCTCATCACTTTATTACTGACCTTATCCTCGCCATCTCTTAGTTACCCTAATTTTGTTCTATTTAATCATCCATGATGCATCGATTACTTTATCACTTAGTTTCACCAATCATGTCTTTTGGGTCTCATTGGATTAAATCATTACTCTCATAACTTTATCTTAATTCAATCACAACTCTCTAATTATATCATGGATAACTCGCTAAATAACAAACTAAGGGTTATCACGCCGGGGCTGCCCACATATAGGGGTCATTTCCACCCAACCTGGTAACGTACCGGGGGCCGTACATTCTCGTTACGAGGATATTACACCCCCTCTGCGTTATACTGATCGAGGACAAGGTTGTGCCTGGCTATTCTCGTATAACCGGGTATGTGGGATAAGGTCGCTGGCACCCTTGCTATAACTTGCTATAACTTGCTATAACTAGCTATAACTTGTCACATAACAAATATCTTTAATACACAGTTCTCATAATATCCGTCTCCTAATCATGTGATATCTTTGATATCGGTTGCCGTTGGTTGCCTTTTGTCCATTTACTTATCATGCTTGCCTTTATTTCATATGGTTGCATCGTCTGTCTTACTTTTGTGTTGCGACCGTAGTTGGGTACTTGCTGAGATTTTCAAATCTCACGCTTGCTCTTTCAGTCTCAGGTAAAAGGCCAGTGGAGTGATAGCATCTTGCATGGGTGGGAGCACTCGAGTTTTCAGCACCGTGGTTTGCCACCGTTTTGTTATTTCGTTCGTTCTTTATTTGATTAGAAGTGGACCGGTCCCATGTTTTAAATATTTATTCCAGCTTCCGTTGATTCTCTATTAAAGTGTTAATGAAGTTTTAAACTCTTTGCGATTTCTTTTATTGTACTTATTTATTCTTCACTTTGGCGATGACGTTCCATAGTAATATCCCATATGGTTACGTGGGGTGTTACATCTGTTTAGAAGTATGTTTTGGGTATTTTTGCTTACCAAGTTTAGATCCTAGTTTTGGTATAAATAAAGAGCCGAAAGGTGTGGCAATCAGGCAACACAAAAACATTGTGTCTTCAACATTGTGGGTTCTTGCCTCAACGTTGTGAGTTCGTGCGAGCGATTGTGATCTCTTTGCCAACAGTTGGTATCAGAGCAAGGCTACTCGATCCCTGCGCAATGTCGGCTCCAGTAAGCGATGGTGACCAGAGTCTGTCGCCACGCCGTGGAGGCCGAGAGTGGCACTTGGCCTCACCGATCGTCCCTCGTCATGGTCGCACTCATGGCCGCAACATGGTGATCCAAAAGACGGTGCGAGAGGTTGGAGGCGCATCCTATCCGATGCTCACGCGCGACAACTACACGGATTGGTTGCTCGTAATGAAGGTGATGCTCTAAGCGAGAGGCTTGTGGGACACCGTCGAGTATGGCGACGCCGATCTGCAGGAGGACCATGCGGCGCTCGAGGCGCTCCTCAAGGCGGTCCCGCAGGAGATGATTCGCACGCTCGCCATCAAGCGATCGACCAAGGAAGCATGGGACTACGTCAAGTCTATGCGAATTGGCTCGGATCACGTCCGCAAGTCGAAACTCTAGAAGCTGCGCACCGAGTTCGAGATGCTCGCGTTCAAGGAAGGCGAAAATCCTGATGATTTTGCACTTCGTTTGAGCTGCTTGGTCAGCCAGCTTTTGGATTATGAACCCGTCGACGAGCAAAAGGCCATCGAAAAATACCTTCGCGTCGTCCCACCCCGGTTTGGTCATGTCGTCTACACCATGGAAACCATGCTCGATCTCTCCAAGCTGTCCATTGAGGAGGTCGTCGGGCGTCTGAAAGGCGCCGATGATCGTTGCATCCCGCAACCAGCACCACCGACTACTACCTCGGAAGTTAAACTCTTGCTGACCGAGGAGGAATGGATGGCTTGCCTCAAGGAGAAGAAGAGCAGCGAGAGATCGTCGAGCAGGTCTGGTGGTAGCAGCTATCACCGCGGCAGGGTAATGCGCGCCGCGACGGCATGACGGCGTGAACTGGGCGCAAGCACAACGTCAGTCATGACAAGTGACATAACTATGGCAAGATTGGCCACTGGGCCAAGGATTGCCGGCAGCCACAGCGTGAGTAGATCCATCTTACCCAGGAGAATGATGGGGACCAGACGCTGCTCATGGTGTAGGTGTGTGCCCTCACTGACGATGTCGAGCAAATGCCGCCAAACTTCATCAAGCTTGACGAAACGCATGCCTAGGTGAATCTAGGGTGAGATGGAGAACAGCGGAGCGATGTGTGGTACCTGGACACTGGGGCCAGTAACCACATGACAAGTTACGATAACCTCTTCGCAGAATTGGACACGGGCATCACCGGATCGGTGAAGTTCGGCGACGACTCGGTGGTCGACATCCGCAGGCACAGCACTGTGTTGTTCACCTGCCAGAACGGTGAACACCGAGCAATTAGCAACATCTACTACATTCCCAAGCTCAAGAGCAACATCATTAGCATAGGCCAGCCCGATGAGCATGGCTGCCAGGTGCTGATTGACGGAGGAGTGCTACGAATCCATGATTAGCAACGTCAACTGCTTACCAAGGTGAAGCGCGCCAAAAACTGTCTGTACATGCTCAATTTGAACATTGCGAGGCCGGTGTGCTTATTGGAGCGACAAGACGATAAGGTTTGGCTGTGGCATGCACGCTATGACCACCTCAACTTTGACGCCCTGAAGAAGCTGGCTCAACACGGGATGGTGCGCGGACTACCAGTGATCAATCATCCCAGTGAGGTTTGCGACAGCTGCCTCATTGGCAAGCAAAGACATGCTTCGTTTCCAGCGGCGGCCCACTACCATGTCGTAGGATTGCTCGACCTCATGCACGGCGACCTGTGTGGGCCCATCTCACTGGCGACGCATGGAGGTCGGCGCTACTTTCTCCTTCTCGTCGATGATTACAGCCGCTACATGTGGCTTTACCTCCTGACAAGCAAGGACCAGGTGCCTGCATTCATTAAGCAGTTCAAGGCCAGTGTCGAGGTCAACACCGGGCGGCGTCTACGCATACTGCGGACTAATCGAGGGGGAGAGTTCACCTCAATCGAGTTCGAGCGATATGCGCGGATCGGCGATTGCATGGCAGTTCACGGCACCATACTCGCCGCAACTGAATGGTGTAGTTGAGCGGCACAACCAGACAATTGTCGGCACGGTGCACTGCTTGCTCGAGCAAAAGCGATGCCGCTCGAGTTTTGGGGAGGCGGTAACCACCATTGTTTTCTCGAGCTGCGCCACCAAGAGCTTAGACGGCATGACACCGTTTGAGCCGCACGAGGAAACCGGTGTCTCTCCTGCGCACGTTCGGAAGCATCGCTCATGCCAAGGTAACTCGCCCAAATCTGAAGAAGTTCAATGATCGCCGCGTGAAGATGGTGCTCCTCAGGTTCGAGCCAGGATCGAAAGCGTATTGGTTGTTCGACCCAGTTGCGCGCTGCATCCACATCTCCTGTGACGTGGTGTTTGACGAGAAGGCTAGCTGGGATTGAGCGAATCCCAGCGAGCTAGAGAAGACAACCAGCGCTGGCACGTTCGTCGTCGAGCACGAGATCATCGCTAGTCCAGTGGAGGTCCCTGCCCCAGGGGAGCAACCGCACACGCCATCACCTCGCTAGGACTCGCCACCACCGGGCACTCCGGGTCACACACCTGGTGTGCGGTTCGTATCGCCCACGGCTGAGGCTCTCACCGAGCTCAATCACGACAACGACGGTGGTGCTCAACATTGGTTCAAGATGTTGTAGGACATCCTCGGTCCCGCACCCGCTGGTGCCCAACACGGTTCTTTGAGCGAACCGGTCGCCCCTGCCGAGTTGCGCATGGTGAGTGCAGAAGTGTCGGCCATGTTTGGTGCAGCAGAACGCGACCCATCTTGGCATCTGGCGATGCTAGAGGAGATGAAAGCTATCGAGGAGAACAACACTTGGGACCTCGTTGAGCTTCCTGCCGGGCACCGCGCGATCAGGCTTAAGTGGGTCCTCAAGGTGAAACGAGATGAGCATGGCGCCATCACCAAACACAAGGCACGTCTCATGGCGAAAGGGTATGCGCAGCACGAAGGGATCAACTTCGAGGAGGTCTTTGCCCCTGTCGCACGAATCAAGTCGATGCGGTTACTGCTAGCTCTAGCGGCACAACAAGGGTGGTCCGTGCACCACATGGACGTAAAATCCATGTTCTTGAACGGGGACCTTGCAGAGGAAGTATACGTCGAGCGGCCACTAGGTTTCATCATCGACAAGCAGGAGTACAAGGTGCTCAAGCTACGCAAGGCGTTATATGGGCTACGTCAAGCACCACGCGCTTGGAACGCCAAGCTAGACGCCAGTCTCCAGGAGTTGGGTTTCAGTAGGTGCATGGATGAGCACGCGATGTACACACGCCGGGTGCCCGGAGGACCATTGATCATCAGCGTCTATGTCGATGACCTGATCATCACCGGGACAAGTCAAGCAGGCATCGACAAATTCAAGCGCGAGATGAGGTCCATGTTTCGCATGAGCGACTTGGGGCTGCTCACCTACTACCTTGGCATTGAGGTAAACCAAAGCGTCAGCGGGATCACGCTCTGTCAGAGCACCTACGCTGGGAATCTCCTGGAGCAGAATGGCATGGCAGAGTGCAATCCTTGTCACACGCCGATGGAAGAGAGGCTCAAACTGTCCAAGGCATAAATGGCACCGCCTGCGGACACAATCCGCTACCGGAGCATTGTAGGGAGCCTGCGCTATCTGACTCATACCCAGCCGAACATCACATTCGCCGTAGGGTACGTGAGTCGGTTCATGGAGGATCCACGGGAAGATCACCTCGCCGCAGTGAAGCACATCCTCTCGTACATCGCCGGGACACGGGGTTCGACGTCACCTACCTAAGAGAAGGAGACAAGTGGCCTTGTTGGGTTACAATGATAGCGACATGGCCAACGACCTTGACGGCGAAAGAGCACCACCGTATCCTCTTCTTCCTCGGCACAAGCCCGTCTCCGGTTGTCGCAAAAGCAATGGTTATGGCTTTCTCCTCGTATGGCAGAGTACATCGCCGCGGCGGCAATGAGCTGCCAGGCATCCGCTTCACGGCCGCACAGAACTCTTGGAGCACAAGCTTCGGCGCCGTAACTCGGGTGGACAATAAGTGCGCCATCGCCTCGGAAGAATCTAGTACTCTATGACGAAGCAAACACATCGACACCGATTTCACTTCATCCGTGAGGCGGTCGATGAAGGAAAAATTGTTCTCAAGTTCATCGAATCGACGGCAGCTCGCGGGCATCTTGACGGCCACTCGCCGCGTTCGATTCCTAGAGCTCGCGACGATATCGGCGAATCGGGATCAAGTGAAGGCAACAGATTAGGGAGTTTGTTAATATAATCCGTTGTCGCTACGTGATCGTGTTGAACACGTGACCGTTTGGAGTTTGTTTAGGAATCCATTTAGGAGTATGTTTCAGGTATTTTTGCTTGCCCTATTTAGATATTTGTTTTGCTATAAATAAAGAGCCGAAAGGTGTGGCAATCAGCCAACACAAAAAACATTATGTCTTCATCTGTTCTTGCCTCAACGTTGTGAGTTCGTGTGAACAATCGTGGTCTCTTTGCCAACAAAAACATACTACTCCTACTCCTACGTGAGAGAGAGATGATACTGATGGAATGAGAGAGAGAGAGAGTGATGAGAGAGAAACAAGTGTGAGAGAGGACAGTGCGGCGCATGGAGCTAGGTAGCGAGTAGTAGCCACCACAACATTCTATAAAGACAGTAGTGCACTGGATTTCATTTCATTGCATTGGCTTCTCTTCCAACGTATAGAAGCAAGAAAGGTGGTGGTGGAGCTGCGAGAAGAAGCAACAAGTTGTAGTGACTAGTGAGAGGAGGTTGGCTCTCCTTGGGGGGAGGGGTGTGGGGGTGGTGGGTGTGGTGAGGGATGCGCGCGGGGGCCTACACGATCCACCAGTCGCTGACCGCCGAGGCGGCCGCGGTGCTCAAGCTCGCGGTGGGCCTCGCGCGCCGGCGCGGCCATGTGCAGGTCACGCCGCTGCACGTCGCCTTCACGCTGCTGAGCTCCGCGTGCTCGCCGCCGCCGCTCGGGTGCTCGGCGGCGGCGGGGCCACTGCGTACGGGCTGCTCAAGCGCGCGTGCCTGCGGTCGCACCCGGTGGCGGCGGGGTCATCGGCCGCGCACCACCCGCTCCAGTGCCGCGCGCTCGAGCTCTGCTTCAATGTGGCGCTCAACCGGCTGCCCACCTCCGTTTCGAACTCGCCGCCACCGCCGTCGTCGTGGGCGTCCTCCGCGCCGTTCGCGTCGTCGCTCATCCAGCCCAACCCAACGCTCTCCAACGCGCTCGTCGCCGCGCTCAAGCGCGCGCAGGCCAACCAGCGCCGCGGCTGCGTCGAGCTCCAGCAGCAGCCGCCCCCGCCCGCGGCGGCGCAGCAGCAAGGCGCCCAGCAGCAGCAGCAACCGCTCCTCGCCATCAAGGTGGAGCTCGACCAGCTCATCATCTCCATTCTTGACGACCCCAGCGTGAGCCGGGTGATGCGGAGGCCGGCTTCTCCAGCGCCACCGTCAAGAGCAACCTTGAGGAGGAGAGCGTTCTCATGCTGTCCTCGTCTTCCTCCTCCCCTCCTCAGCCGCCCATCCCACCCCACTTCTTCCTCGACCCCAGCATTGGTGGCTGCGGTGTCGGCGGAAACAGTGGCGGCTTCGGGTTGTGGCCCGCGCAGTTCTTGAGCTCGCCGGCCGTGGCAATTCCGTCCTGCAAGGAGGACGTGACGGCGGTCATGGAGGTGATGATACGGAAGCAGGGAAGGAGGACCAACCCCGTGGTCGTCGGCGACTCGGTGTCAATGGCGGAAGCCGTGGCCGGCGAGCTGCTCCTGCGGCTGGAGCGCGGGGACGTCCCCGAGGAACTCGCCGGCTTGCACCTCCTCAAGCTGCAGCTCTCCTACGTCCACGTCCGGCTCATGAGCCGCGCCGACGTGGACGCGAAGGCCGCCGAGCTCCGCCGCAGCGTGGACGCCGTCCAGCGCGGCGGCCTGGTGGTCTACGTCGGCGACCTGCGGTGGGCGCTCGACGAGGAGCCCACAGCCACCGGCGGCGACCAGACGGCCTCCTCGTACAGCCCCGTCGAGCACATGGTCACCGAGCTCGGCCGCCTCCTCGGCGACCTCCGCGCCAGCGCGCCGCAACGCCGCCGCGTCTGGCTCGTGGCCACGGCCAGCTACCAGACCTACATGCGGTGCCAGCACCGGTGCCGGCCGCCGTCGCTAGAGTCCGCCTGGGCCCTGCGGGCCGTCGTGGTCCCCACAGGCAGCGGCACTGGCCTGGCCCTCAACAATCTCCATTCCTCCTCTCCATGGTGAGCAACCAAACCATCCAAGAAACCTGCCTCCCCTACAGTACAAGTAGACTACTACTATGTCTGTGTTGCCTTCTCTTCTCGTTCTCTTGCTTGCAACAAACACAAGGACCACTAAGGTCAGATCAGATGATTACTTTTCTTTTCGGTTATGGTTTATGGTTTAGTAGTTTATTACTTTTGCCTTATCGCAGACGTTGGTGTGAACAAATAGAATGTCGATAAACTAATAAGCCGCCAAAAAACTATCTCATTTTAAAGAGATGACAAGAAAGTCATATCGTTTATTTGTTCAAAAAAATTATAAATTATAAGTTATAAATTAAAAAAAAATATCTATATCTGTCTCTCTATCTCTCTACACTAGTTTCAGTAGCCTACTGGAGTATCTATAGGACTGAAAGTCTGGACTCTGGAACCATTTTTCGACATTAATGTATCTCCATCTTCTTGCCATGTGAACTCAACCATGCGAGCTTTACAGCCCTGAAGCTGGTAGTAGAAACCAGGTGCAGAGAGGAAGAAAAAAAAATGTTGTTGTTGGGGGAATGGGGGTGGTAGCATTTTTTTGCTAGCCTCTGCTGCAGAGATTCCATCTGAGCTGATCAGTTTCTGCCTGCATGCTCGCTCGCTCGGCAGAAAAGGCTTCCTCTGATGCAGCAACAGTGGCTCCCTGAGGCCCTTTTGGTACACCATGGTGGATTGGAACGCGTCAGACTGTCTGATGCTGCCGCCTTGTTGGCCTTTTCCTTGCGATGTCGCAAATTTCATGCATGCACAAGATCAGTCACATTTGTGTTTTGTGTAGGAAAAAGAATCAAATTAGATTCTGGCTAGCTGCAATTATGTTCTTATGATTCTTTCCCTGTTCTTGGCTATGTTGGTCAACAACAAAATCCATGGCACTTATCAGATGCTCCTCTGCTAGTCTGCTCTGCTTGCCTCTAGAAGAGAACCTGCAGAAAGTTGCACAGATGTTTGAAAATAAAATTATCAAAGTTGAAATGTTTGCTTGCTAATTTTGTGTGTCTAGTTTCATACAGTAGAAACTCTGTCATGCTCTTGTACTACTCTAGACTACTATCTAGTGCGCATGTGATGTGCTTAACATGGTTTTGCCTGTCCTTGCTGCTGTTCCCATGTCAAGCAGTGCGACAGCACCAGTGCAGCAGGCCATGGCGAGCAAGGAGCAGCAGCAGCAGGTTGCCCGTAGTCCTTTCGCGATGGCCGCAGAGCCAATGGCGTTCACGGCAGGAGGCGAGCAAGAAGACAAGCTGGTGCTGTGCACCGAGTGCAGCAGGAACTACGAGAGGGAGGCGTCCGTCGTGAAGGCAGAGGCTGACGCGGAGGGCACGCTTGTCGGTCTCCCCGGCTGGCTGGTGCCGGCCAAGCCACCAGCTGATCAAACGCCACACAAGGTAAGACCGAGAAACAGAGAGATCAATCGGAGCATTTGGGTACAGCTCTTGAAATGTGCATAATCACAACAAGATCATGGCCTAACGGAGTTTTTTATCCTCTTTTTGGTGATTTAGGATGAGTATTTGATCGAGCTGAAGATGAAATGGAGCAGGCTGTGCAGAAAGCTTCACCTGTGCAGCAGCCACACTGATCCATGCTCTGCTCCTTGCTTTGGTGCTGGACTAGCTGCCCCTCCAAGCACATGGTGGTCGAGCTCTTGCCTGTTGCCGAGCAGCCAGAGCAAGCCAAGCAGTGCAGGGTTCTTGGGCTTGAGGGGTTGATGGAGCATGGCAAGAGCAGGAGCGAGTGGTCGCCGCCGTCCCTACCTCGTCGGGGCCTGAGCTCGCTGAGGAGCCGGAATGCCAGGGCGTGAGGACAGCGCTCGCCCTGGCAGCCTCGCGCTCTCCGACTCGGCGACGTCCGACGGCCGCGCTCTGGGGAGCGATGGGTCGGCGCATGAGCTGGAGCGGCGGCTGCGCAGGAACGTCCCGTGGCAGCCCGGCGCTGTCGCGGATATTGTCGAGGCGGTTGCCGGCTGCCGGAGCTATGGCACGAAGGGCGTCTGGCTGTTCTTGAAGGGCGACCACGCCGCCAAGCGACGGGCGGCGATGGTGATCGCCGAGACCCACTGCGGCTCGGCTGATCAGATCATCTCGGCGGATCCGAAGAAGTTCAGCTGCGCAGAGGATTTCTGCTCTGATGTTGCCTCAAGGGCGTGCAAGATCGGTGGCAGAAGTTCGTGCTCGTCGTCGCCGACGCCGACCACGCGCCGCAGGAATGTCTCGTGGCAGCATCGAAGAGTGGTTCTTTCAAGGACAAATTTGGCCAAGAACTCGATCTCTCTGAATCCATCGTCATCTTGACAACATCACAGTTCGCCAATGGTATCAGCAATGTGATCAGTCTACGGTTGTGGACGTCGGATGAGTCATCGTCCGGCGACCTCAAGAGGAAGACAGACATCAAGACACCACCGAGGGAATGCAAGCGGCCACGTCACGGCGGCGGCTGCGTCTTCGACCTCGACCTCAACCTTTGCGCGGACGAGGACACTGACGACGACGACGGCGCTGACGAAGAAGCCGTCCCCAGCGACATCACCCATGAAGGCGACTCCAGCGAGCTCGGCCACTCGCACCCGCACCGCCTCCTCGAGTCCGTCGCCGCCCACGTGGTCACATTCAACGAGAGCCCCCATGTCAATCGCCGAGCCGTGGCCGTCCGTGCAAGGCTCGTCGGGCTACTCGACCGAGAGGTGCGCGTCGACGACGAGGCGGCGGAGGCGCTCGCCGCGGCGTCGGGACACTTCCTGGACGAGGTGCTGGAGAGGTGGGTGGCGGAGGTGTTTGAACCGGCGGCGGCAACGGTCAAAAATGGCGGGAAGACGCTTGTGTTGGGGGTGGGGCCAGCGGGTGGGCCCCAGGAGTCAGGGTTCATGGGCTCGGTCCTTCCCAGCAGGGTCCATGTGGACTGAGCTCACCAAGTTTTGCTCCCCTTTTGCTGTACTGTCCTTAGTTTAGTAGCTTCTGTATGTAAAAAAAAATGTTCCTTCCATGTGTTAGCTTGGCATCACTGCAAGGGGCCTTTTGGAACATGGGAACTGAGCTGGTCCCAGAAATGAAACTTGCTGCCACATGTGAAATTATAGGCATGTTTTTTTTTAGACTACAATCGATGGTTTTAACTGTGACTGATAGTTTTTAGGTATGGCTGATAGTTTTTGTCTGTATTTTTTAATATGATAACGAACGACAGAGATGTCACGTACAGTGCACACAATTTTGTGCTTGGAAAACCGTTTGAAGAAGCGGTTTCGAGAAGGTATTCTATTTATTTTAACTTTCAGAGAAGCCGAAGCCAAAAATTAAAAAGAACGGGCCCATAATCTTATGGCAAATTCAGATCAAATTGATAGAACTAGAAGTGTAGAGTTTTGGTGTTCATGGGTTTACTAGAGAATTCAGCAAAGGTCTGTCTATAGCTAACACAAATGCTACAACACATACCGGCAGAGATAAGCACCCTACTTGTACTTTGCAGCGCCCATAGGGTTTATTTGTCGATTCACAAAACAGAGGGATTTCAAAAGAATTAGTTCAATCCCAACAGAAATCTCACAATAAACGGTTCAGTTCCTACAAGAATCGAAGGGAATTCATGTGTTTCAAACAGGGGTTTCATACGTGCATTGTTCCGTAAAGATTTTGTAAGAAAATTTCCTACGAATCATAGTACTGTGCCTCTGTTAGACAACCAAAAGAAGGGCATTGCTCACAATTTTGGCCTTTGCATTAGTTTTTTAGGTTTTTCTTTTCTTTTTTTCCATATTTCTTTGCATTATCTGTGATGGATAACTTTTTCATTTTTAAGCTTTTAAATTTTAATTAAGCTGAAAAAACTAGCAACAGTTATAGTATAAAAAGGCTCAAATAGTGAAAAAATTAAAAGCCACAAATTTAAGCTTTGACAGTTACCTGCATAAAAACTAGTAGCCACCTCTGTCAAGTTTAGGACAGTGTTCCCAGTGACCATCCCTTTGCTAAATATGCAGACTATTGACTTTGTAGCTAGATTCCAAACATCATAAACCGGAAAACTCAAATTAGGAAGTGCAAACCGGGCTATTCTGGCTGCCCATGCTGCGGCCAAAGACAGCCGCTAGTCCGAATATTTTGCTCATGGGTGTAGTCCTGATTGCGAAGCGGCTTGTTACCCGAGTAGTTTTAGCATTTCTAAGCAGAAACCAATATGACTAGAGGCAAAAACTTATTGCAGTATGCCAAGCTCCATATCCGAGAAAAAGAAGCCACACTATTTTCTTTCCGGAAAGGACTCTCATGATGTGAGCTAGAATTTGGTTACATCAGGGTTGATGGTGGAATGATTTAGACTATCCTGGTGGACCATGAAAATATTACATAGATTGGACTGAATTTACAGAATCTGACACTAAATATTTTTCCACACCCCAAGCTGAAGCCTACCTTGCTCGGGGTGTGGCTTACCCTGGACCCTGTAATTTCAAGATCTATGCGGGTTTTTAGACCAACGAGATCTTCATTAATCACCAGCAGGGTTACAACATGCAAAATGCATCAGCTAATCAAATAATCAGGTGTTACACCGGGCCAGATACACCCCTAGGGCTAGTTTCAGAAGCTTGCTCTGCTTTGCAGGTAGGTGAGCATTAGCCGGAAGATTTCTCAGCAAGAACAACAGAGAGAGAGAGAGAGAGAGAGAGTTCTTAATTTTGGCATTTGTATGTTGTGGTGCATGAACGTGATGGGGGGTGTAATCGTCGACGGCGACGGGAAAGAATATCGCTGGTTCCGATGCGTACAACAAAGCAGAGGGGGACAAAACAAAACCCCTGACGGAGTGACCCTTGTGTTCTTTTCGTTTCACTTTCTTTCTTCTTTTCCTTCTTGGATTCACCCCTCTCTCTCTCTCTCTCTCTCTCTCTCTCGCAGAGACGATGCTGCGTCCTGCTAAGCTGCCTTTTGGTTGGATGCGCTTTGCTTTGCTTTTCTTTCCTTTCCTCTGCACTGCTTTGGTCGCATGCACGCTACAAAAGACCGTCATGCCTTCCGCCTTGGGCGAGCCGCCGGATGGAAAATTGCACGCAAAACCCTACCCCTTGTGGTGTTTGGGTCCTCCATAGCACCATAACTATTTTTTTCCCTTAGAGTACAACGGAGGACGCACGCACACGTATATACCGAATTTTTTCTATTTTAGCCCTTTTTCGAAAAATATTCACATTTAGACCCCAGTAGTTTTAATTCCGTTTTGGACCCGAGCTCGGCGCCATGGTCTCTGGCGCCGAGGTAACACATCTCGGCGCCGTGGTCCACGTGGCGCGAGATCTGAGCCACCACGGCGTGGCGGCCAACGTGGCGCCGACGTGGCAGGACCTCGGCGCCACGATCCACGGCGCAGGCTCGGCGCCATGGATCTTGGCGCCGCGTAAGGCACCGCGCCGCCTTCTCATTTCTCCCTCTGTCTCTTTCGTTCATTCGCGTTCATTCATCTCGCCTCCCCGCCGCGCCGCGCCGCGCGCCGCGTCCCCGCGCCGCCTCCTCCTCAAGCGGGCGCCTTCGGCCGCCATCCACGCCGCGGCCGCTCTCCTCGAAGACGGGCGCCTCCGCCGCGCCCATCCACGCCGCCGCCCCTCCTCAAGACCGGCGCCTCCCGCGCCCGCCGCGTCCCCACCTGCGCCTCCTCCAAGACCGGGCGTCTCGAAGCTCAGCCCCACTCGCCGCATCGCACGCGCGAGCCACCTCACCCGCCGCGGCCCGCACTCGCCATCGGCGCGCGGCCGCCCTCGCCGGCCCCATCCAAGGTCGCCTCCCGGCCGCCTCAAGCTCGCCGGAAGGTAGCAACATTTCCATTTTGGTAGTTTTTCTTTTAAATTTTTGGAAATGGTATCTTTTAGGTTGGTTTATTGCATTACATTGTTAGTTTACATTGCATTACATTGTTAGTTCTTCTGTATATTTGATACTCTA